>OX411310.1:112101101-112241101 GCA_948150685.1 Rhaphigaster nebulosa | reverse complement strand
ACTCTTTCTGTGGCGATGTGTGTTGCATTTGTACATTATTTTTCAATAGTTTTTTCAATTTGTTATTAAAATATTCTCGAAGCTAATTTGCATCTATTCAGAACTCTAATTCCCTATTACCAGTTAACGGCCATATTTTTTAATTGCCTATTTCCTGAATTGTATAGGCAGTTTCTTTAGTTGGATTGTCCCAATTCAGACTTCTTGTTACAAATCATTCCATTATGACCAATTATTTATGACCAAAATAGGGCGTCATTATGAATGGGATTATGTACGGAGTTCGAGCATCAATAAGATTAGACGCTGGACATAATAAAGCAGAAAAGAAGTATTCAATTTTCTGAGAATACACTTGCCACATGGAGAAAAATTCATTCGTATATTTGGTCTTGCCATTGAAGGATAAGATTCAAACGGAGTAATTGAAGGTTTATGAGAAAATCTAATGAATTAAACAACCCTTATATCTTTCCTATTCTCTACGATATTTCAATAGTAGCATATTTATCCCCACCCGCCTTCCCACAGATGGCACGCAGTGCCGTGGATTTAATTTTTTTTTTTTTCAGAGTTATATAGGAGAAAAAAATAATTACAATTATTTTTTATTGAATTATCATATTTTGAGGATATATATATGTTTTGATGCATGTGAAATAAATAAGATTTCAGAATAATATCTTCCAGTTCTTGAAACACATGCAACGGCCAGGAATCACATGTAGAGAGAACTGTATGTCATCCTGTCGGACGAGGAGCGGGCACCACCATACAGGACTTGTTCGACACCGACCCCCGCATAATGAGCCGATGCTTGATCCAGTTATTATACCGCGGTCGTATCTGTTCCAACGGGTGCTTACTAATTTTCATCTACGCTCAACACACTGGCTAGCTACCCGAATTTCAGAATTTTAAAGTTTTTTTTTTTAAAGCGTAACGACTTAATTTGCACCATAGTCAATTTGGAATCCAACTCTTACAATGTACATTCCATGTCAATACCAGAAAATGGTATTTTTACCAAACCAAATCAGCTCCGGCAATTGAAGTTATTGCGAGTAGGAGATTGGAACGGAAGTGTGATGTTAATAAAATTAGAGAGCGAACAAAATATTTTAAACATAGGAGATGACTGTTGGTGTTGCGGTCTAAAAATAAAACACGCAGTGAAGTTATTACTGTTTTAATATGTGCTGACCTTTCAGCCTACTTAGAAGACCTTATTCAGGTTATTATCTATACAAATAATAGATGGAGATATAAATTCACTCACGTAATTTATTATTTTCTTATCTACTATTTTTGTATTTTTGCTTGGTTATCTCTGATGAAGATCGACAACTTAGGCCGAGACGTCGACAAATATTAAAACAGCATTTTAACTCACTGCGTAAATCATTTCCGACCACCAACCATTTTCTCCTTCATAACTTTTTAATATTTAAAACGGACATACATGTTTGACCGACATAACCTCTTGCCAATTGGGTGCCACTGTAGTTGCGTGGAAGAAAATATCAACTCTTTTACAGCATCGGCATCGAACCTTCCAGTTCAGTAAGTTATAGTGCTCATTTGTTAATATAATTTAATTTTTTTGTTGTTCTCCTGATAGTTGTAGCCCTACACGCCTTTTCTGGCTTCTTAATCTGCGTGATGGTTCTAAGTCTATCTTGGAATATTGTTCTCCAATGTTTAGTATCTAGATCTGGGTCATATTTGTTTGTTCTGCCTATCCTTCTGGTTTTTTCTCTCCCATAGGTAAAGAAAGACGTGATGGACAGGATGAAAATAACCTCTTTTTCGTAATTAAATGATTCGGTGAAACCAATTAGGGTGAGAATCTTGGGTATGCAGCATACGATCCTAGAAATTGGAAAACGAATTTGGTTGGAATCATGTATGCCTGTTACAAACCTTATCAAAAGCAACTAAATAAATAAAGTGGAAGGACTTATTTCTTTCATTGAATTCTTCAAAGTAGTTTGTCCAAGTACAATGTAAAGCGAGTATGGACAGACAATAGAAAGCTATTTACTTACCATCTTCGTGGTTATTTAGTAACTTACTTTACTTATATTATTGGTGCCCGTTAAAAGACTATATTCTCTTGTTTGGCATTTTGTTCTGTCTTATGCAATCCTATCCAATTTTTCGGCAGATTAAAGTTTCCAAACCTCATGCTGGTTCATAATAATAAAGGAAACGCATTGAAAACTAGATCATTGTATTGAAGAAAATTATATCAAATGAAATATCTTTCAAAGAATACTTATAATGAGTAATATTACAAAATTTTAAACACCTCTCTTGACAAGGTTGAGGTATGCGTTTTTTTCCAAACACCAGCATTTTAAGAGAAGAATATTGTTTCAATCTTTTTTCTTTTCTTATCTGTCAAATTACAGCTCAATGGCAATAAAACTGTTTACCTATCGAATTACTTTCTAGTTTGATGCTTTAAACCTGAGTTCTACAACTGCGGAGGTGACTCTCTTGTTTACAGACGTCAAACACTAATAAAACTAAAATGAATCGATAGATTGGATTACGAGGCTTTGAGAATCTTTCAGGTTGGAAATAATTTTCAATCATTTTACTTTCCTAAGGAAGGTAACTGATTACGCAGGACACGGGGTGTTCACGGCAAGTTAGATATCCTTAATGCGAGGAAATAATCCTCGATACCGATTCCATTATCTTTAATGTTCGAAAAGTTGAATTTAAAACATCACGGAAACTCATTATAGAGTTTCCGTGATGTTTTCAATTCAAACCCAATCAAGTCCGTTTATAACTAATTAAAAGTATCGAAATTATTTGAAAAATTGTGGATATTTTTTATAGTACAAGCCTTTGGTATGATAAGAATTTTGTTGACACATAGCACACGAGATAGGAGACAGTAATAAAAATGTTTTTATTGTTCACTTTTATAGCGTGATAATATTGCGACGTTTGTTTCAATCTAAAATAATGCTTTACTCCAATAATGATTCATTTCGATTAGATATCATTAAAATATATTTTCTATATTAAATTGTTTTTATAAAATATATTTTAAAATGATTAATTATAAATATTTTTTTACTTTCATATATGAAAAATATATAGTTAAGGAAAGTATTGCGATCGTGAATTTTTTTTTTTATAACAATTCTTTTTATTGTTCTATTTTAAGGAGTGGTAATATATATATGATTTGTCCGTGTTACCTAAAATAATCAGCTCCAGATTTAAAAAAAAAATATTATTTCAATTTAAGAAAAATATATTTATGTGTTTAATGATACCAATGAATTCTGCTAAAATGTCCAATAAGTTACATTACAAAGTTTATCGTCAAATTTGTAATATTAACTGTATAATCGATTTTTTTTTTTTAATTTTTATTTAAGAGTAAAATGGCGTTATAAATATTCATCGAATTGAATTCATTAGTTATAAAGCCTATTAATAAAAAACGTATCTTTTGATTGTAAAACATATATCATAAAACGGTTTGGATTTTGGCAGCTAATAATTTCTGTATATAACATTATTTTCTCGAAACTCATCGCGTTATCCATATCTCTGTAGTAGTTTTTGCAATGCATTATCTATTCTATAAATTTTTATAATTTTATATTAGGCGCTTACTATTTTCTTCGAAATGACCCCATTAGTTAGTCGTTGAATTCAGTAATTTTGGAAAAACACAAAACAAAAATACTAAAATACCATGGAGAGGATGATGGTTAAGTATGAGGTCAGAATTAAAACAAACAGGTTAATATGCGCCGACATTTCGGCCTAAGTTGTAGACCTTCCTCAGGGCTACGAAAAACATGATACGAGAATAATAGAAGTGCGAAGAATTGAAGATTTATCAATTTTTGGATAAAAATGAATTTTTCCTGAGAATATCGATGGTAATAAGAACAGTGGGCGTAGCCCTCAAAAAATTGGAAATGTTTTTTTTTTTGTAGAAATCGGTTCTCCCGGATTTCTTCCGTTCTATGACAAATGGCCGCAAAATTTGGTTGGTGACCCAAGATGTTTTTATTACTTAAAATATTAAAATTAGTTCGTGAAAATCCCAGAAGAACATTTTAAAATTTTGATTGCCTCTCTTTTAAAGCTTTAATTTTTATGGTAACGGTCATTCGCCTTTTTTCGGTCAATGTTGTGACGCTACGAAAATAATTTTACGACTATTGTAAAAAAAGATATATTTTATAATTTTAAAAAAATTACTGTTTTTCTTTACTTTTTACCAACCACTAAGTACTCCTAAGGTTTCATAAAAAAAAGTTCAATAGTTTGGAAAAGAGGAGATGATGGTACCTACATTAAAAGAAAATCTTTTTTTGGTTTCGGGATACCTTAAGGCTAAATGTAGTATTTGTAGCGAATCGTCAAAATTAGTAGAATTTAGATGTTGATTGTTGATAGAATGTTTAATTTGTTTGAGATTTCGAAAAAAAAAGAAGAAAAAATCACACTTTCTAATGTAGGTTGGTGATTATTATCGTCGAAAATAATCATTTAACAACTTTGTTCAGTTTTGGTAGCAATTTCAATTTTCGCTTTGCAGAACGTTTAATAAAGAAATGAATCTTAACATTAATAAATAATCAAATTGAGCTAAACTGAAAACGAATTTCCTCAGTGACTTTAATAATAACGGAAGAATATCTTTAATATGCAGCGGATGTCGTAAAACCAACTGCCGGCATACTGATTCGCCACATCTCTCTAGGCTTCCTTTTTTTGTGTGTCAGGTTATTTAGAAAACAACACAATCAAGTTTAAGATAGTAAAATTGCAATTATTTTATCGTTATAAAATGTTGATTATAGCCGTTACGCGATGAGAGAGCGGTCTATAAGACATTTGACTTCACAACGATACTTAAGTAGAGAAAAGAAAACGAAAGAAACAGAAAACTCCGAATAACATAAGGAACGGAGTCCCTGAAAATTCTAGTTGTCACAAAGTATAAACTGGCCAAGTTTTGATCTTGATAAGAGACGAAACAGGAAATTAAATACCATTTCTCAGGCATTGCTTTAGCTGGATCGAAGAATTCTACATCTCGGAATTAAAAAAAGAAGAAGAAACACCCAGAAAATACTTGTGCGACTGAGTGAAGATTCAATATTTCACGATGAATTAATTTAAATTTCGAATTTGGAATAATCAGACACTTTAAGATAATCTCGTATTTTATACATTTCGAATCTTCCAATCTAAATTTCTTCCCAGCGTGCTCATTATTGCAGGTTATATGACAAACGACGTCTACTTAAAAAAAAAATAAATAAATATCATACTCACAATATCAGTTTGAAATATCACATGTCAGTTAAAACATTTTTATTAGGGAATGAAGAAAGGAATTCATCATAGCCTTGAGGCAAATTTCGATGGAACTGAAATTAAAATGCTGTCTGCTTTCTAATGGAATTTTCTCAATAGTTTTATTCTTTGATTCGAACATTTAATCAAAGAGGAAAAACTAAAAAAGATGGGAGATAAAATAAAAAGGAAGCGGTGATCGGTTAACAGAGATCAGTATTTACCTTTAAGATTCCGAATTGATGGGTATTTATAAAAAAAAATTAACAATTTACAAGTCATCCTATATTAACTATCATCCTCGTCTGGGATGAATTTACTATTCTTGAGCTGAAAGTCATTACAACTGTGAGCTGGTAATGACCCTTCTTCAACTACTAAAGAAAGAGGAATATGGCGATCGGATGAAAGAGTTTTATTCGAAATATAACTAAATTTATAAATATTATGGCCTGAATAAAAAAAAAAAAAGTTTTAATGAAATCATTTTTAATGTTGTTGACCTTTGTTTCCTCACTACCGAAATTCATTGATTCATGCAGGTAGTGGACAAATCTTATGTCCCCTTATTCGAAAATCTCTACTCGCATTTTACATTTTAGAGATCAAAGAACATATTTGGTCTCGTGCCTATCTGTAGTCAAATCCGTGTGACGGGAACACCTACTACCGTCAATCAGAATTTGATGAAATTCAGGGGTTGGTACATAAATGGTCACCTATAACTTTTATTCAAATCCCCCCCCACTATTTCCGCTTGCGCATGCGCAAACGTATTTTCCTTGACACACCTATATTCCGAAAACGGCACATCCGATTTGGCCCAAAGTTGAAGGAAAGTTGAGGATTAGGGTAAAAATAGTTTAGTTTAAACAGTAGCACAGCCAGGATTTCTTTTCGAGGGGGGAGAGGAGGGGGAGGGAAGTTGGAGAGGAAGGATCCATCTAAGGATCTACTTTAAAGAAACCCACCGAAATTTCCAGGGGTCGTTATATTATATATAATATTTTTCATGCCAAAGTTTATCATTTATGAAATAACATTCAATAGGTTTATACAATTATTGCTACCTCCGGACCACCCTTTGGCTACGCTACTGATTATAAATTTTATCAAATTCCATCAACTACTTTCGCTTACGCATATACAAACGTATTTTCATTCATACACCTATATTTCAAAACCGCTTGTTAACATTTCGGAGAAACTTTCCCCATCTTCAGGACTTTCATCGTCCAAAACCATCCTCCTGTTGTTATTTCATACAATAAAAAAACCTTCACATTCTTATAATTTTGCTTTACATTGCCAGACAACTAGCCTGAAACAAGTGTCTACACTTTACTCACTTACGAAAAGTTAACTATGAAGAATATACAATAAAATAATAAATGATATTGGAAAGTTAAATTTCCTCCTACTTATTAGATGTAAAATCTTGACAATAAATTTAAACAAAGAATAAATAAATTTAAAAAACTTTAAATTGATATGAAATATTGTACCACCCGTGAATGTGGTATTTTTTAAACATTATATATAATTCAACATACTATTATAATCAATGCCTTGGAATACCTTCGGGTAATGCAAGGACTTGAGATATAACATTGTATACATGTTGTTCATCTATGTATGTATGTAAAAGAGATTTTTAAATAAAAGAATGATAAAAACAGAAAAAAATTATTATCAAACATAAAACATAATATGGTGAAATATTATTTCATTCCACAAATTTTAAGATTTCGTCCCGGAAATCGCCTCAAATCATTTTATCTATTTTGTTAAACTATTAAACTAAATTTGATAAAAAAATTTCGGTCAGTTACTAATAAAATATAAGAACAAAATAATGAAGACAAAAAATTAGGTTTGTAGAAAAAAAATTAAAATCATAATTACTAATCATTAAGTAAAAATACCATTTCTTTCATTCCAGGGCTTTTATTTCTTTTCTATTTGTATCTTATACTAAAAATGTAGGAAGAGTACTATTAATAATAAATAAATACATTTTTTTAATTTTTATCAAAATATTAATTTTTCATAATAATGCGCTTGAGAGAATGGATTAGAAGTCAGCATGTTATATTTTTTTTAAATGTATATTTAGTAAATAAAACAGGAACCGCATTATTATTTTTATTTTGAAGGACCTTAAGAATATGCTGAGCAAGGTAATATCAAGAGATAGGCACCAGTTCATTCATAACTGGGACGATGACCGCAAACTAGGTTTTTAAATAGAAGGCAGTATTCAATAACAATATTTTATAAATGAAAATTATAATTTTTTATTTTAATAATTTTATTGCTTATTTCAAAGGTACATTCATTTAAAGTATTGTGCCTAGAACTTAATAAGCATCCTTAAACATTTAGATGAACTTCTTGTATCCATATAATCTGTATAGCTCGAAAACAATAAAGCGCATGCGCGAAAAAAATATTTAGGAAACCAGTTCAGAACTGTATTTATTTTAATACTAAGCACCTGGCACAAGGAATAATGTATTGATTCTCGTCACATGGCTCATGAAACTAACATTAAAACAGATATAAATTCAAATCATCCTAAATTTATCAACAAAAAAAAATAAATAAACATAATGAATAAATTACTTAATTGAACAAAGTCAGATTGTTTCAATAGTAGTGGATAAAGAACGGTTTCTTTATTTAAATAACCAATCATTAACGAATTTATTCAATTCATTTGGTGCAAAAAAATAACACTATATAATGATGTCACTAAAAAGTGATTTTATCAGATATATGATTTAGTGTTCAGTCTTATTGGAAAATGTCAAATCATGTGAACCATGGTACACCAGCATAAGTTATATGTTTTATTTTTATTTTTTACTTAATATAAATTAAAATACATTATTCTATTTCAATTTCGATGGAAGGAATGAAATGCCAGTTCCTAGGCTATGTGCCAAATGATAGGAAAACAAAATTGAACGATATTGATTTTAATCAAAATAACTTGCATTTCTCTCCATGCGCAACAATTTTTTTTATCGCTTGTTCAAAGAAACTATTTTGATTTGAATTAATTAACTACAGTTGAAAATTTTACTTCGTTTTAATTTGTAATATTTTGTTATTTAAAAATGTTTTAGTAGCAGTTCAAGACAAGTCTGATGAATATCATTAAAATTTTTTTATTTTCCTCATACCCTAGGAATTGGAATTTCATTTGTTCCAACACAACAGTATATTTTACCCTTATATAAATATATATAAATAAATAAATATATATAAACACAAAGATAAATTATGAATAAATATAAATTTATAAATATAAATATTTTATACCTTATGTACATATGTATTTAATATTTATACAATTATACCAAAATTATTGATTCTTCAAATTTCATGCGTACAATTTAATATAATAGTAGATTGTAGGCATGTTATGTGACGATAACAGGCATCTAGACTTTTAAGGACTGAGGGTATCAACTGACAAGAATAAAATTAGTCGACGTACGCATGATGGTATAGAAGGAGCAATCTAATTAGGAATTGACAAATTATTTGCCACTTGTATATTCATAATATTTATAACTATTAACATAATATTTATTTATTCCGCTTCGTATCAGAAAAAAGTATTTAAAAAAACGAAGAAAAACGGGAAACAGATTGCAACCAACAATAGCTGTACAAACATAAATAAATACAATTTATTAAGAAGATTGTATAGTGAATAGAAGTGACAAATAATTTATCAATCCCTAATTAAATGCATAAAATCTTCAACAATAGAAATATGAAACATGGGAAAAGGAGTGTTGAGGTAGAAACGGATACAGAAAAGTGAAAGGAGAGAAAGAAAGGAAAATAGAATAGATGAATCATGAAAGAAAAACATGATTCTGCGCGTTTCGGCCTAATCTTAGCCATCCTTAGACAGAGTATTACTCAGTTTCGCACTATTATGCCGGTTTGTTTCCGAGGTTTTCCTTCCTCTACTTGATTTTTTACTGATCTTCATCTTTTCATATTTCTATAATTTCTTATAAAGTCAATTTTCGTGGTCATTTAGCAGCTTTTTTTGTTTTTTGTTTACGTTATCTTTGTTTTGCTTCGTCTAAAACTTTGGCTCGATATTTTCTTTTCCATCCTGCAACCTTTCGTCGCTTTTCCGCAGCAGCATCTTCTTTGTGTTTTACCATTTTTTATTAAAACTAATTTAGTGGCACTTTCGGTCAACAGTGTTTCAATTCTCTTAATTATTGCTCAAGGGAAACAGATTGCGGCCAACAATAGCTGTACAAACATAAATAAATACAATTTATTAAGAAGTTTGTATAGTGAACCTTCTTTCACGGGTATGAAGTTGTCATGACAACAACTCGTAAGCAAGTGGAACTGAACTTTTAGTAAAAGAAGTTGATAATTCTAAGTATAATTCATCATAAGCCATGTGAATGAGCTTAAAATATTCTATTCTTTATTCGATTTTAACGCTCTCATGAGGAGAAAGGGAAAAACATTTATTATTTTAATCATAAAATGTAAGAAACCTACACAAGGGAATATTAAAGGATTGAGTCAGATAGATCCGTCATGTTTGAAGGATGACGGGACTTGTGACGACGAGATTAATATAAGTGGTGTAGAGGGTCTTCTCTTCTGATCTCATCCCTTCAGTTCCCGACCTTCCTTTCTTATCTTGACCTCTTTCATTATATTTTTTTTTATAAATACATCTAGTTCAAAATTAAATCTATTTCTCTCATCTTTTATTTTGAAAATAGACATCGATTGAATTGTATATTCCGATACAGAATTTAATTAAAAAGACTTAATGAGATATACTATTCGATAGACCTTTCAAAAGAAATTTATTTCACTTATTACACTAAAGTTCCAAATGAAAGCATCACCAGGTGTATTATACAAAATCCAAATCCGTAGAGAGATGGTACTTTTTTATCTCGATAGGTATGAATAAGGTATGAAGGTGTGAATCTTATGCGAAACTAATCTTCTAGAAATTCCATAGAAATCGTAGGCTTCTTATAAAGCACATCAAGTCCCTGGGGATTTCATCTAGTGAAGTCTTCAGGTTTAAGTATTGCTTTTATTAAGTACTGCAGTCTGTAGAAAGCAAGGGCTTACATAACATTCGTACAGAATATATGCTCGGCCCTTTCATCATCCTACGGGCATCTAAGGCAGGTGAAATTTTCCACTAAATTCATCTCCTTTGTAATATAATATATAATATACTAACAGGTGTTCCTTGTCAGGCTCAGGAAAAGTTTTATCCTTTCTTTTGACAGATTAATAAAAAGTTTAGTATGTTTCTTATGAGGTTTTCAAGACCAGTCTTTCTATACCATTTCAAAGGATTGAATTTCTTTCCTAATTAGCTATAGTTCAGTTGTAATATGGCTCTGGATCTGCTCACATTGTTTCTGAACCCTTTATTTCCTGAGTTGCGATAGTCTTGTAGTAGAAAATTTTAGCTCTTTGTGCACAAAATTTTAAACAATTATTACACACCCAATTTTGATTAAATTAATAGGTAACCTGGATATGCGTCCATGTTATATTTTAAAATAATTTAACACACCCCATCTATCCGGTAGGCAATAATAAAATAAACACATGAAAACTAAGGATGGCCCACGGTCAGTCATACTATTCGAAAAGTAATATTAGTGCCAAACTATAAAAAAAAAAATCTGATGTGGGCAACACATGACTTCCTTGTACGCCTATTAAATTATAAATCCGTGGCTCAAAAAGCGATACTGAATTTGGTTACTAGTTTCCGAAGATTGCAGTAAAAACGACACTCGGCGTCCCGTCATCCATATATTGACACACACACACACAAACACACATTCTTGTCACTGGAGGTCTCATTCCGTTATTATATGTCGTTTTCCTTCAGTAGGTAACTAGTTTCCAAGATATTTCTTCATGGAACATGACAACAATAAAACTGTCAATATCACTGGATAAAGCATTAGAAATGGACAGTTTCGACATTTTAAGCGGAAAAACCCACTTAACTAATATCTTATTCTCATGATGAAGACTTGTTGATCTCACAAATGGGGAGGAAAACTAGTATTTTAGACTCAATTTTAACACTTAAATCAAGTAATAAAAATGTTAAATTGGATTGGAAACCAGATTGCGTTTGTAACCTTTATTACCGAAACTTATGATTTCTCTTTTAATTTAAATATAATTTTTGATGTAAGCTTATTATGACCTTCAAGTAAAGTACCCTTTTCCGCTCACGAATCTT
Source organism: Rhaphigaster nebulosa (assembly GCA_948150685.1). Lineage (NCBI taxonomy): Eukaryota > Metazoa > Arthropoda > Insecta > Hemiptera > Pentatomidae > Rhaphigaster > Rhaphigaster nebulosa. The sequence goes on along the minus strand of OX411310.1, from coordinate 112,229,469 downwards.
AACCAAAATCTAGTAAATACATTTATATCAATATAAAAATCCTTTTTACCAAATTTGAGAGGTTTTACATTATATTTTAATATATTTTTTGACGAAAGTCTAATATGACCTTCAAGTAAAGTACCACTTCCGGTTTTCCAATTTATAATAAAATCTAGTATGTTATTTAAATCAATATATAAGTCATAAATACTAAATTTGAGAAGTTTTGCATAGTATTTTAATATAATGTTTGGTAAAAATCAATTATGACCTTCAAGTAAAGTACCACTTCTGGTGATCAAGCAGTGACCAAAAAGGGAGGTTCACAACTAAATTTTACAACAATCCTAAATACAAAATTTCAACTTTCTACGGCTAACCGTTTTTGAGTTATGCGAAATACGTACGTACGTACAGACGCCACGACGAAACTAGTCAAAATGGATTCAGGGATGGCCAAAATGAATATTTCCGTTGAAATCTGAAAATAGAAAATTTTCGTGATTACAATATTTCCTTTACTTCCTTCGTACAAGGAAGTAAAATCTTTGTTCAGCATTTTCGCAGAATCATATGTTTTGATGTAGTGATTTTCACTTGTAATCTAACCATATATATCTACTTTGAATTTAATGGAATATATAATAGAAAAGAATTTTAATGGAGTCATAAAGTTATAAAAGTCGGAAGTTCTAGACGTCTCAATAAACATGATCGCACAACCATCGTCTCCAAGATTTTCTAAACTTTTTATAGATCTCATGAACGCATACAATTTAGGTCGAGACGTCGGCACACCTTAAATAGTAAATATAAATAATTATAATTATTTAACTGGGCTTTTTCTCTTACAGCACACCAACTATCACACCTAACTAAACGTCCGTGTGCATCTTAAAATTCGGGTAGCATATAAGTGATAAAAAATGAAAAATAGCAAACTTGTAAGGATGAATGTGTTATTCATTGGAAGAAAAACTAAAATTTTCCGAATACTTCCAACTCGGAAGCCGATTCACGTCCGATCAGGAAAGAATCGGTTTACAAGGATATAGAAGTTAGTCGAGAACAATAACTAAACTGTCTTCGCTTGGAAACTTTTATTATTTAAGTTGTAGGTTTGGGAAGGGGGAGGGGAGGGTGGGCGGGGGGGGGGGGGTGATAATTTGCCGAAGACCAATATGACAGGGTTTAGAACCCCAGGTTGGGTGAGGTAGGGCCACACGTATACAATATCCTTCCCGCAGGGACCACTAAATCTTTCTCTGTCATCGGCGGTATTGATCTATTTCCAACATACTGCCCCCGGACCATTACCTCCCTGCTTTGTAATGGAATTTCCTCGCCAGTTTTATTCTTTCAACGACCATTTGATCAGGGAGGGAGGAAAAAAGGAAGAAAAAACAAAAAAGAAAGCCTTGTTCGCTGAAGAGGGAAGAACATTTACCTACAGGGTTCGAACAACCTCGTGATAATGAATCTACAATTCCAATGGATTGGGAAAAACCGAAAATCATTAGCGATTGGGACTAAAGTAACCTTATAATGTTACTTCAACTACTAACGGTACAGGAAGTTCTTGTGGCATTAATATAATATATTATATCGTAGGAGAAGGTTGGTTGGGGGGAGCTGTCAGTGAAGAGCACCTCTCCTTCAATAGTCTTCTTTCCTCTTATGTTTCTATCCTTTTTTTTCCCATATATGATATTAATTCATAATTATATTACTTTATCTTTAAGCGTACATAACTTTATATCTTACTTCTTTATTTTATTTTGTTGTTTTTACTTACATTTTATTATATTTACATATAGTTAATTGCCTTTCATTCATTCTTTTTACGTTATTTTAATTTTCATTATTTATATTGTCAATATTATTGATTAACATATTTTTTCATTATTTACATCATTTGTTTTATCATAATAATCTTGATATACTTTTCATACTCCTACATCTTCATACTAGTAGTTATTATAGTTAGTAGTTTTCATTTATTTTATTATTTCTTTCATATAACTCCAATCGTTCTTTCTTTTCACACTATTTTAATATTCATTATTTGGATTGTCAACATTATTTATTAACATAATTTTTCATTTATTCACATTATTTTTTTTACCACAATTATGTTGATGTATCTTTTATGCTCCTAACTCTTCATACTTATCTTATATTACTTGTGTTTGTTACCACATCTTATAGCAGTTATTTAGGAGCGTATGCAGACTTGTTTGGTGAGATTTAAAAAATAAATTTATTGAAGAGGTTTAATAAGAAGAAGACAAATAATCACCTAAATTTATATAATCACCGAATTGGGCGTACATTTTTAGAACAAGTATGAAAATCGGATAAAAAATTATTGTTAAAAATACCAAAAATATTACTTAAAACACAAACCTTATATTGGTGGGTATGAAAATCATATGTTTTTATAAAGTTCGGGGGGAAAGATGTATCCCTCCCAATTCTCCCTCTCTCCTGCGTACGCCACTGCTGTACTGTGCCTGTTGTTATCTTGTTTTTCTTATCCCTCATGATGGCCTAAAACTTAGGCCGAAACGTTGGCACACAATTAAATAAATCTTCTTATTTTTGTGTTTTTCTTCACTGATCGCACTCCCCAAACCAAGCATTTACAGCAGTTCTTTGGTCAACTATAATTCCACATTATGAATATGCGATATCATTGGAATAGTTAACAAATCATAACGGGTGAACTAAGAATAAAGTTAAAATTATCATTGTAATTACTTTAAGAGTTAAGTCCATTATATAACTGATGAAACTATAATAGTTAGTTCAAAAACATGAATAACGTAATGAGTTCGAAAAAAATAAACTTTTACTGCGAAGTTATACAGGCAATCGAAATCCGTCGTACGACGATAACCCCAAATTAAAATTGAACTTGGTCTACTTTTGAAATTTTGCTTTACTTTATGGATACCTGGTGTAATTTTCGGGATTGATTCCTAGCTCAAATATAATTTTAAAAAATGTTAATTTTTCACTTTTTTGTGTGAGTCGTTAGATAATTATTTTTCGTGAAAACTCAGCTCAAATTATTTTTAAGCACCAGATGAAAAAGTTTAGATGGTTGTGAAATAATGGCACCATTATGTTTGTAATTTGTTTTTAAAAATGAAAGAAAACACGATTTTCAAGCATATTTTTTTAGCTGTTGAACAGAGGATTTCTTTCATTGTAATATGGGACTTTCAACAACCTTCGAAGTGAGAAACTGACTTTATGATTTGACTTTACACATTTACAAACATTCGTATATATCAGAAACTATAATTATTAAAATACAAAAATATGAAAGTGGAGCCAAAAATATAATCAATATTTTTTTTTAATAAATAGAAATTGTAAATAGTAACTAAAACGTTTGTAAAAAAAACGTTCTGGGATGAAATCGAAATCCTGAACTTCATAAACTTTATGAGAAACAAATTATATGAAACAATTTGGAATCCTTCAGAATTCATTAAAATATCTAATAAAACTATGAAAGTTTTATCGCAACTTTTTCTGCAACATCCTGTGCAGTGATAATAATCGCATTATCACAGGACATTTTCCCTTTCGTTTATCATACTTCTAACTTCCACATTATTTTTTATAATTTCATACCGTTTTCTATTTATTATATCCATAATATACTGTAAAATAAATACATAATATAAATATGATATATTGTGCTCATTATGCATTTAATGCATCATTATTCGAATGATCTTTAATGGATCACACCTAATATTGCAATCCATCTTCCCTAATAAGTTCTTAAATGGTCATACATCATCATTTGGTGGATTGTAATGCATTACAGGTGGTGGAGGCCTGGAATGCACTACGTCACCTGTGAATCATCTTTAAATGGAGAACAGGCGGCCTTCAGGTCAAGGCTTGAGAAACTTTCAAACGCTTGTGTTTCGGCCTTAAAAATTAATTTGAATACACTATACCAATCCATAAATGTTACCAAATATCAAAATGTGACACAGAACCAGACTTTGGGGGTCCTTGGCTACAGACTGAAGAGTACCCTACTTAACAAGGTCCGTATAAAGTCATAAAACCACATTTATGATATTTTGCCATTCAAAAAGTTTTGAGTAATGGTAAGATCTTTTTCAAAAATTAAAATTTTCTGTTATTGTCGACTCATGTTTACAGTGTATTTTTATCATATCAGAAATATTTAAAAAAATATATAAATCAGTTTATTTTGGATCTCTTTGGGGCTTCCTTGAATCAGAGGCACTCAGCGATCGCCGACCAGTAGGCCTGCCAAGTCCAGATCTGTGATACCGTAATAAAAAAACAGACCCACTAAATAATTTCTGGTTTATCAATATTTCTTGTCGAAGGAAATGTACCTCATACCGTATTCTGCACGAAAATCCTCAGCTCATAATAATATTTGCAATTGCATTAGTTAAAATAAAATATTTTAAGAATTTTATATTTTAAATAAATTACTACAGTCCAAAATCACTTATTTTTTTCGACGATGTTTCAAGACGTAAGTATATTTATAAACAAAATATTTGAACTTGATGTTTTGATAAATATTTCTATTAGAAATAGTGTCAATAGGATTCGATTGAGAAGTAAGGTTTTAAAAGTAGTAGGTTTGAGTGGGGTATGGAGGTTATGATGGAGAAATAGGAATCTATTGGATTTCAAGCTAAATCAAGCTACATATGATACATTGAGGTCTTTAGGCATAATTTTATTTGTGGCCTAATAAGGAGCCACATTATTCATTTTTCTTTGAATAACTGATTTATGCTTCACTTCAACAAACCATTTACTCCTAATTGTCACATTATAATCCATAATATATATTATTTTTTTCTAGACATTAAAATGTTATACAATACTGACTATTAGGAGCATCAAAAGTCTAAATTTGCAATGCTACACTGACCTCAAACGAAACGTTGTGATAAAAACTGTGAAAGAATATTGTTAAAGTCAATAAAAGGAAATATATAATAATGGTCCGGGCTGTACAGGACTTCAATGGAAGTCTTAAGCCAAAAAAAAAAAAAAGGTCACTTTTCATTACTAAGTTATTTACATAAGTCTTCCTAAATTAGAACTTAAATTATTATAGGCCAGATAATGAAGAGATTTTATACGAAAATGATGGGACGGCCTAAATTGACTTCAAGGCTTTGTTTGGACTAGTTAAAAGTTATAAATTCAAAAAGCCCCCGGAACTTGGAGCAGAGGCAAAGGAGGAGGCGGAGAGAAGGGCATGTTTTTCTGTTATTCGTTTATATCTCAAAAGCGGTTGGTCCTAGCTTAAAACATTATGTCTAAGAAACTAAAGAGTATTAAATTTTCTATAAGAATGTTCCTATTAATATTTTTCGTATCTGTAATAAATATGCGCACTTCAAAATAGCAAATTTAAATAAAAATCATTTTTGTATGAATGCAGATACTGGACTATACTTTTCTTTTTATCGTCTTTACCGTTTGTTACTTTGAAGAGCGCATATTTCTTAAAACATAACAGATAAAAAAAAATTAAAAAACATTCTTGTAGGAAATTTTAATCTAGAACCAACAGTTTTCGAGATATAAACGAAAAATCTGACCTTATCCTCCCTCCTCTCTTTGTCTCTGCTCCTAGATCCGCGTACTTTTAGTATGTTGGCCTCTTTGCTAGTCCATGCAAACCCCTGAAGTCAATTTTGGCCGTCCCGTCATTACCCTCTAAATCCCCCTTCTGGGCATTGACTAGACTAATATGCTAAAAATGTTTATTACTAAATCAAAGATATGTCAGTACTCCTGTTTAAATATTTATCTATTACATTTTATTTTCACTGATATAGTATATAATAGAAATGCAATAACACTACATATAATATTATTAAGCTAAAACATTAGGAGCTAACAACACTCCTGACTCTAGAGGTGATGCCCAGAACAGATAGTCCCTAGCCTTCACCTCAATTCCTCTGATGCAATGTAATAAGCTCCACTCTCCGGCCATTTGATTTATTCCACATAGTATTTATTATTAATAATTTCAGTGATAATAGCATGCTAAAACATTCGCTCGTGTTATTGTCTGTTTTATTTTTTAACCAATTTATTTACATCTTCGAAAATAAATATTAAAGATACTGTAGAGTACCTTCCTATTTGCGAATAAATTCCGTTTGTGTGTTGTAATCACCTATTATCAACTTGTTTGCCTTTTCTGGTGGGTCTATGTTACGGGTTCTCAAAAAATATTTGCTTAAAAAATTATTAAAATAATATGTAATTATAAAGCATTACAAGTTATTAAAAAATAAGATATCATTGAAATACTGAGCATGATTAAAGATCAGACAGTGTAATGCCTAAGACATGAGGAAAAATAACGCCTAACAGCGTCTCTGCTACTTTTTTATTAATCACGTACCAAGTAGAACAATTGTATTTTTTATACTTAACGCCCCTTTATATATATTATATGTTTTATATTTTTGTTGTAAATTGCCCATTAATATGTAATAAGACCGTTTGAGTTGAACAAATGTATTTTTGTGTACGTACAAATAGAGCTCTGTTGTCAATGTACGTCATGATTGCGATATGAGTGTTAATGTTTTTTTAATATCAAAATTGGTGAAAATAATAATTACCTATATTAGCTGTTGGTCGCAAAAATAAATTAATAAAAAAAAACGAAATTGTCGTTCCTAATCAATGAACAGCATTGGCATTTGCGTTATCTACCAAGACCTATTGGCCTAAACTGTTTCCTAAGAAATGACTCATAGGTCTAAATTATAATTATTATACAACGAAAAATATTTCACAGATAATTTTCCTACTGAAAAGATCATAAAAAAATTATTTGCATAAAAAGTAAACAAACGGAATTATTAAAGAATAATATGTCATTGAAATTCTGAGTGTAATTAAAGTTTAGACGATATAATAGCAGGACATGAATAACACATTTTTCAGTCAAGTGGAAAATTATTGATTTCATCAATATATAGATTTTTTATAAATTTATGTTATTCATTATGGCACAAGTGTGTAATAACCCCATACTTAATATCGATTTTGCAATTAATACCGAAATCAGCCTAAAGTTATAATAATGCTAAGAATGCCTAGATAATTTTTTTTATTTTTTTTTATTACACCCTGCCTGGCATACGCGGTTTCGGCAGCTGTGGGGTATTACGCATGCCACTGATACCAATAAAACTCAGTTTTTATTTAAATCATTATTCTATAATTAATTTTGGGATTATTTTTATACTATTATACTCTACCCGAGCGAGAACTCTCGCATTAGACATCTATCTTCTCCCTAATGCATTCGTGCTAGTATAAGTTAGTATAAGCTAGTGTTACTAACAAGTGTTACTAAGCTAGTTATATTGGAGAAACGTGTTTCTTCAAATAATATTAGAAAAAATATAATATATTCGCATGTTAGAAACAATATAATATTAGCATGTTTATTATAATTACGAACACATTTGGTAAAGCAGCATAGTTGAAATGATCTTGTTGAAGTAACAGTTCACTTAATAATTAATTAGTAACCCATTCAGTTTAACAGCTAAGTAATAAGACCATTTTCTATGTATAGTATTCATATTTAACAGTGTTTTACGGTTAGACACGGGAAAGAGTATACAATTTCCTCAATCATTCATAGAAGTCTAAAAACAACAATTTAACAGAATAATTAAAACTTTTTTAAAGTAAAGTTTTTTTGTACAGACAACTTGTTTTTACATGTATAAAATTGCCGCATTGACACGCACCCAAGATGGCACAGGGCCCGTGCGGACCTATATCGTGCGTTATCTCAAAAACGGTAGGTTTTAAGGCTTTAAAAGGTCTATTGGATCATTTATGATCTTGATGCCCGCGTCAAAATCATTAAAACCCAACTTATCCCGTCTCGATCCGCCGACTTTCAGTCGTCGAATCTTTGAAACCTCCCAGTTTTTTCATCACTTTTATTTAAGCCCTAGTAAGAATTTCAGAATTTAAATTAGGATTCGTCACTTCTCCGTGAAATTCCTTTTCTTTTGATACATCACTCGTCAAAATCCATCGCTCCTGAGAGCCGGAAAAGGGATCTATACTATCGTAATAATATATAGTAGTGATTTTTAGGTTAGTCTATAGTGAAGTTCAGTGCTCTGTTGTGCACCTTAGTAGTGGGACTGCACCTTATTCCTTTTCTGTTCTCTTAGTTTAGCATTATCCGCTCCTAATCCATCCGTTCTTCTAGCTGTCTCGAAAGTGGGCGTCTTTGTCCAACTTCATCTGCTCCCCCTAGTCCATGAAGAAGGGGTAGTAAGTTCCCTACCTTCATCAGTATCGAGAATTTGGCTTCGCTGATGTCATATATTAAAGGTGGGACATACGTAACAGTCTTCATGGAGAGCCAAGCTCGATATCCGCTCACGGCAGTGGATGATATCACGGTATGTTCAACTGTATCAGGGACTCCAGAGACGGGGACTGATGTTTTCACTGTGCTTATATAGCTTCTCCCGGAATCCCCCATGTCTTGTTAAGATCTGTGAGGACCAGTAATCTGGGTGGACCTACTTACAATCTGGAGTGGAAAGTGGGGAAATACTTCTTAGGAATTGAACCCTTCTCGATTGCGATCCACATCATCGGTTCCACTCCTCCAGTGAGTCCTCCCTCACCACCTTCTTCCACATCTCAGGTTCCTTAATTACCTTCTGTTGCAGTCCCTCCGGAGTGCTTCGAGCCCCTATCCCTTAAATTCATACTTGATGGCATTCTCTCGCTGGATGAGATTCAGGGCATCCTTCCTGCCATTAACATCACTTTAGAATTTGATTTGCAATAAGAATCCGTCATAAAATAAACACATTCCATTGAAAATTTTGGAGTTATGAGCGCTGGAGATGTAAATAAGAAAGTTGGGAGGTTGCATATGAGCTCAAAGTTAATTTAATAAGGCGACAGTTGTGTCTCACCAAGTTTCATACCAAAAATTGAGGATTTTAAGAAGGGTTTTTCTTTCGAGTCTTGAATACTCTGTATATATACATATGCGTTACACATATGAGATCAAAAACATATACATGTTTTTAGTAATCTATTCATGATCCCTACTAACAAACACCCCTACTTGGTATGCTCCACATCGCATACGTTAATTAACTACCTATTGGGAGTTTCACCTCTTGAGCGAGTGAAGATAGTAGAAGTCAGCTGCTTTGCTAATGCACGCAAAGTTATAATTCGGTTATTTTAGAAATATTCCACTATTTTGGGTATTAAACATCGTTAATATTATTATGGTTTTAGATAGATTTCTTAATATTGCGTTTATTATTTAAGAATATTTCTTAATATTCTTAATATTGGTTAGGTTTCTTTGCATTGCAAAACAGAAATTAAAACAGATGCCGGATTGTGGCATATTAGTCGCATCATCATATTATGGATATTTTGATTCCTGTTGTTACTAAACTGTATATTTATTAAGTTATTGGGATGTGGAATAAAATGATGTTTTTCAGATATTTGGAATAAAGAGTCTCATACTTGACAGTTCTTCAATTCTGTTCCTTTTTTCCTGGTTTGCCCTGATTCTACTAAAAGTTAAATGGCAAACCTTAATATTTTTAAATGGTCTTCTGAAACAATCAACTTCCCTGTGTTGGAGGCTGGCGTGGAGCCAAGTAGATTCCCAACGCTGAAAATACGTGACTTAGGTCTCCTTTGATATTTTATTTGTTGTAAGCAATTTCAAGGAATCGAAATATTATTAAATTTAAAATAGTATGTTAAGTTATTCTCTTGGTTTAAGTATTTATTTTGTTCTCAACGAGTAGGTTTTTAGAATAGATTAAAAGGTTATGTATAAATTAAAAGTAACTGTATGGAATAAGCATTCCTTTTGAAATTTTAAATATTTAAATAGTAATAATATTGAGAAAACATTTTTCATATTGATATATAATTTAAAAGGGTTTTACATGCAAAAATTATAAATGAATATATCTGTGAAATTATAATAATAAGATTGAACCCTGAAGATAAGGCAAATGGCCATGAAATATTGGTTCTAATGTATACAACTTAATAAAGTAATAAGCCCGAAATTTTGTTCACTATTATCTTAAATAAATTATATATTAATATTCCATTATAAATAAAATTAGTATACAGAAACTATACATAAAGGCTCTGTGTTGTAATCATATTAGTGAAGTATTCATTTATTTATAGTCATTTATTAGCCCTGGGCAGTCGCGCCCTTCGTGCCCCCTTGGATACGCCAATGAGTCGTTGTATTTATTTAAATATTTATAAAATCTTCCTTATTTGCAGCACAACTAGTTTTTATATTAGAGCTAAATTTCAGAAGAATTGGCAGACACATAAATTAAATTAGTATTATGTAGTGCCTCACTAAATATATATATATATATATATATATATAATATATATATATATATATATATATATATATATATATATATATATTTTGCTAGTTGTTTTTCTTTAGTTTTTTCCACATTCCCAAAACAAGAAGCACATTTGTAAAGGGATCAAAGCACTATCTAACAGTATTATTTTATTTTTTCCAAAACTACTGAACTAAACTCGAGGAAAATACGTGAGGTTATTTTTAATTAGACACGAACAATATCATATAGGGTTTCCAAGAAAAATACTGGAGTAGGAATTTTTTACTAAACGCTACTTATTAATTATTTCAACCAGGTTTAATGCCCGGTTGGGGTAAAATTGAAACGAAAAAGGTTACAATCGAAATGGAAAAGGTTACATTTAGAATGGAAAGGATTACATAAATTGAAATGGAAAAGGTGAAAATTGACTTGGAAATGCTATAAATATATTGCTTAGTGATTCAAAATGAAACATAAACATAAAACATAAACAAAAACGGAGCTAACATTTGTGCGGGCACGTATCAAGGACTAGTTTTTTGTTGTCGTGTAGTTATATACCTAACATAATGTTAAAAGTTACACTTATTTTATTTTTTAATTTTTATACATTCCAATAATAGCTTAATTTTTTAATTACTGTGCTAGAATTAAATATATAAAGAAAAGACAATCGACCTTGATGACCTACACATGACACCAACTCATAGCATTCTCGGCAAAAGTGTAATAACACCTACCTAACATTATGTAACACTATGAATTTTCTTAGGTCTCTTTACGTTGGCATTTTTAAAAATATATTTCATCTATTTTATATCTTATAATATAAAATAATAGTAGCTGGATAATATAAAATGTAATAGTATTGACAAAACTAGTGAGTATATATATTTAATTGGTGGTCTATTTATTCAAGTTAGTTGTTTACACAATTTTTAAAACTCTGCAAATTATTACACTATGGCTTATTACCTGTACATACAATAAAACAAAACAAAAATTATTTGGATTGATTTTTTTTTTTATTGATTTGTTATATTTACTTCAGTATAATGATTCTAGAATACTTTATACGATATTTTTCCTCTGAACGAAAAGCCGCAGCTTTTTTAGTTGATTTTTGGATTCTACGTATCTTGAAACGTAAAACCTCAAATTTCGAGGGTAAGGGGGTTAACATTTTTTTTTTCTTGGGCCATTACAAAGGCTCATCCTTGAAAATAATAATAAAAAAAATATTTAGATATATGATAAATTTCTGGAAGTACAATAACCTTCAAATTTCAACAAATTCTTTATTCAATCAACTTATTTTCGATGTTAGGGACAGTCCCATGTATTCCATAAATTCAACATATAACAAACATAGAGGGCCTTCATAAGAAAAAGTTTTTAAAAAGCAATAATTTTTTTTCTCTCTTAAACTCTACACTTTTAGTTCGTGTAGCCTTGTCGAGGAAGAAAATAAAACACTTTTTATTTTTAATAAAAATTAATAATGTTAATAATTAATAAAAAAATGTTAGGAATGTATAATATTATTGTATGTCTAGGTATAGATTGATTTAGTATGCTGTGTATGTAGCAACCCAAGGTTTTTGGGCAGCATTGCTGTGAATAAAATATTTCTCTCTCTAATAATCAATAATTATATCACAACTAAATAAAATAAATTGAATCTTTTTTATACAATCAAACTTGTGATTTTATATCTCTACTTTCTAGTATAATATCTCAGATATCAATCGACAATCATTTTTCCAACGCTATATTGTTAGGCATTATTACGGTAGAATCATTCATTGGAAGGTGACATAAAAACTGTGGAATCCTAATATGCAGTCAGCACCTGAATCAGCGTTGGTGCAAGCACTATAAATAGTTCCTTCTGAGAAACAGTGTCAAACTTAGCGAAGTCTAGTTATCATCTTGAAAGGGATAATTTTAGCATCTCAACGGCTGGTATATCTGAGTATATATAATGTATGTGCGTCGGAATTTATAGTGATTTATTCTTATAGTATATATATACTCTATAGTAGCTTATCGTAGTTCAATTATTTAAAAATCGTTTCTATAATTCGAGTTTGTGTGTTATATAGAACTTCTTGACGCCTTATACTTTTTTATAATAATCAAGGAGATAAATAAATTAATTTGTTAACAGATATCATAAATAATGAAAACAAGAAAAAAAAATTATATGTATTAAAGTGTTCATAAGGAGGTTTAGTGTGGATTACGAATCTTGAACATGATTTTTGATTATTGATCAAGGTGAATAAATAATAAAAAGATTCATACCAACGTCTTGAAATTGGCAATAGTCCATATTATTACTAAAAGTGATATGAAGTTCATTTAATGATTTATAGTGATATTTATTGTTTTGTACAATCGTAAATTAATGATTGATTTAGTTTAAAATTTAAGTTTACATACTTCCACATCATTCATTACTATTTATTTATTTTCCTTTTTTTTTTTCTTTCTTTTTTTTTATAATAATGTTATTTTATAGCATCTTCTAATGATTAGTAAATAGAATATTTTCATGCTTTGTACCATCCTTCCCATTATTCATTTTCATCAAGATTTATTTTGTTATATTCTGTCGTTTTATCTCACTTCAGTGTTGAAGATGAAGATTTTTACTTGAGTCGTAATTCGGGACAGGTTATCTATTCATGAGGGGGAGGAGGATAAGTAAGTTCAAGGATTAGAGGGTGCTTAATATTTTTTTTTTATAAAGATATTTTTTACTTCCTTGTACGCAGTAAAGGAACTATTGTAATAGCGAAAATCTGCGGTTTTCAGATTTCAACGGAAAAATCCTGAATCCATTTTGACTTGTTTCGTGACGTCTGTATGTGCGTTCGTAAGTGCGTATCTCACATAAGTCAAAAACGGTTAGCCGTAGAATTTAGGATTATTGTAAAATCTAGTTGTGAACCTCCGTTTTTGGTCACTGCATGACTACTGGAAGTCATATTTTACTTGAAGGTCATTATTGATTTTCATCAAACATTATATTGAAATATAATGAAAAACTTCTAAAATTATGTATATAAGACTTATTAATATAAATAACAAAATAAATTTTGGTTAAAATTGGAAAACTGGAAGTGGCACTTTATTTGAAGATCATATTAGACTTTCATCAAAAAATTATGTAAAATATCTCAAATTTGGTAAATAGGACTTTATATCAATATGAATGTGTTTACAAGATTTTGGTTAAAATTGGTGAGCCGAAAAGAGTACTTTATTTGAAGGTCATAATAAACTTACATCAAAAATTATATTAAAATTAAATACAAAGATCATGTGGTTCGATAATAAAGCTTACAAGCGCGATTTTTTTCCCCACTCTTATTAAACATTTTTATTACTTGTTTTAAGTGCTAAAATTTAATATAAAATACTTGTTTTCCTCCCCATTTGTGAGATGAACAAGTCTGCAACAGGAGAATAAGATATAAGTTAAATGGGTTCATCCGCTTAAAATGTCGAAACTGTCGATTTTCAATGCTTTATCTAAGGACATTGACAGTTCTAATGTCACGGAATACAAAAAAATCTCTTGGGAACTTGTTACCTACTGAAAGAAAACGACATATAATATTGGAATAAGACCTCCAGAAACAAGAGCTTATGTGTGTCAATAGATGGATGTCGCGAAGCCGTGTGTCGTTTTTGAGATGCTGCAATCTTCGGAAACCAGTAACCAAATCGAGGATCACTTTTTGAGTCACCGATTTATAGTTTAATAGGTGTACAAGGAAGCCATGTGTTGTCCACATCGGATATTTTATATGAAATAAATAAATTTATATAAAATATATAAATACTATTTTATATAAAAGAAATAAATTTATTATATATTATTTATATTATTATAAATAAAATTTATTAATACCTAAAAGTAAAGCCAAATATACACCCAAATTTTTGAGATAGCCACGGGTAACATACCTACCTCGTGGTGAACATATGAAATTCTCGTCTTGTTGAAGTCAATGCGAAAACCAATGTCTAAAATTCAGACTGTTCTGGGAAATTTGGAACATATGATCACCCATATGGTTGGGCCGAGAGGCCATATGTTGGTAAGAATTAAAAAAAATATTCTAATTTCTAACTCAATTTGGAGGGACTGTAGAGATGCGAAAACCTTAAAAACTGCGAAAAAAACAGGTAAACATACCGAAATTTTGACTGAAATTTATCCCTACTTTTATGGTATTTTTTATGCCCCGTGCCATATAAAAATAACTGATACGTTATAAACAAATTTATAGTTTCAGAGGATTCCGGACACCCCCATCCTCTTAAGGATTATTCCATACCTGCCAAACTCCCTGGTGGCACTCTGTCCTAACCCAGGGGGCTTCCACAATATCGTATCGCCCAGGGCTTCGTAAAGTCTAGATCCGCTACTGAACCCTACATACCTAGGCGAATTTCTTACTTAGATACTTTTGATCTAAAGGAAACCGCTAGAAGTGCTCAAATGTAGCGGGATATTTATATATTATATAATATATTATCTACATCTATATAATATATGCATTCCAGAAATCCCCATAATCGTGTTCTAGGGTTTATGTAACAGATCTAAAATGTACCCCCACTCTCCTCCGATGACCTTCGAAACAGCGCAAAAGTAAATTATTTTCGGGGAAAATACGACTTAAACTTATTATTTCGTTTTTGTTTCGAACATATGAATGATAGATCGCCAGAAATAAATATGATTCACTACTAACATTAACCTTTTCTCTTTGGACTGGTGTCCAAAGTGGAAAAGAGTAATTTAAAAATTAATATAAAAAGAAATTCAATTTTTATTAAACTTTGTATTCCTTTACTACAATTTTATTTTTAGATTTAATAAAATAAACCATGCTATTTATAGTGCATCACCTGTTCAATATTTTTGGTCATGTGATGCCCGCATTGGCAAGAAGTGAGACCCACGCTCTGTGAACGTCCACTTGTTATGCAAATCATCATAAACTGGTTCTTCCTACCTCTGTTACGAATCATTGTTATCCAATTCTATCGTTAAAAATTTACGCAATGCAAAAAATAAATGAGAACCGGAAATATTTCAATGAAATTCATGTAATCAACACCATAAATTGTATACTCACGGCTGAATAATTGTTGACATTGTTTAATATTTACGACCGGGATAGTTGATGTCATTCTAAAAATAAACCTGTGATTACAAATATCGCAATTTATGTTACTATCAGGGATTTCTGTAACTAATGATAAATAACAGCTAGAAAATACGAAACTTTGGTATGCAATAATGTTACCAGGGTTACTATCAAACGGCAATGAAGAACCATATTGTAAACGATAATCTTAGTAGTTTATAAGGATGTAGAAAAAAATCGCAACATATCGTAGATACTTTACCTTATTCGGTAAAACTTGAATATTAATCCGCCTGTACACGGGGACGCCATGGGAACATCTTTTTACTTCTTTGGACGAAGTAAAGGAAGTATTGTAATCGCGAAAATTTTCGGTTTTCAGATTTCGACGGAAATTCCTGAATCCATTTTGATTAGTTTCGTCATGGCGTCTGTACGTAAGTACATTCGTACGTTCGTATCTCGCATAACTCAAAAATGTAATTTTGTATTTAGGATTGCTGTAAAATCTAGTTGTGAACTTCCCTTTTTGGTCACTGCTTGATCACCGGAAGTGGTACTTTACTTGAAGGTTATAAATGATTTTCATCAAAAATTATATTAAAATACTATGCAAAACTTCTCAAATGTAGTATTTATAAGTTATATATTGATTTAAATAACATACTAGATTTTGGTTTAAATTGAAAAACCGGAAGCGGTACTTTACTTGAAGATCATATTAGACTCAAAAAATTATATTAAAATATAACGTAAAACATCTCAAATTTGGTAAATAGGACTTTCATATCGATATGAATGTATTTACTATATTTTGGTTAAAATTGGTGAGCCGAAAAGGGTACTTTACTTGAAGGTCATAATAAGCTTACATCAAAAATTATATTTTAATTAAATACATAAATCATATGTTTCGGTAATAAAGGTTACAAACGCCATTTGGTTTCCTATCCAATTAATCATTTTTATTACTTGTTTTAAGTGTTAAAATTGAGTGTAAAATACTGGTTTTCCTCCCCATTTGTGTGTGTTTGTGTCAATAGATGGATGCCGCGACGCCGAGTGTCATTTTTGAGATAATGCAATCTTCGGAAACTAGTAACCAAATTCAGGATCCCTTTTTGAGCCACCGATTTATAGTTTAATAGGCGTACAAGGAAGTCATGTGATGTCCACATCAGATATTTATTAGCTTATTACACTGCACGTTCGGTAAAAATATGTAAAATAAATTAATAAAACGAATTCACGGTTTGTTTTCAGACCATTTTTTTCTAGTTTTAAATCAAACTAGTATTTAGTTTCTAATCATATAAAAATGGCAAACGCGTTTAACAGTTTATTAAAAAAAAAAAAAAAACGAAAAATATTCAGAAAGCTTTCTCACCCTAAAAAAACCCAGAGGGTAAAAAATAAAATAAATCTACAGGAAAAACCCAAACTGGCAACAATGACGTCCAATAATGGCTCTCACTAAGTCACGTGACCTGAACCTTGTTACTTGCCCTCTGGCAACCACTAAACCCTAACCTGATTGAATGTACTGGCCGCCAGTACCCTAGCTTACTGGATGTTGAAGAGGAAGTACTCTAGCACACGAGGGCAGTAATGGAATAACTATTGGCCACCAGTAAAGACACCGTCTGCCCGACAGATGGGAGAATATAATTGTTTGATTAATTTGCATATTCAAGTAATATAAACAAATATCCTACGTCATTTCGATTTTGCCAAAAACATTTTATGGATCCTGAATAGGAAGAGAAACATAAAAAATATTTTATATACTATCGAAGACTCATGTTACACCGAACCAGTAGCAGATTCAAGATTTAATTTTGGGCGACTAACATCCGGATTCTGGTGGGGTCTTGAATGTTACAACTCGAGAAATAAAATTTTATTATCGGCCTACATTAACAACGCTATTTTTGATATAGGTTATGATTTAAAAAGAGAATATACTGTAACTGTTTAATATTCGGCTCATAAAAACAATCATTCATAAAAACAAAAATTGGCCAATGCAAAAAATAAATTAATTTTTTTTTGGGGGGGAGGAGTATTCGATTCGAAAGCCTGTTAAATCTGCTTGAACCTAATTTGGTGGTCAGTTATCCGTAATTATTCTGATTAACGTAAGAAATGTATTTTAGGATTGCTGCAATAAATTAATAATTAATTAAATAATCCTTAATGATTGAAGCCTTAGCTTCAAAGGCTTAGAGCTTCAGTTGAAATAAACTAATAAAGAAATTTTAATGAAGCTTTTAGCTTTGAATGAATTATTATAATAACTAATTTAATTATCTACTAATTTATTTTATGCACCTATCAACGAATTGGCTACATGATAAAAATGAACTGCTCATCAACAAATTTAAATAAAAGAAATAAATGAAAAAAAAAAGAAGGTAATTTCCAATTAGTTAAGGTAATTTAAATTGTAATCTAGGCTGATTTATAGAATGAATTTCAAGTGGAAATATTAGATCATCGCATCATTAACATAATTTATATTTAAATGGCTTACGTCAGCTGGCTTAAAATGGCTTACCATTTTCTGTATCCGCTTAAAGATACAGAAAATGGTCCACTGTTAGCCGGAATTCAAAATTTGTAATTTGGCACCTCGCCTCCATATTGCCAAAATACAGATCCACAAAGATGTAAACAAAATTACAAAATGTAAGAAAAACTTACATATTATTTTTACACATTATTTTTGTGATCCATTCATTCCACTGACGTTGGGCAATGACTGCCTTCATTCCAATTTTTTAGAATGGAGGAAAGATGTTCTCTTTTTCGTTAATGTTTGAAGAAAATTAAAGGAAATCGTAACTTTTGCAATTTATTTTTATAATATAATTATTTGAAAAAAATAATGCTCTAGAGTAAATTGTAGAATGTAAATTGTAGAATAGAATTGTCTTTCAAAAACTGTTTCAGTATTTTTATTTTTGGAAGACATATCAGCAATGTGTTATTGAACAAAAACCGAAAAAAAAGTGACACAAAAACGTTCGTTTTGACTCCCGCACTAGGGCGTCAAATTAGAATGCTTGGATTTATGATAAGAGCATATTTAAGTACAGCGTATCAAAAATCCAAAACTATGTAACTTTTTGCAAGGTAAAACTTTTTACGACCGTATATAATGCATTTTAAGATTTGTCCTCGGTACCTCGAGACGGGCTCATGTGTCCCACCTTTACGGCGAGTTAAAGTGGCTCTTCCCCTCCAACCGTAGACAATATTTCCTCGGATCTTTCCTATACCAAACTATCACCACCCACCATCCTTCCTACATCTACAGCCTCCTACAATTCAAATCCTCGGTCCACTCACTGGAAACAAGATCACGCCTTTCTGACCTCCATACTCCCTCCCACAGAACCAAAACATTCGAACGCTCTTTCCTCGCCCGCTCCTCTACCCTTTGGAATTCCTTTCCTTCTAATATCCGCCATGCTTTTTCTCTATCCTCATTCAAATCCCTCCTTTTCCAACACCTTCTTTCTTTCCAAAATGATGCTCTCTAATAACGAAATTGCAATTTAAGATTAACATCTTGATCAGAAGTAAATAATAGTTTTTAATGCACCAGCTTCAACTTTGCTAATCAGCCCATTATTTTTGAATTTTTCATTTTCTCTTCTTTTTTATCTTTTTGTTCACATTAATTATTCTTTTCAAGGCAAGAATTTATATTGTTTGCTTATTATTTTATTGAAAATATTGTAAATATTAATTGATCTTTATTTTATATCTTATGGCCAGTTTTTGTTTTATTTGTTCAATTTTATTATTCTTAAGGGATCTAGTCCCAGAATAAAATTCTTTTTCTATTCTATTCTATAATGTATAGTCTGGACTACGAAAACGAATGTTGAAAATAAAATAATTTTTTTCTATATAATCCATAGAATAACGAAAGTTGTTACTAATTTATCCACAGTTTAACGATATTAGATAAGATAACGATATAAGATAGTTAATTCTTACGAAAACATTTGCAAATTGTCTTGTAAGAATGTGTTTTATCGATTGATATTAATCGTTTGTTGAATACAACCTGTTGAAGAGTTTTAACTATTTGTAAACTATCGATAGGAGAATTTATGACGCCCAAATATCGATGAATGGTATCCAATATCGAAAATTTCACCACAACAAATTTATCACAAATGATTTAAAAATGCCTACGGGGCCAATAGCAGACAAATTAGAGCATGGAAGTATTTTTTAATTTGAGGTACAATATTTCCTCGTTAGAGAAAAGTCAGCCTGTGGAAGGAAATGAGACAGCTAAACTATACAAGACTCATAACGTGGGCTGAGTGTAAAAACAGTTAGCGGGCAGTAAGTCAAGGCCTAACAGATCACCTCCTATAAAACACAAAGCCAACCCGCAACAAAACGAAAAAAGAAAAGACCCAATGAACCGACGAGAACTAACTGGAAGTCGTGAAAAATACGCGGCCGTATATCAGCCGGCACTGAGCCCTGTTTACGTCCCAATTCGGAGCTAGCTAGGATCAAGGCATCTGATCCGAGCTTTCGCCGAGTTACGCCCTATCCGATATCTGAGGGGATTCTGTATGGGTGGGGGTCTTATACGAGCAGAGATTCACAAGACATCAAATAACTTTCTGCTCCTACCTACCTCCTTGTCACCGACCTCCTCGTTAGCACGCTAGTTGGATCCCTATCTCCTTTTCTTGTTTTTTTCCGCCGCTAATTTAAGTTACGTAAGTGCGAATATTGTGATCAACGTACCAATATTCAAGGAAACTAGAATGTAAATATGCATATTACTAGGTTCTCTTTAATGAAACAATCATAGGTATATTGTATTATATATTTGTAATAATTTTTAATATACATTAGGTATTCCTCAATAACTAATTTAATCTTCAAATTTTTTTTTTTTCATTTATTCCAAACGAGAATTATAGGTACTAGAATGACAGAAAAGGTTCCTCGGTTCTTGAATGGAATTGTTTGTTTATCTTCGCTGTCTTTAATCCTTAATTGGCCATGTTTATCAGAAGAGAAGCTTTCATACAAGAATTGTTCACTCATTTATCGTATCTCTTTCAAACCAATATCTTTTAATATGAATTCAGAAAAAAATTGATATTCGTGCACTTTGCCACATTATTGAAAACAAAGATTTACTGGAGCGGCTGCTGCTCGAAAAATATGTGAAGTGGGGGAGGAGGGTGTTGTGAATGAAAGGGTTGCGCAACATTGGTTCAACAGCGGCGACACCACCCTGAAAGATGAACCACGTTCTGGGCGCCTATCTGAGTGGAACATTGAGGCTACAGAAAGGGTAGTTAGTGAAAATCCGTCGATCAGTACCCACAAACTGTCGATTATTCTTGGGGTTCAGATATGTCCTGCACTGGTCAATCGGAAGTGGGTTCTCCTACAACAAGATAATGCTCGTCCTCATAACGCAAGAATAACTCTGAATAAAATTGAAGAACTCAATGGCCTAGAAATTGTACTACATCCTGCATACAGTCCTGACCTCGTCCCCTCTGGCTATTACTTGTTTTGCTCAATGGCTCATTTTCTTCGGGGAAGACAGCTCAATAATCAGGAGGAAGTCGAAAACTGTTTTCGCGACTTCTTCAGCTCAATAGAAAAAGACTGGTACCTTCTTCTAGGTCTTCAAGAGTTGGCTGATAGTGGCTCACGACAGTCCAACACGAGGGATTATACTTTGAGGATTGAGCTGTAAGTTATTATTTTTCAATTACATACAAATTTATTTTACAGTACAAAACACCGACAAAACCTTTGTGTCAACCTGATATTTTTTTTTTCTTAGGTCACTATTTCATATAGGTCTCAATTTTGAACCAGCCCTTGGAAAGCGGAAGATTTCGGTAACTTCAATTTTGAACCAACACCGCCGCCATAGTGAATTTTTTACTTTATTAAAATATAATATTTCTAATTTTAATTTATTTTTTTGTTTTACCTAATGAAATGAATAATTTTATGATGGGATAAGAGCACCTTAAGAATTATCTACTTTGCGTATATTTGTCTGGCTAAATATTTTCAAAAGGATATTTGCCAATCATATGTTAGTAGTAATTGTTATTGGCACATATAAACGTATATACAAACACACATTAAAATATTTTAAAACTGGAATTAGAAATTTTTTACGATCGCAATACTTTCCCTTACTATATATTTAATATATAAGAAAGTGAAAGTAATTATGTTAATTTAGTTTAAATTAAACAATAAAAAAGTATATACATATATTACCTTATGTTACAATTAATTTGACTGAAATTAATATGATTAATTTGATCTTCAAAGGATTAATAAATAACAATTTTAAGATCTGGATCCAAAGGAACTGCTTTAGTTTAAGGGAGCATTCCTTGGAGAAACTGAACGAACAAAGGAGTCAGTAGAACAAAAGATATGCAAAATCATTGTGCCATTGTAACGATGTTACACAAACTCTTGACTGCAGTTCTACGAAGATTAACCTATTTGTAACTTGTCGCACAAGACATGGATATTCCAAACTTTGCCAGGTTCTAAATATAAAACTTATTTCATTTCAACAAGGTATTATTTCCGTTGATTCATAGTTGATTCCTAGCCGAGATGTAACAAATACAGCTGCAGTTTTATTAATTTCTTTTTTACGTAGGGTCGTATCAGGACTTTTTTTCCCCATTCTCACTGGCCGTATGGCACACGAATGTGATGAAACATGATTAATTGGATCCTTAGCAGAAAACCTCAAACCATCAGGAATCTTTATTAAATTAAAAAATATACGAGAAACTTTGAAAAAGAGAAATCCAGAATGGATAATTTTTTAATATCCTTTATAAATATAGTTTATCACTGCATCTTCTCTAATTTTGAGAAAATATGATTCAATGATTCATTTTCATATATATATATATATATATATATATATATATATATATATATATATATATATATATATATATATATATATATATATATATATATATTTGCTTGCGTTGCTATGTTTCTCAAGCTCTTGTTAGCAACTTTCTCAGTGTGAATTAACAACTTAAAACCATATCAGAATAATGTAACTTGTTTGGGGAAGACACAAGGTAATTAAACTTATTTAACTATCAGAAACTAATAAAATATTTTTAAAAATAAATATTATTATCACATAAAAATTGTTAATAACTTTTCAAGAATTAGTTTTATTACATTAGCAAAAAAAAAAGCCTAATGTACAAAATTAATTAATTTAAAAAAATTAATGTCATATCAAAAGAGGAAAGTTTACACTACACGTGTACAGTTGTATAAATTTTAATTCAAATTAAAAACTTTTCCAAAAAAGTTTGAAATTTTTTAATAATCAATAGTTTATTATATTAATATTTATAATAAATAATATAATAAATGAGCATATGAGTCCTGTAGAGATATCATTTTGGATTACAAAAAGTGGAGTAATTTTGACTTTCAGGCTCTACTGGGCTCATATGCAAATTGCCGGAGGTCCGGATATTGCCAAAGGTACAAAGAGGTGTACGATACCAAATTTAAAAATTTGATTATCAGTGAAAGTAGAATTTGATGCTCTACAACTTGTACACTGAGTTTTTCTCTTAAGAGTAATAATTTCCAAGCTACACACTCATATATAGTACTCGGTATCAGTTTTTGATAAAGTCGGAAAAATCGCCGTTATTCGACCGTGGTTTTCAACCTCACAACTTAACCTAATTATTACGCTACGATACTCATTCGACGTATAATTTAATATTCTTTAATTTATTATACTATAACTTTTTCAATTGAATGAAGCGTTCAGAAATTATTGGCGAAAAAACAAAAAAAAATCGAGTTTTTTGGCTGCCAGAAGTCCTCCCGAGGATATCCGTGTTAGCATTTTTATTTTTTAGCAAAAATAAATAAATAAAAAATATAAAAGCTTCTACCCCTCCTTTTGCAACATACATACCCTGAACTGGCTGGCCTATTAGCCAATCAGCTGTTTTTTATTATAACCTTCCTCTGCTGTAAATTTTTACTTCCTATTTCTTTTATATATATATATATATATATATATATATATATATATATATATATATATATATATATATATATTATTAGATCCAAGTTATGGTACTGTCTCCAATGGATGTGTCTTTTTTGACTGTTGATGTGAGAAGTGCTTTTTGTTGCTGCATTTTTTCTGCATATATCTTCGCCAACACGTTGAAGTAGCGAATGTGAAAACAGATACTTTTCATAAGGCCAAAAAATGACTACGTTTTACTTTTAAGTTCCCTATTGCGAATATTGTTTTATCTCTGAGCCTTTTTAATTCACTGGCTTAAGCCAGTTTAAGGCCCTAAGCTTGTTTATGATTTTTTTTTGCTGTTATCTTCTGGTTAATTGATTTAAAAAATCCGAACAGTGCGATTTTTCACGTTCGTTACTTAACCATGAGCCTGTATTTTCTGTATAGCTAAAAATATTATGAGAAGCCGGTATCAACGCTGAAACCTATTATTTTTTTAATCAGAACCGTTTGAAATAGCTAGAATTTTTAGAACATTACAATTATGCATAAATTATCTCCTCCCCCCTCCCTTCTTAGCCACCCATCTTATGTAGCGCGATTCCTAATAGGCTTTCGGGGCCAACTCTCTTCAACAGATATAGGTTACGGCCTATTAGCGCTTGATCAATGTTATAAAAGTGCTAATTAATTTTTTTTTAAATTATTCACGTGCAATATATGTATAAATTCTTGGCTTCAAACGACATTCGTCACTGCTTTTCGTCAAATAAAAGATCCTGTTTCAAGCGCATTTGAAGAGAAATTTCCATGCAACAAGCCGATAGATGTGAAAATTCATACTTTCGTGGATCCACAAATTCATCTTAATAAAAAGGATTTAAACGTTCTATTTGTCGGACTGAAAAATCACATCAGGTAAGACGAAAAATATATTGCCTACTCTGTAAATCATCAACTTAACAAATATCGACAACAAGATCTTTTACGACTTACAAGGTCCGTTTTATCCGATACGTTGCTGGAATCTGAAAAAATATTACAAAAAGTCATAGCCAGTAAACTTGTAATAGATAAAACTCCTAAACTTTAAATAGATTAACTATGTTTTTACGTACTATCTTTATCCAATTAAGTTATGTTTTCTGTATATTTAATTTTTACTTCCTCGACCACTTAAGGGAAAGGAAATATGTCAACTGTCAAACAAAAGTCTTGGATGCCTCATCCGATTAATATGTTTTACAGTTCATTTTCCGAAGAGGTGATTTAAAAAATCATTGTTCTATGGCAGAGGCTCCCAGACGGAGGTACGCAAGGCTGTTCCAGTAGAAGCCAAACTTAAGACATGGATAAAATCACATTTTTCACAGGTTCAAGGTATAATAATTTTTTTAAAATTATCATTGAATGTAAAATTTTAGAAATGTTTGAATCCAAGGATGAATAAACACGATCTACAATTAATAAAATGATTTCAGGATGGTTTCCATAGTACAGGTGAAAGCACTTAGTGTTTAAGAGAACTTAAGAAGCAAATTGAGCTCCATCGAGCTTGATTGTGATTGTGTGATTGTGATTCAATTGATGCTCTGATTGTGAATAAATAACCAGTAGCGGATTGATGCATTTGCAGAGTAGACACTTGCCTGGGACGGTTTTTGACCGTTTTTGGGGAATGGTATAATTTGACTTAGTCTCGGATTGATGTACGAAAAATTAGCAAAGTGATTTAATAATTACAGTAAGGCTACACCTTTTTCTTAATCTTTCGTACATTGACCCGAGACGAAGTTAGGGCACATAACGCAGTTTGCATTTGTTCAACAGCATCCTCTCTTATTCAATTGTTTTTTAAGCCAAATCATTTCATAAACAGGCCAGAACTACCTATACAAAAAATAGCACTGTTTGTTTTCGCAAGTTTTAGCAGATGATTTTTTAATTAAAAAATATCTGATGTAGACAACACATGATTTCTTTGTACGCCTATTAAAGTATAAATCGGTGGCTCAAAAAGTGATTCTGAATTTGGTTACTAGTTTCCGAAGATTGCAGTATATCAAAAACGACACTCGGCGT
Organism: Rhaphigaster nebulosa; assembly: GCA_948150685.1. Taxonomy (NCBI): domain Eukaryota; kingdom Metazoa; phylum Arthropoda; class Insecta; order Hemiptera; family Pentatomidae; genus Rhaphigaster; species Rhaphigaster nebulosa. The sequence continues at coordinate 112,203,706 of OX411310.1, read as the reverse complement.
CGCGACATGTATTGACACACACAGACATATTCTTGTTTCAGGAGGTCTCATTCCATTATTATATGACATTTTCTTTCAGTAGGTAACTAGTTTCCAAGGGATTTCTTCGTGTTCTGTGACGAGATTAGAACTGTCAATATCACTAGATAAAGCATTGGAAATCGACAGTTTCAACAAGAACCCACTTAACTTATGTCTTATTCTCCTGCTCCAGACTTGTTCATCTCACAAATGGGGAGGAAAACCACTATTTTACACTCAATTTTAACACTTAAAACAAGTAATAAATTTTTTTAATAAGAGTGGGGAAAAAATCACGTTTGAAAACTTTATAACTGAACCATATGATCTCTGTATTTAATCCTAATATAATTTTTGGTGTAAGTTTATTATGATCTTCAAGTAAAGTTTTTCGGCTCACCAATTTTAACTAAAATTTAGTAAATACATTCATATTGATATAAAAGTAATATTTACCAAATTTAAGATGTTTTACATTATATTTTAATATAATTTTTGATGAAAGTGTAATATAACCTTCAAGTAAAGTAACACTACCGGTAATCATGTAGTGACCGAAAAGGGAGGCTCACAACAAGATTTTACAGCAATCATAATTATAAAATTTTAACTTTCTACGGCTAACCGTTTTTGAGTTATGCGAGATACGCACGTATGTACAGACGTCACAACGAAACTAGTTAAAATTAATTCAGGGATGGCCAAAATGGATATTTCCGTTGAAATCTGAATACAGAAAATTTTCACTGTATTGTTCATTTCGTACAAGGAAATAATTAGGAAATACATTTAGAATATAAATTTAATAGTCACAAGACATCCAATCGTGTCCAACGATTTCTGTACCTTATTAAAACGTAACTAAAAACTTAGTAAAAGTAAGTAAAATGTAACATATTCAGTAGCTTCTATTTTAGCAAACCATTTGTACTAACTGATGAATAAACACATAGGAGAGAAAATTCAAGTATTTATTGTTTTTCTTTTGACACGCCTTACTGAATCATTAGTGTAAACAATCGAGACTACTCTCTCGGGTCCAATGTCACTAAGTAGTCTAGTTTGTGTACGCAAAATTACCATTGCAATATTAAATATTCAAAATTTGAATTGCCAAAGTCGCTGGTTGATCCACTGTGCGACAGTAAAACAAATTCGACACAATAAATAACAACATTCATCTGCCTGAAAAATAATGGTACTTTTCTCCTCAATGTCGAAATTTCATAATTTTGATGGATACACTGGGGTATGATAAGAGGTGGCTGTGGTTCGGAAGCACACTTATATACAGTGCCTGTTTCTATCCTGTTTATACTGCAGGAGAGAGAGAGGTATTATAAAAACATTTTAATATCGATGACTCAAGAATATGCAGAGTAAAATATTTGAAATTAATGCATCATTGTGAAAAAAAACGCTGCAAATTATTACACAATGGTTTATTATTTCCACTTATTAATATTTCAAAAATATCTATTCTGTCCAAGTCAAAGAAATTAAGCAGTAGGGACCAATGGAAAAGAAATTTGAAGCTTGTCCCAAGATGATCGCCGTGAGAGTGCCGAACTGGGAGTGTTGAGAAAAAACTGTGTCAATGCAAATAGGCTGTGATGGTTAGGACATGTAATTAGAGGGTAAAATGATACAGAGGAAATATTGGTTGTGCATTTTAGTAGGAAAACAAAAAAGGAAAGACTAAGGAAGTGCAGAAATAATCCAAGGAAAGATAAAGCAGAGAGATATGAGGAAGTCAGAAGCCCAATAGATAAGTCAGGAGGCCTAGGGCCACGCTGACCAGCCGATATAGTTCATTACGCTATATCTCAGCTAATACTGGTCCGATTTTAATGATTTTTTATGAGTTATGGGCCTATGAGATCTCTAATCGGCCGCCATTTTAAAGAAACAGGCGGATAGTATATCGAATTCCCAAGATCATCCTGGGGTAACCTGTGACATTGGCACCGAATCTCAAGAAAATCGGTCCAGTAGTCTCGGAGAACAGTCCAAGAACAGTTGGAATGGACCGTATCTTGCAACGTAAAACCTCAAATATTGAGAGGGGGTTACAAACATTTTTTTCTTGGTCGATTTCAAAGGTCTATTATTGAAAATAATAAACCAAAATTGCGGATTGTTTCATATTTATAATACTAAGAACCACAACTAATGGAGATGCAGTAATAAGATCTCAGCCACAAATGCTCAGTTCTTATCTCAAAACTTATTATTTGAGATATCCACGTTCTACAGATTTAGCATATCTCTCTGGTGCCTCATCATTAACAGCAATAAGTTTACATTGCATGCCAGCACAACCGATAATTAATAATTTAGGAACGTTACCAATTACCGCACCCTCTGCCATTTCTTTATTAGACTTAGATATGGATCATCTATGACGGAGCTACGCTTGAACATTTTTAGGAAAAAATTTCCCTCGGTCGCTTCACGACCTTGACTTGCCCTAATGACGTCTTGACGTAGCGAGAAAGCTTGGTCGTACTAAGATTGTCTAAATCCATTATCTTTTAAACAAGTCACTCTTATAAATTTAACATAGACACATAGAAACTTAACCTATTAATTGTTTTTTTTTTTGCAGAAAACGTATTTTTTTTCAACATATCTTAAGTTTAGTAACAAAAGATTTAAGTTTATAAGATTTAAGTTTATTTTCTAAAACGAAATTGAATTCCTTAAAAACTAAACTGGATTCGATGAAAATTTGTGATATACTTTTTCAAACAGGAATTTTTTATGAAAATTTTTATTTAAAACCTAAGAATGTTACTTATCATATCGATCTTTTTTATTAGCTCAATTGATGTTGTTTTTAATTTAAAAACATTGTTTAAAAGCAGTAAATAAAATATCTGATATGGGCAACATATGACTTCCTTGTATGCCTATTAAATTATAAATCCGTGGCTCAAAAAGTGATACTCAATTTGGTTACTAGTTTCCGAAGATTGCATTAAAAACCAATCTATTGACACACACAAAAGCACACGCTCATGTTACTGGAGGTCTCATTCCGTTATTATATGTCGTTTTCCTTCAGTAGGTAACTAGTTTCCAAGATATTTCTTCATGTTCCGCGACAACAATAAAACTGCCAATATCACTGGATAAAGCATTAGAAATCGACAGTTTCAACATTTTAAGCGAAAAAATCCACTTATCTTACATCCACTTCTCCTGCTGCAGACTTGTTCATCTCACAAATGGGGAGGAAATTATTTTACACTAAATTTTAACACTTAAAACAAGTAATAAAAATGTTTAATTGGATTGGAAACCAAATTGCGATTTTAACCTTTATTACCGAAACATATGATTTATGTATTTAATTTAAATATAATTTTTTATGTAAGCTTATTATGACCTTCAAGTAAAGTACCCTTTTCGGTTCACCAATTTTACCCAAAATATAGTAAATACATTCACATCAATATAAAAGTCCTATTTACCAAATTTGAGACGTTTTACATTATATTTTAATGTAATTTTTGATGAAAGTCTAATATGACCTTCAAGTAAAGTACCGCTTCCGGTTTTCCAATTTAGACCAAAATCTAGTATGTTATTTAAATCAATATATCAGTTGTAAACACCAAATTTGAGAAGTTTTGCAAAGTATTTTAATATAATTTTTGATGGAAATCAATTATGACCATCAAGTAAAGTACCACTTCCGGTGATTAAGCAGTGACCAAAAAGGGAGGTTCACAACTAGATTTTACAGCAATCCTAAATACAAAATTTCAACTTTCTACGGCTAACCGTTTTAGAGTTATGCGAAATACGAACGCACGTACGTACATACAGACGCCACGACGAAACTAGTCAAAATGGATTCAGGGATGGTCAAAATGGATATTTCCGTTGAAATCTGAAAACCGAAAATTTTCGCGATTACAATACTTCCTTTACTTCGTACAAGGGAGTAAAAATGAAAGATAATTGAATGTAACGGATATGTGAGAAAATTATAATTTTTCTTATTTATTCTTCGTTATTTATTAAATTTATGTTACTTGTATTTATTCGAATACATTGTTAATTATTTCACAAATCCAAACTGTAAAATTGTAAAATAAATATATTTTTTTAAATAATTTATATGCATTATAGATTATATTATGTAATTATATTATGCTGCTATGCACATTCATTTGTAGACGAAATAGTCTCTTGTTATCAAGTCCTATAATATAAAATTATATCTAATTTTAGTGAAGTTAACAACCAATTGGGGTTTGAGTTTTTGTTTAGTTAAATATTATCAGATTGTTGTTAAGTTGTTTTTCTTTGTTAGGAATTGATAAATTATTTGCCACTTCTATAATTTTGTTTTTATTGCAAACTAGTTTCGAATGTTATACATTCATCTTCAGTTCTAAAACACACAAAAATTCAAAAATCAGCAATTCAAAATACAGTTTGGTATTATTATACATATTAAATTAAGTGTAATATAAATTAGTATCATAAAACATTTATGAATTATGAATTTAATTAAAACAGAAAACAAATACATTTTGGTACTCACCAAGGTTTAAGTAGATTACATCAAAGACAAAAAGTTTGTATTGGTTTGTTCTCGCACTGAACTAGCATAGTAAGAAAGGTGGGCTGTTTATAGATAAACGGTTTAGGGATCGGATTTTTTTTCGAGTAATTCCGGTGAGTAATTGTTTTTACTGTTATTTATGGGAATAAATTTAAAATTGGACTATTGGAGATATTTATTTGGTCATTTAAGCAAAAATCTGGATTGGATTTGAAGGATTTAATTATTTCAAATGCTTCATATATATTTAATTTGAGACGGTTTTCAACGTAATGTATTAATTTAACTCCTTAGTCTTTAATGAATTTATGTTGTTGTTTTTTTCATTCAAATGAATCGCAAAGTTGGAATTATCTGTCTTATTATTATATACACGTAAATGTTCCTTTAATCTCTGATTTAGCGATCTTCCAGTTTTTCCCATGTATTTGGCTGCACAATCATTACAATTTAGTTCGTATACTCCGCTTTTTTGGAAATGGTCTATTTTGTCTTTAGGAGAAGAGAAATATGAGGATAGGGTTTTTCTATTGTAAATGCAGGGTTTAATCCAAGTTTTTTCAGTTAATTTCCGACTTTGGTGGATATAGGGGCGTAATATGGAATCAATGTATAATGTTTCGGGATGGACCTCTCTTCGGGACCTTTCTTCCATTGCTAGTTCAGTACGAGAACAAACCAATACAACCTTTTTGATATAATATAAGACAGAAAATCCCAAATTTGCAATTCATCTAAATGAAAAAAAAAACATAAATTCATAAAAGACTCAGGAGTGAAATTAAGAGATCACGTTGAAAACAGTCTCAAATTAAATACTTATGAAGCATTTGAAATAATAAAAACCTTCAAATCCAATCCAGATTTTTGCTTAAATGACCAAATGAATATCTCCAATTTTAAATTTATTCCCATAAATAACAGAAAAAATAATTACTCACCGAAATTACTGGAAAAACCCCGACCCCTAAACCGTTTACCCTTAAACACCCAACCTTTCTTCCGTTGCTAGTTAAGTGCGAGAAGAAACCAATATAAACTTTTTCTCTTTGATGTAAACTACTTAAACCTTGGTGAGTACCAAAATGTATTTGTTTTCTTGTCTTAATTAAATTCATAAATGTTTTATAATACTAATTTATATTACACTTAATTTAATATGTATAATAATACCAAACTGTATTTTGAATTGCTGATTTTTGAATTTTTGTGTGTTTTTAGAACTGAAGATGAATGTATAACATTCGAAACTAGTTTTCAATAAAAACAAAATTGTAGAAGTGGCAAATAATTTATCAATCCCTAATTAGATTGATCCTTCGATACCATCATGCGGACGTCAACTGATTTTTCTTTAAGCATGAACTGCCAAATATAAAAATAAAATAACACGTATTAACGTTTTTAACAACTAAATGGGTTTGTTATAGAAACAGATATTAGCTAGGTACTAATAGCTTAGAACTTAGCACAGTTCCAATGCAGTGCTATATCTGACGCTATATCTGAGAACTTAAAGGTAGAGGATAAGGAAACCGTTGTGGAGACCATCTCACCAGACCATTATCTCCTTTTCCTTCCTTTCTGATAAAAATAATGGGTCCCTTTCTCATGTTTATAGGTTTGCCATTGCTATCAAAGTGCACTATGTGCTACATTTTCATTAAATTGTATCAGAACTTAGTGCGAAAAGGTGCTTCAAAGGATAAATAATCATCTATATATTCTGTGATCTTACTTTCTTACATTAAAATTAAAGAAACACTATAATATTGCGGAATACGGGTGTTTTTCATTTCTAGTGAAATTAAATTTTTGAAAAACCACTCTTAAACAGTTAAATTTGAAGCATTATTGATAAGCATATAACATTCCATAAATACAAACATGTTCGTGCACAATTTATTTAGATAAGCCAGTAAGGTCATTTTTAAATTTATTTATATAACATTAATTTTGAATTCTATTTAAAATTTTGAAAAAAAATATCTGGTGTGGACAACACATGACTTCCTTGCACGCCTATTAAACTATAAATCGGTGGCTCAAAAAGGGATCCTCAATTTGGTTACTAGTTTCAAGATAGAAGATTGCAGTGTCTCAAAAACGACACTCGGCGTCGCGACATCAATCTATTGACACACACACACACACAAATAGGGAGGTATTTTACCAGTATTTTACATTCAATTTTAACACTTAAAACAAGTAATAAAAATGTTTAATTGGATTGGAAACCAAATTGCGTTGGTAACCTTTATTACCGAAACATATGATTTATGTATTTAATCATCATAACTATATATTATTACGGTAGTATAGGTCCCTTTTCCGGCTCTCAGGAGCGATGAATTTTGATGAATGAGGTATCAAAAGAAAGGGAATTTCATGGAGATGTGACGAATTCCAATTTTGTTTCTTAAATTCTTACTAGGGCTTAAATAAAAGTGATGAAAAAACTGGAAGATTTCAACTGAGTTTTCGACTGAGAGTCGGCGGATCGAGACGAGATAAATTGGGTTTTAAAGATTTTGACGCGGGCATCAAGATCAAATACGCTCCATTGGAGCGTATTGGTCCAGTGTTTTAAAGTTTAAAAACCTACCGTTTTCGAGTAACGTACGATATAGGTCCGCACCGGCCTCATGCCATCTTGCGTACGTGCCGTTGTCATGGCAACTTTATATCAATTTGAGTCTGTTTACAAAAACTTTTAATGAGTGGGAAATTATATATTGTTTCCCATGTCCAACCCTAAAGCGCACTGTTAAATATGAATACTATACATATTAAATGTTATAGCTGGATCTAATTGCCTAAGAGCTAAATTGAAGAGGTAAGCTAATTACTTATCAAGTATGAACTGTAACTTCAATACAGTCATTACAAACTACCTAGCTTCACCAAATCTGTATGTTACTTTTTTGGTAATATTATATTGTTTACAAGAATAAATATGTTTATACTTCTAAAGTATCTGGGATTAGAAGGTTTGATATCTAATACGAGAGTTCTCGCTCGGGTATACTAGTTTAAATATAATTTTTTATGCAAGCTTTTTATGACCTTCAAGTAAAGAAACGCTTTCGGCTCACTAATTTTAACCAAGATATATTAAATACATTCATATCGATATAAAAGTCCTATTTACCAAATTTGAGACGTTTTACATTATATTTTAATGTAATTTTTGATGAAAGTCTAATATGACCTTCAAGTAAAGTACCGCTTCCGGTTTTCCAATTTAGACCAAAATCTAGTATGTTATTTAAATCAATATATAAGTTATAAATACCAAATTGGAGAGGTTTTGCAAAGTATTTTAATATAATTTTTGATGGAAATCAATTATGACCTTCAAGTAAAGTACCACTTCCGGTGATTAAGGAGTGACCAAAAAGGGAGGTTCACAACTAGATTTTACAACAATCCTAAATACAAAATTTCAACTTTCTACGGCTAACCGTTTTTGAGTTATGCGAGATATGAACGTACGTACGTACGAACGAACGAATGTGCGTACGAACGTACGTACAGACGCCACGACGAAACTATTCAAAATGAATTCAGGGATGGTCAAAATGGATATTTCCGTTGAAATCTTAAAACCGAAAATTTTGGCGAATACAATACTTCCTTTACTTCGTACAAGGAACTAATTATTAGTGCCTTTGTATTCCAAATTTACAATATAATTAGTTATAAAATTCGTATTCCAATGCATACATTTGTTATGAAATTGAAGATTTTAATTATAGATTGTTCAGAGTCACTTTCATAATCATAAAGAAAGTGTGGTAGGGACTCCGTCAAAACTCTTTTTGTTTCGAGATCTCACTAAACTTACGCGCTTTAAATTCTTTTGAGCTTAAAAAAAATTTTAATATGTCGTTCTGGTCGTTAAAGTCGTTCCTGATTTTTGAGAGTCGCCGCGTTAACTGGAACGATATTTTGAAACTTTGGAACTATTTAACGTCCAGTTCAGCCATAAATAATTTTTAAAAACCTGTCATGATGTATGGGCTGTCTAAGGCCAATTTATTATGCAATTTACAACTCTTGTAAATCAAAGCCGTTATTATGGGACTTAGCACTTTTATTTGTTTTGTTATGTAAATAAGCTACATAATATTTTCCAAAAACACTAACTCATAGTCCAAATCATTTCTCATGGTCAGATTTTCTATTACACAGGCCAACAGTAGTTTTGGTGCCGGAATGTTTGGAGCTGATTTCATATGAATTTGGTGTTCTGAATTCAAATATGGCATTAGTTCTTGCCTAGGAGGTCAAATTTCCAAGATAATTAGTTTTAGTGAAATGGACGTTTTAGGTCAAGTTTAAATCCATCAATCAAATCTAAAAATTAAACATGAAATTTTTATTATTAAATTACACAAAAATTATTATATTACACAAATATCATTATATAAATATTATTGGTATATATACTAAGCCACCAACTAGTCAGTCAACGCTTCGGGAGCGTTGAATATCTATATAATCGGATCTTCTTGAATATATCTTGGAACAGTCTCTTTTTAAACTCTAGCAATAATATGCCATCGTGCGTATCCGATCTTCCTTGATAACGGTCCTCCATAATTTTAATATCTTGATGAAATGTTTCACCTTACTCCTCACTGCTGTCACCTACATTTTCAGGAAAACGGTCCAAGTGGCTGTGTAAATAGTGCACCTTAAGATTCATGTTGCACCCAGGGGATTTGAAATTTTTAAGCCAGTTAATTTTCGTTTAACAGTTCAACATTGTTTTCTGCTTTTCGTCGGCCCTGAAAATTTCGACAACTGCAACAAATGAAGTCCAGGATTTTCGCACAGCCTCATTCATGAAATTTACGATTTTTTTTTATTTCTGGACCATTAAATATTCCTACTTTAGTTGTTTCCTTATTCAAGTGAGGCATTTTTTCCTCTATAAATGCAAATCATGATCTGTCCTTATCAAGAGACTTTACAAATTGCTTCATAAGGCCCAGATTGATATGTAGTGGAGGAAAGATGATTTTCTCCCACTCAACTAAGGATTTGCAAATAACGTTATTTTCTCTTACGACCCTGTCTTCTCTATAAGGCCACTCATGTCGAACCCCATGGTGTGTTTTGTCTCTGCTATCCCAGGGGCACAAGAAACAAGCATACTTGGTGTGGACACTTTGCTGTCCGAAGAGAAAGTTTACCATTTTTAAGTCCACACAAATCACCCATTGATGTTCACGATACCTTATCTTCTTCAAGACCAAAGCTATGGTGATATATGTTTTTTCTTGTCGTTGAGTGAGCAATTGGTATTGAACCATATTTTTCCCCATTGTGCAGAAGAACATATTTCAAGCTTCGCTTTGAGCTATCAATAAATAGGCACCAATCATCTGGAAAATATTCAGGAAGACTCATTTTTTCCAGGAGTCTTCTAATATCGTGACAAAATATAGGATTTTCCTCTTGAGAGGAGAATGGTAGCAGATCCTTTTCTCTTGTACGGTAAAAAGTAATTTTGGTTCCTTGATCCAATACATTTTTATATACGTTACGATATATTATCCTCTCCAAAACCAAAGCTATAATTATAAGTACTAATATGCATACTACGACGATTGTAATCGCTGGGAACAAATACAAAACAATATTTATTTATTTAGCCTTAATTAACTAATTAATTAATTATTGATGGCCCCACACAATAAAGTTGTCAACTTGTACTCTTTATATTAACTATCAGATGCTCATAAATTTTCTATTGCTATAATAATCCTGACGCGATAGTTTATTTTTTAAAATAAATTTTCAATGGCCTTTCTCAATATGTTAATTAGGAGACAAATTGTTGAAACAAATGTTTTAGCTAGAATCGGTGTATAGCAACCTGGTAAAAAAAAAAAAATCATCAACGTGCCGAAAAGTTGTTTTTTCATGTTGAATGTTTCAAAAAAAATTATTTGAGAAAAATAAAAATAGTAAGAAATATTATTTTAAAAGACGGAAAAATTAATTTTAAGTAATTGATGTCGGTCAACAAGTTTTCGCAAAAAAAATAAATTTAAAAACGCAAAATATGACCATTTTTTTGACATTTAATTACAGGTCTTGTAATTGGCGCAGAAGCATGTTTGTGGAATTGAATTGTGACTTTTAGTAATGCCCACATGAATACAAATTTCATGCAAAAATAATAATAATCTTAAAAGCCGTTGTTCTAAAAAAGCGATTTAAGCAAGACCCAGAATGGCCCTAGAGCGATTTTTCTAAGCGCTATTTGTTTGCAAAGAGTTGCTCTTCAATCCAATTTTTATAAAATATATGTGAGGTTTGATTTAATTTAGTACCTCAAAAACACGTTTGAAAATCTGTTTTTTTTCTTGGTTCAGCCGCTCTGTTGTGCGAGCGAACGGTAAGTGTTACGTGCCACGAAAAGTAATTATAATTTTTGCAGGAAATTTTTACATTAAAAACCACAATTTAACCCCATAGAAACAAGTCCCTATTTCAATTACAAGCCCTATAATTAAATGATCAAAAAACGGCCATATTTCGCCGTTTTGAATTTTTTAGTTGTTGGCCGATTGCAATTGTCCAAAGTTTTTTTTTTTTGTCATTTTAAGCTTATTATGTAATTTTTTTTTGTTTTGCACAAATAATTAAAAATCGTGATATATCACAATTTTTGGACATTTAATTTTTCTCCTAATTATCACGTTGAGAAAGTCCATTGAAAATTTATTTCAAAAAATGAATATTTTTTCTCTATCACGCCTGGACTATAACTCAGATATACAGTGCCCGCAATACAGAATGGTTATGAGGTTTAAGCGGGTCTAAACGACTGATGCGGTCGGACTCACAAAAGGATTATACAGTTTGTTTAAAGATTTTGAACCACTTGAGTTAATTTATCTCTTACTGAAATTACAAAAGATTAAGCATTGGATACTGTAAAAACGAATCTGAACAGTAGTAAACCCATTCCAGTTCTCAAAATACCTCATAGGCAAAAAATAACAATGATAGACAGATCGATGGCATGAGAGTCTAAGGCCCATACCCAATAAAAATTCAAAACTCCTTTTTACAATTAATGGAAAAATATAAGAATTTTGATGCCACCAAATAGAAGATAGTGTTGGCTACGCTGTATACATTAAACAGCCAGGAGAGTGATCACTGGAGAAGCCACAGCCGTCATAAAAGCTCTACACAGGATAACAGGCTCTAGTAAAAGCTGTTGGGTCCTTTTGACAGATGCATGGATCGTTTTGGCTGCTATCGACAGTCAACGGCCAAGTAATGCCTTGATTAGAGAAATAATAAAAGCATGTTGGGAGATGAATAATAATAATGATAGTGAATGAATAATGGACTGTAATTCCATTATTCATTCTGACTTCAACTGACTTCAACTGAGGTTCCAGCCTTGCAAGATGTTATCTGGGTGTACCAATTAAAAACAAGGTTACCGGTAGATTGTGAGAAGAATTGGAAAGAAAAAGAATCCAAGCTGCTAGAAGTAAAACCTGACTGCAACAAATGGATCACAAGTTTCAGAACGTCAAGAAAGGAAGAAATAATATTGTTCCGAATTAGGATTGGGCACGGTTTGAACATGACTACCTTCCAAGACGTCTCTCAAAAGGAATGCCCATATTCTAAAAGTGCAGCAATACCCCACAAACAGTGAATCATTTACTGTTAGATTTTACCCAATTCGAACAAATCAGAAATAAAAAAACTAAGAATATCGGAAATATTAAGAGAAATATTGAAAGATAAAGAAAAACAAGTCATCACTTTGTTTAAATTTTTGAAAAGCTCTGGATACTACAACAGGATATAAATTATCCCTTGACACCTTAATAACTAATAATCCCTTAATGACCCTTTAGGGTAGAGGCGTAGAACCAAATAAAAAATGATGATACATTTTTTTGTACAAATACATTTTTTTCTTCAACTAATTCTTATGTTGAATAGAAAAAATACATGTATATAAAAACAGATACCATCATTCACATTTCTTGATGGAAGTTCAGTGCAGTGGCGAAAGTGGATTTTTTGAAACTGGATGCAAAATGCACACAAGTACGCCATTTGTATAGCGAGAGAAAAGAGGATGCACGAGAGGGGGGATATTTTTTAGGAACATAATAACATTGAAAAATAATGGGACAAAAAATAACCGTTTTTAAAAAAATTGAATTATTTATAGTACTCAGGAAAATTAAAAAATAAACACAAATTGCATGCTCAACTTTTATGCCCGATCCGTACGAAGACGACACAAAAAACAAGCACTCATGGAGTATTTTGAGGACAATTGTGTTAGAAGAAGGACAAAGGGGGAAAGTAGTAGTGCGGGTGAGAGGGAAGCGACAGAGCAGCGCTAGTGGCGTTGTTTCTTCAGTTTATTCGGTTTTAGAATGCCCTAAAACGAACAAAACAGCTAACATGAAGTGATGAAAATCATTAGGTCATAAGATTCCCTTTATCGCCGCATTCTTCTTTTATTGGTTTTTTGAATTACATTCATCTTTCATTCTTTATTAAACTATTGAGTTTTCTGCAGTAAACATGATAAAAACGAAATTTTTAATCTTTTCTTTGATATTTCCAGTTATTTTTGTGTTTTTTTGGCGCCCTGGGAGGGTGGAGTCTGAGGGCCCGACACCACTGTGCCCATTCAAATTATGCCAGAGGTTCAGTGTATTTAGTTTGAATCCCTACATAAAAATCACTCTGTACATAATCCAATGATTAATTTCTATCAAGTATTCCCTGGCTTAGTAATGGCACAAATGGGGTTTTATAAGCCCATTTGTAAATTGGTTTTATAAGCCAACTTTAATGAAGAAGTTTAGGTGAAACTCACTTCTCAACAAATAAATTTTATAATTTATATTATATTTTTTAATATAAAAGGTAGTGATGCCATTTTACCCATATCTATGTATTGATTTTTTCAAAATTAAACCACATAAAAATTATATTAAACAACAAGTACTTATTAAATAATCTTCCACTTGGATTATGATGGTTTTATCTTGGTCTGTAAAAATTAGGTTAGTAAAAGATAATAACATAATAATGGGATTACTCAACTCGGATGTCTCACAAAAGTAAATAAATTCTTTAGAGTGACATGAATGAAAACTCTCCATTTCAAGTACATTCTATGTGAAATCTAGAGCCACCTATATATCTCTTGAGCAATATTTGACTTTATTGAGTTCTTAAACTGTCATGACATTTATGACATATATATGAAAAATCCGAAATTCTAATTAATTCAATGAATATTATTAGGAAGCTAATTAAAACTAAGATAATCACTCAATAATTTTTGTCATACCTGGCAATATCCAGACTCCTACATAATAAAATGTTTATTTAATCTGTGTTTAAATATATATTTTTGATAGCAGTTTCCATCATTGAGTCTGCAATAAAAGTCAGCTAATAAGTGTAGTAATCACAACACAGCATGAAAAATTATTTATTTTAATTACTTTAAGATAAACAAATAACTTTTACTACATCAAGCTCAAAAACAAAAAAATTAAAACTAATGATGTTTTAAATGTAAATTAGAAAGATGTTGCAGATCAATCTACATTACTCCATAGTCTTATAAGGTGTTTGGGACAGGATTTAAAAGATATTATAATTTGAAAATTATATTAATTAAATGGCAAGTTATTATATTACTAGTGGAAGGTATTGTACTACCTCTGCTGTACAAATGGGTCTCAAGAGCTGTGGCCCTGTATAAAATTTTTTTTCCTACACCATACTAAGTAGGCAATTATGCCAATTTCTCTCTCGCAGCCAATTATAAATTACTTTTCCTTTTAAATTCATTGTTATCTCTATGTACATGGCTTGAGCAGTAAAATGCCAAGATATGATCCCCATCGATGTCATCCATGTTGCATAGAGGATATGAAGGGGAGTCTGCTATTTCTATTCGACAGAGGTGATTTGGAGAAGATTTCCCTATCATTAGGTGGAAATAAGCCACTACCACAGCTTTTTTAAGATGGCTATGGATTCTGCTAACTTTATTCAGATGTTCCTTCCACTTTTTCCCATTCTTTTAGACTTTGTGATTTTCTTTTGTCCTCTCCATATAGTGAGAGCATATCGACATCGTTTTTTAAAAAAGACTTAAGTGCCAAAATTTGAAATTTAGCTTTTGATTTATTTTCACTCATGATAGATTTAAAAAATTTTGAAAAGGTCTAAAAATCGATTATTGATGAGGTAAGCACCACAAATGAGTCTCAGTTGTCAGTCTGGCCTTAATCAGTGCTAGAAGCCTTAAAGATATATTCTAATTATAAAGGTTTTACCTCCTTAATAAACTCCTACTGTACACAATAAATAATAAAATTTAAAAAATGTGCATTGCTATTTGGGGAAAAATGTTTCATGTGTTTCCTGTAAAGTTTGCTAAATGGCAATATCGCATTTTTCTTAAAACGAAGTTGATATAATAGATCTCGCTGTTCTGTAAGCAAGTGGTCTTACAGGCTGGTGCACTACCGAGCTTTTTCAGCTTGTTCATAAGCATACATACCAAGATGGCCTGGTATCTGATAGAGAACTATAGTCTATCCCCTTCTTCCCATAACAGCTGAATAAAAGTAAACAATTATTGCCTCCTAAACAAGTCTTCGTCAGGTAGCTTTATCTAGTGCGGTCTCTCACCAGTTGCAGGTGTTCAGCAGGTCTCGGACTGGATGATAGCATCCTAAATTAAAAACTATTACCTCTAGAACTATCTGTTGACCAGTACTAATGTCAGTTGATTAACTTTTGCAATTGTATTTTTTTAAAGGAAAATAAGTTTTTCAGCCTATGTTTCAATCCTTTGTGAAGTGTTTTTTTAGGTCTCATTGCAAATGATAGTTCAGCTATTCATTTTTTTAATTTTTTGTATTGATTTTCAAATCATTTTAAACAAAAAATTACTACAGCATATAGATATTTTAAAAATGTTACTTAAACAGGAAATCAGGATATAAATGTTAACATAAAATATTAAAAGCATAGTTCCTTATCCTGACTTCTCAAATTAAAAAATAAAAATAATTATCTTAAGGCATTATATATTTACTTGAAGATTTATCTATTACTGAACAATTAAATGAATAATCAATGTATAAAAATTTATTTTAAAAATCATGTTATTTTCATAAATAAAGAACATTACTGAGGATAGTCTGCAGAGAAATTTTTTTAAAAAGTAAAAAATATTGGAGCCAAGGGAACAGGTAAATACACTACACCCTATTCAACCCCCTCCTCCCCCCCCATCTTTTTTATTAGCAACTCTTGATTTATGAATTCCAATAGTAATTGTTACTACATCTAGAAGAAAATAATAGTACACTGCTTTCTTCCAATAGATAAATAACTAACTTTATAGCGATGATAAAAGCTGTGATGGCTCAGTAATTGGGGTGAGTGTTCCCATTATTCGGAGCGGGATGGATTTAATTCCAAATTGAGTCAGCTAATATATTTTGGAGTGGTTACACAAAATGAATCTTGACATTCCCACTCTGATTAAGACTGAGCTGCAACCTCTGGGCAGCCATTTGGTAGGATTTGTACAAATTCCTCCACCAATAACAATGCCAATATTGATAATGGAAATGTTGCATTTAGTCATTAAGAAGGAAAATTAACTTTTAATAATTACATTAGAATATATAAGATGTTGCATTGTACTGGTAAGCAAGACCATAGTTATTTTTCAGTGGATTCCTGCCCATTTTAGAATTTCTGGTAATGAAAACGTTGGCCATTAAGCAAAATGTGAATCAGACTTAAAACAGCCTTCAGTCCTAGTTCCAGTTGCTTCAACTTTTTTCTAAATAAATGTTGTCTTGAAAAAAATACATTGCAAGAATCAGAAAGCAGTTGTAATAGATAAAAACTGGGAATAGCTATAAACGGAAGCATCAGTACTAGGCAGAGAACCTTCACTCGCAAGGTTGCAGCCTACACTATATGCACTCCCACCTCCATATTATCTGTGAGCACAAAAGAATAAAGATTGAATGTACTGGAAAAGAGGAAAAGCATTTAATACATACTTAGGACTATGAGAAAGAGATTAGAAGGTGAAAATATATAAAAGAATTTGAAATATATAAAGAATTTGAATTAATAGTTCTAAGAACATAATAATAGCCATAATTCAAAAATTTCAAAATGCATTATAAGATTGCAGTCCTAAGATGAAGAGATAAAATTTTAAAAATGCCTCAAGAATCAAATTATAAGAAATAGACAGGAAGAAAAAAATTGAGCTAGCAAAAATACTTGAGTTTATTAATAGTTTTTATAAAAATGAATGTGCAAACAAAATTATGGTACATATCACCACTTCATAGCTGAACTATCCTAACTCCAAATTGGACTTTTTCTGTTTTTATCACTTAAGTTACTTTAGACAACTGCGGATTCGATGCAGAAGTAGCCTATCTCTATCTACAATAACTAAGCTTGAAAGTAAAAAATTCCGTTTATACATTCATACCACGAAACAATAAAACAACTGAATAAACGCTCTCCTATAAAATTTAATTTTTGGAACTAAGCTACTTCAGCTCTGAATTGGCAATATATATTACAAAAATTGTCGTCAATAGTGATAAAATTGTTTAATATAAATAATATTGTAAAAGATTCATCACACTCATGAAAATAATAACTGCCATGTATAACAACTACCTTTATTTTGTTTTGAGAAATGAAACAAAATGTTAATTAATTATTAAATAAACTTTTTTCAGAATAAAAATATAGTTCTTACTGATGCACTATAGGTAGTATAGTGCATTCGAATATTTAGCTTTATAAAATATAAAAGACAATACCAAACTGGTTGCTTTGATATTGGATGATTACATGCAGAAGTATAAAGTATTTGATGGTCAGGAACAAATAATTCCTCATAACCTTAATTTTTATTTTCTTGACAGATCTGTCATTTCTTTATTCAAGTAACTACAGTTCAAATATCTTGATGAGATTATGTGGACTCTGTTCCAGATCTGATCATTTTAGAAAAAACTTCTTATGACCCTCCAAGAGTGTAACCATGTTACCAGGGCTTATAGTCAGACATAACGACTTCACCATAGAAGTGAAATTGTATAAATTTACTTTTGTAAATTATTTTCATTAGTTAATGAATAATTGTCTTAACTCGAATACATCATTAACTCGAATGCATTATATTTTCAATTCTTTAATTTCTTTTTAAAAAAATAATAAAAAATATTTTTGTCTTTTATATATATAAACATTTAAATATAATTTTATTATTATTATATGTTGTTAATATTGCATTTTATTAATAACTAAATTACTTAAGCTTTCTGCATTTATTGTGTTATAAATTTTTTTCCTGAAAGTAGTAAATCATTCAAAGAAATAGTGAATTACTATAAATACGTTTTCAATACTAAAGAAAAGAGGGACAGGCTAGATTTCTGTTCTAAGTATTAAATTTGATACTTTAAAACATATTTACAAACAGTGAAAATGAAGAACCTTGAAAAAAGTACTCATCCTGTTATGTCAAACAATAACAATATACTTACATTTTACTCCAAAAAAAAAATTATAAAAATAATAAGTTTAAAAGTATTACACTTGAATTATTTGTTTGAAACCATATTTTCAAAGGATATTACCTCAAAATATTAACGAAACAATATTTTTGAATAAATAATTAGAATGGCAACTTATTGTAAAGTACCTTATATAGACCACACTTTTACTACACATGTTAATCATAAATGCAGAACAGGAAAACCACCTTTTTAAATCCTTCTCTGTTAACAAATCCAAAATAACATGATATGTACAGTTTTGTAACCACAAGCAATGATGTTAATTTTCTGCATAGTATAGTAACATTAGATAATTTTAGAATGTAAATATCAAAATAAATAAAAAGGATATCACATTATCATTTATTCTAGCACAATGTAGATAAATAAATAAATCATCAATAAATATCTAAAGCAAGATTGAATATTCAAAAACTAAGATCAAGAATTCAATAAAAAAAGATGTACTTTGAAAGCGATGCTCACTTAATATATATATAGCTGTTAATAGATTTATATTATTAATGTAGCCAATAAACACTTAATAAGTTTTATTTTATTAGGCATTGAATTAGTCTCAAATTATTCTTAATATCTTTTTATATTAGTTATCAATGATTCCCACAGGTGGAGCATGTTGGTTCAGAAGGCAGAAGACCTTAAAGGCTGCAAAGCCAAAAATAAATGAAAGAACAAAACAACGATTCTGTGTATAGTGTATCAGAATAATATATTTTTGTAATTGCTACTGATTGATTGCAAACTGTATAGGATTTATAGATCACAAGGCCATGAATGAACTGAAAGTCATTGCCAGCCTTAGATATTAGGTGCCTCCAAGCAATAACATTATGAGTTGACATCCGCATGATGGTATAGAAGGATCAATCGCTAAAAACATTATGAGCACCCATTAAAAAAAAGAAGTAATTTAGGAGAAAAAAATGAGACACATGTGAAGGACATACTTTTATTTTAAATATACCACAGTTTGCACTAAGTTTAACTAACAGTAATCAACAAGGTAGGCATGTAAAATTAATCAATGCTTTTTTCTGGACACACAAACAATGTGGCAGGCACCTCTGGTGTGGTCTGGGTTGCCTGGCTTTAAGGCCAGCACGGAGTAAACTATAACTCAATACTAAACTGAAAGAGAAACAAGCTAGATTTTGAAGGTTTTAAGCATTAAATTTTATACTTCAAAACATATTTACAAAGAGTAAAAATGAAAAATCTTGAAAAAACACTCATTTTCAAACAATAACAATATAACTACTACAAAAAAATTTTTTTTTTATAAAAGTATTACATTTTAATTTTGTATTGTGTATATTGTCAACACCATGTTTAAGCAAACAGTAGTGATTATGGCTACAATTCAGGAGACCAAAAAAGAACTTACTTTCAACTTTCCTATTTTTTTTATCTTTCGGTCTTTTTACTTCTCTGAGTCCTAGATTTGAGTTTATAAGATTTTATTTTGCTAACACGGTCCAAGTAAATTAATAAAATTAAGGCAGATAATAAATGCGAGTTTTTGCATTTGTTAGTTAAATGTGATGGCCACAATATATTCAGAATTATATTAATTTCTCTATTTAACATTTTATCTAAACAACGCCAATTCATCCAAAATCTAAATTAGGCAAAGCAAAAACCAACTGCACTCCTCGAACAGACACCAACTGATCCACAATCGATATCGTCCGTCTGGGTATAGAAGTTTCCTTCTGGTTGTAAACTGGTTTTAGAGTGAAACTAGTTTGCAAATTTTGTCCCGGAACAGTCACACCATGTGTGCTCGACCTTGAACTTGCTGCTCAGATATTTAAAAAATAGACATATAATACATTCTGGTACTGATTATTTCCAGCCATATAGTAGCTTATGCTTGCATTATTCTCTAAATATAAAGGACCAATGGTAGTTAATCCCGGATTAAGGAGAATAAGGTCCAAAGAACCACTTGCGAACATGGATGACTACATTCTAGAATACGAAATAGAAGAAACAATGGATAACATACAGTTAGAAAAGGCAGCTGGAAGGGATAATATCTCAACAGAATTCAACAAGTTTGGAATAGAAAAAATAGAAAGGACCCTCCATACATTACTCCAAAAAATCTGGGATGAAAAAATAATCCCAAAGGAATGGGAATATAATATTATATTCTCATATAATTTCATATATTTAAAAATAAGAATTTCTGAACTAAAATGAAACATTAGGCTTGGTTGTAAAAATGTAACAGTCAATTTATAACTACTTACAGAGAGAACAAGCTAAATAATGTGCAATAGCAGATGAAAGATAAAAATAAATGAAGTAATCATTTTGTCTAAAGAAAACAATTAGATATTTATATAGCAATTTTATGACTGGTAAAAATGACTGAAAAAAACTTGATAGCTATGATTTTCAAGAGAGCAGTTTAAAGGCTTAAAATCTTAATTATTATTATTGCTTACTTTCACAACTTAACCAATTATCAGTATTTATTAAATTATAAATATTTTTTTATCATGACAACATGAATCATTAACATTAATTTAATTTTGAATAATTCTTTCAACACAATGTAATAATTTTTAAGAATTTTCTATATTAATATGAGATTTCATAACTTCATTAACTGCCTATCTAACCTCAGCATGACCCGTAAAAGACAGTGGTATTAAAAATATTTGTTCAACCTCATTTAATTTGTATTTTTTTGGCTTAAATTCGCATGAGCCCTGATGCCAGTAACATTAAAAATGACCAACACTGCTATGAAAGATGCTCCCATCTCACCATACTTATGTTTCAACACATGGCAATTTGGTTTCTTTGTGATAACTAGGGCCAGGATTCTCATGCAATTGCATGTTTTTTTCTGCTGGTTTGAAATCCATTGAGGACAATTTATTTACACAAATTAAGGCATCCTGATTAACACACTTAAATTTTATTTTTGTGTAAATTGCACTTTTTATGTTTTACTACCTAAAATTTCATATTCAGCCGCAATTAAAAAATTTATCAGTAAGTTGTTTGAAAATTTAAACATTAAAACAAAATTACAAAGAAAAGTTTCATGAATTAATAACACAAGAAATAAGATTCAATTTTCTGGGAAATTCTCAAAAGGTTTTCAAGATTGTTTCTCTCTTTAAATTCGTAAAAAGCCAGTTAAATCCCACCATATCAATTTCTTTCTTTTATATTCTTAGGGTTACAATCAGTCTAAGTTTATTGTTAAGATTGAACACTAAAGTTGGATTGAACACCAAAGTAAAAAGTTGGATACTTAATTATTGTGAACTTTGGTTCGATGAAAAGCACATTCTGCACATAATTGGGTGTGGAAGAAAATCTCAAATAAGCAGATGCTTATTGTAACTTAGGTAACGCACTCCACACATTAGTGCTTTCCTATTTTAGAATAATTAAATTAGAGTCACAACCTTTCAAAATGTTTTTACAAAAATATATTAAATTAATAATTCCCAACGCATGGGATCACTATATTTACACAATAGTAAATGAGACGACAGATTGAAGAGGGCTATATATTTGTAATTTGATAATTGGGATACTTCATCCGCACCATTTCAAGAAAACTTTTGTTGATAATGGATGCCGCACCCTACATGATTAAAACTGGTGAAGCATGGTCCATGTTATTTGTTTGGCACATGGATTAAACCGATTGGCGGAAAAAGTGAGCTATATTTTTCCATATGTTAATAAACTGTTAAATAATGGGGAATAATGTTATTAAAAGTTCTGCAGAAAGTTACAACAGATAATTCATACAATGTCAGCTCCCTCTAGAATCTGTGATTACTCAATGAGAAACCTGACTAGAGGGAGGTTGCAGTGTTTTATGCAAAAATTTTTACAAAATTGAGAGAATTAATTTTTAGATATTCTGAGAATATCGCATTTTTGACAAAAATGAAGAGCATAATATTAGGCTCAACTGAAATTAACACAGATTTAGCATACATTTAGTCACATTCTGCATGTTTTTCTAGTGCAATATTACAACTAATTTTACATTTTCTATATGTCTACTATTATTTTATGAAATTTTTTTCCGCATAAAAGAAGTGACTGGTAGGATTTTACTTTTTGTTTAACATTTTTAATTTTTTTATTACATGAAATCCTGGGTCTAGAGATAACAATGCATTTTTCTTAAAACTCAAACACAATATGGATGTATTTTACCTAGCATCTCACCTTATCTGAAATAATTTTATCTTGGCTTCACCATACCGAATGTATCAAGATAGTAAAATACAAACTTGGTTTTTCTGTAGTTTAATTGGGGACTTTTCTATCAAAAGTTAATACATCCTCTTTTGGAAAATTATAACAAAATAATTATTACAGAGGTATCTCATGGAGATAAGGCAAATTTTTATTGAAAATGTTGATTTGTTCCACCTATTGACAGAGAAAAATTTAAGATTTGAAACAAATTAAATAATTTTTGGGTGTAGAATATTAATTGTCAAAAAATCTTTGTTTTTGAAAAGTGGATATATTAACTTTTGATAGAAAACTCCTCGATTATTTTAAAATTATTTTTTCTACAACTTGTTATCAATCAATTTTTAGCATCTTTAATATTTTATAATTTTAAATTTATAATTAATTTTTAAGGGAATGTTAGGAGTACTTACTCTGGCAATAAATTATGCTTGGCCAGGGCTTATTAATTTTTCATTTTGTTTAAATCACCTTTTATAATTTTGTCATTGCTAGAAAAAGCATTAGATGTTTTCCAGATATTTTATTTCCAGGGTATTTCTATTTTATGGCCTTTGAATGTGACAGATATATAGTATCAATTCTTTGTTACATGAATATAGCCTTTTATATCAGAACTTATCTTTTTTTCTGTTTAAGAACTTGTTTTTTGAGATGTAGCTTAATAGAATATCTATTAATAGACTGACTTATCTAGGGTCTAGATTGATTTAATGATATAAAATTTTGAGCGATATATCTTATTCATTATGATTAACAATCATATTGCCAATTAAAATTAAACTTGACCAAAAAAACTACTTCATTTGAAGGATTAAGAGACAAGGTTGTAGATTAGAAAGAGATAATTTGTTTCTTTAAATTAAAATCATGGCATGAATGGATATGTTGGTAAATATTTTTTATACCTAAATAGCTACAAACTAAAAAGATATTTTTGCAATTACTTTGGTATCTTTCACTTTATAGCAATATCTTAATATATTTTTCTGCAGATGCCAACCCTAAGCTGGCTTATTGACTTTAATTTTTAAAAAATAAATGTAATTATAATACCTGATAAGGCTAACATTATGTCTAATGCTGTCAATGGTGGATCTAGATATTGCAGGTGATAAGATATTAAGGGGACCCTCTTGATTAGGAGAATTTGTAGCGTACTAGTACTGGAGGTGGGAATGAGTTCGGCAAGTGAGTCTATAGAATATCTCTTAAGTGAAATCCTCCCGGATCTGGGGGCCCTCTTTCAGAATAATTTGACAATTTTGAGGCAAAATCGAAGAATTTTATGCCATCTATAAGTGCTTTGAATTTGCTCTCAAAACTCATGTATTTAGCTTATAATTTTCATTTTAGTTAGAAATGACGTACATGTAACAATAATCTTTGGGGATCAAAAAGTGTTTTTCATATTTTTTGTTATTAATGATTACACTTTAAATATTTTTAATAAACCAAGAACAGAAATATATAATTTATTTGAATAAGAAAAAAATTACTCACATTAAATCCAAGTGAATAGCATGGTTGGTGAAAAAGAATTAACATTATCTTTATTAATAAATAAATTGTAATGCTAATAAAATACCTTTTTTTTACTTCCATGTATGCAGTAAAGGAAGCATTATAATCGCGAAAATTTTCGGTTTTCAACGGAAATATCCATTTTGACTAAGTTTTTATATTAGTTCATGCTATTGAAGTAGAACTAAATTTAATTTCTGTAATCAGAACTTCTATTATCTTTGGTTTTGATCCAAAATTATATTTTTGTTTATTTAGTAGTGAATTGGCTAATGCTACAATATAAAAATGAGAAAAAAATATTTAAATTTCCCTTGAAGTAATTTAATGTAATATATCTTATAAATTCCTTGATTCATAATTTCGATTTCAATAAAGATCCGTTTGTAATAAACCAAATTTTCCTATCAGTATTACAGTTTTATATAAACAATTTGAGATTTTATTTTATTTTATTTACAATTTTGTTTTAGTTTATTGGACTTAAAGAAAATATTAACAGCCAGTCAAGGGACGATAAAGGACAGCCATTCTCAAATGTTAAATAAGTAAATTACTTAGATCTCTAAGCTGAGATATGACTAATAATACAATCTAACATTGACTCATTTACAGAAAACACTGGCCTCTACCACACAACTTTTAAAGTTACACAACAGAGCATTAAGCATGTGAGACTTGCTTGCATTTATCATTCCAAATTTGATAATTGCAGACTTGTTTTTGCTATAGTAAATATATGTGTTTATAGATGAGTGTAGATCAGACATTTTTTCATTTTATACATATACCTTATTTTATATTACTATGCAAAACACAATAACTATTAATTGCATTCAGTAAAATTGTGGATATGAGAAAGACAAAATAAAATAATATAATTTTAGAGTTTCTATACAAATCCACAAATTTTGTTAATTGTACCAAAACGATTTAAAGCAATTTTTTAACAAAATAAATAACATTCATAAACAGAAAAAAGAGGATTAAGATTAAGGCAAGAATGATTAAGGAATAATCATCGTTCACCTCTGCATGCCATCATCTGCCCTTCATAACCAACAGAGCTGTAACGAATTTGGTAAGTCTTGCCTCTCTCAAAAGGAAATTAAGCCATTGGATTTATAAAATTGATTAAGCGATATCTCAGAATACTATTACTAGTAGATGGCACAATCCATTACTGGATCCAGGCCTCGGCCAGAAGCCTCTATCTTGGGTGTTAAGAAGCAGCCTAGTATCTGCTGCCACTCCATTCAGCCATCTCTGTTCCTGGTTTTAAAATCCTTTTTAGATATACTGAAATAGGGAGGAAGGCTTCTCTGAATGACTTAAGAGCACAGAAATAAGATAAATACTGCAGGGAATGAGCACACCGCGCTGCTCCCAGTCATTGAGAATGGACTTTTAAGAGCGTATAGAGGAGCAGATTCTGCATACATTGTGGACCAAGTTTCTGCTCCATACCAGAGGACAAGATGGAGAGGGTCTCTTATAGCCTTTGTTTGTTCTGACAGGAGATAACATACTTCTCAGGTCCTGGAAGAGGTCAAAATAACATTGATATGCTGAACAGATTGCTTTACTTATCTCATATCTGAGATCTGAGGTTATTTCAGATACACAAAACTCTCCACTCCTTGGAACCTGTATTCTCCAATCTCAAACTATTCAGCCAGGTTTCCTCCACCACGCATTTATTTAGTTTTGGCTTCATTTACCACTAGACTGAATCTTCTGACTGCCCTCTCAAAATTGATAAAGGCTTCTCTTAGGGAACACTTTGATCCAGCAATAATGTCAATATCATCCAAAATCTTAGAATATATTTAAATAACAAAAGTCTGTATAAATTTACAAATTACATAAGACCAAATCTTAGGTGAAAAATAACAAATGAGTACTTACATCCCATTTCTCTCTTAAGAGTAGGGTAATGGTTGAACTTCATGCCATTACAGATAATACTAAAGAAATAAGGTTCAGGACTACATCACTTAAAATCCAATCCCAAAATACTAATACAAATCAAGTAACAGTACTTTAGAAATTATTATATCCTGTTAGCATTAGAAAACTATCACAATTTCATTCTGACATTATAGCATGCTAAAATTTCACAAAGGAATAGTGTTGTCAAATGTTCTTGGTTCAGCTCTTGTACTTCTAAGTTTATTACAGATGCCAACATTCTTTATTTCATAACAAAAGGCATTTTTAGCTATAATAGTATGAGCATATACATGATAACAAGCAAGGCATAATAAGAAATCTTGCTTAAATCAAAATAAACCAGAATAAAGGTAAGAGCTTAGAAGTTGGCAACTAATAAAACATCAATGCTACAGTTGTTCAGACCAGAAATCACAATTTGGGCTACTCTGTTCTATTCTAATATCAATTCTCATTTGAAACATAAATTTGTAGTTATTTTTACCAACACTATTTTAGAAGAAATTAGCAACCCTGAAGAAGGCCCACTTGATTGGGTCAAAGCTCAGCAGCTTTAAATAGAAAAAAAAAAATATATATTGTTTTTTATACTGTAAACTGGGGTAACTATAAGACTGATGGGGTTTAAGTCAATCGAGATATTAAATTTGAACTCTTTTGGTGGGCTTATTGTTACTACCTTTTGTTTAGATTATAACTTTTGCTTACCTGAATCAAAATACGATAATTTGAAATACCAATTTATTTAAAGTTATTCAGTCAGTCTTAAAAGTTATCCCCATTTATGATATTTGATGAGTTTGAAACTTCTTTTTGCTATATAATTTTTTTTTTATCCATATTTAAATATATGTTTAGATTTTGTTATATCAGGATTTTTACTAATTTTTGAAACTATATAAGAATTTTATATCCTAAATATTACACTATATAGGCTGTTATTAAGAGTCTTTTCAAATACAAATAAGAAATCTAAGAGAGAAAAGAAAAGGAAAAATAAAATAAAATATTACAAATTTATTAAATGCCTTATAATTATAATTTTGTGTATTATTATAGTTTGTTTGTTTGTTAGTATTTATGAGAAAATATTAATGACTGATGCAGTATGCTGTACACTTCAGAATCAATTGTATTTGCACAGCATCACCAGTAATTTAATGATTATCATAACCATGTTTACAGAAAGCTAATTAGAAATTTTATTATTAAATAGTAATTTTAAAGTTAGAATTAATTTTTTGCCTTAATGACTTATTTTTTACAAACTTGCAGTTGATGATCAATTTGATTTAAATATGAAACTAAAAATGATAAATATGAAAAAAAAAAATCTGAAAGTCAGTACATATTTATAAAATAACTTTTCAATTTTTTAAGAATGTAATAACGTACCTACTTTACTATTATATAATAACTAAAAATGTAGTGTCAAATAAACTAAATACTAGTGTCACATTTATTAATTAAAAATTGTATCAAAATAAGTACAATGAAAATGCATCTATAAATCTTAGTTATTTATAATACTATATAGAGTTAGATTTAATTTACATAATTCTTAATACAGCTATCGATTAAATTAATAAACAGATTTTAAGGACTTAGGTTCACAAGAAGTTGTAATTATAATTAATTATGTAATACACAATACATATAAATATAATAAAATAGAACAGCAACAATATATACAGTACACAGTTTGATAGTTTGATTAATTAAGTATTTTTTTGGAATAATTATTAATATGTAGGATCTGCTCAGCTTAGAAGTTCATTCTCCTCAATCGAAGTAATTTCTGGTTCACAAGCCCTTATCAGTTCTCCGTCCAGTAGCATACAAGACTGGACAGGAGAATGACAAGGCCCCGTAACCGAAAATGAGACTAGTTACAGCTACAGGAATATCTGAAAATGACAAAAAAAAAAATTTATTTTAATCAAAACCATTAAGTAAACTGAATAACAATAAAGTAAACAACCAATAAATTCTTTTAAAATTTCATTAGGAACATTTAATTTAATAGTAAAAAGACTTCAAAGCCAAAGTCACTTGTAAATTATTAAAAATTTAGTACAGTCTTATCACACATCAGCGAACGTCATATTTATTGAGTATATTCTGATTAAAAACTTAAAGAATTAATATTTGAGACAATAAGATCTGCTACAAAATTTGCACTATTTAGAAATAAAACCTGAATTAGCGACTGGGAAACTGGGCAGTAGCCCAACTAGAATACACAGTTAGTTCTATTTATGAAACCTAGACTTCATAAGGGTCAAACACACCATCATTTCCAGGAAAGTAGGAATCCCAAAACAAAACACAAAAAATGTTCATCCCAAATAATGGAGTTAATAAATCACTAATTTAAACCATCATTTAAATGTTATTCTGAGCACAACTCAAAACAATAACCTCCTCAAATCATTAGTAAAATGTTAATTGTTAATTAAGAATATTGATTTGAATAACAGATAAATTGATGTTAACACGTATTAAAACAACCGATTAAATAGGAACATTATCTCTTTTCTCATGAAAGATGAACTTCTGGAGAAAACCAAACTAATATGTAGTACTAATCCAATATGCTAGCAGCAAACCAATAATTCTGGAATCCAAGAACTTTATACCGTTCTGGGATTAGGGGGTTAACATAATTTGCTTAGTAGGTTTGAAAATAATTCAGGGAATAGAAATTGTTGAGATTTCAGAAATGCACCATTATTGATTTCCTCTTGAAAGATAAGTCATTTTGTGTATATAAAACAGATTAGATTCGTTAGCACTTTTAAAATTGATGCAATAATACAAATAAAATGTGATATTAATAATTGAATACTTAGTTGTGATTATAAGAGGGCGAATCAAATATAAACAGTAATGATATAATATACATTTGTTTGAATTATGTTATACACAAACCATATTATTAGAGTTTCCCAATGTCTCCTCCTTGATCTAAATACTTTGGCCATCGATAATCCATATTCATAAAAAGTTAGAGGACGAGTTGTCAGCCAATTGCTCTCTTCGACTTCTTCATAGCTTTTGAATAGTTTTCCTCCAAGTGCTACTATGAAGGGAGCGAACAAGAACAGTATTTATGTCCACAATTACATTCCCGAGTCGAAAATGGCGAGAAAGTAGGTACCCAACGAAGGCAAAACTCCTCCCTCAGCTGGAGAAGTTATTATAATATTATTCTTTTTCTTAAGAGGATTTATAGTCGTTGATTTTCTTTGACGACCAACAGTGAATGCAGCTAACTATTGCCAGTTGCTACAGTCGGCCAAACAAAAGACGAAGTAGGTTCATCAGAGATGTCATACTTCTCTCTATGAGAAAGAAGTAAGGCCCCAAACCACGATCTTGACCAGGAATAAATTGGAAAAAATGGGCTGGGAAACCCATAAACATCTTCCTGAGAGTCCAGACTTGTCCCCCTCGGACTATTTTATGTTCGCGTCCTTGGAAGAATCACTTGTAAGAGAACGGTTTCGAATGCAATGAAAAGAGAACGTACGAAATTGGCTAACCCGCCCCATTTGTTTGGGTTTCCCTGTTTTAAAAGGCAGTAGCATTATTTTCGTTAATTAAAAACAAATACCGAATCAAAAAAAAAAAAAAAACTTCGAATAAAAAGATTTACTACAAAATTGGGATGTTAGGTTCATAAATGATATTCGTTGCCTAGGTTAGTTTCTTAAGTTTAAATCTAAGCTTTAAGATAGTATTTACAAAGTTAAATAAAAAGTTATACTTGTGTAATCCTCAATTTTTAGGATTATTTAGAGTACCGTTAAAAAAAATCAATTGGTAACGCTACGATAGAAAAAAAAAACTTATATTAGTATGATAATTTTTTATCATTAGAAAAAATTGGGTACTATGCATATTCTTTATGTTATGTCCGAATGACATTCAATAAATTATATATAAAATGTTAAATAAAGGTTCGTATTACGTAACTATTTGCTAAATATATAATTTGTACAAATTCAGTATCAGTATTTTGTCATCATTGATTTGCCGAACTTTTTATATAACTAAAACTGGTGTAGATAAGTTCTTGTATTTAGGAACACTTTTGGTTGATATAAAAGGTCAGAACCATAAGTTATCATAAAAAAAAAAAAAAAATCTAAATTATAATAAAAATCATTGAAATTAACCATCTTACCAATTTTCAACACAGAGCATATATATATATATATATATATATATATATATGCATAACATACATCATACATCACGAAGAAATACTACATAATGGTATAAAGGGATTTGGTTTAGATAAAATGAATGAGTAAGAGGGATAGGGTAAAGCTTTTGTGAGCCGTTACCCTTTCACAGGGATTCGAAACAAGGGTGTTAAGAAAAGTTTGAGGAGGCTCTCTGCAAAAGATCTTTTCACGGCTAACTTAAAGCCTATAGAGGAGTGGCAAGGCGGTGTTAAGGGGCGAAAGGGAAAGAGGTCGTTGTAATGTTCCGCGGGGAAAATTTTAGGTAGAGGGAGAGCATTTACCTCTAATGAAACGGAAGAAAAAATGTTAAGTTAGAAGTTCATCACAAACTGCAAAAAAAAAAAGTTACTAATCGTTAAATTGCATCAAATAGTACATATTAGAACCTTTAAAAAACATTCTAGTCCTAGATGGAACATTCCAAAACCTTTATTACATGTAATACGTTAATTTGGTAGAAATGGAAAAATATTTTAAGGCAACATCGTCACGAAAAAGTTTAGTCCCAGCGCACAAGCATAACTTTTTATTTAACTTTGTAAATACTATCTTAAAGTTTAGATTTAAACTTAAGAAACTAACCGAGGCAACGAATATCATTTATAAACCTAACATCCCAATATTATAGTAAATCTTTTTATTCAATTTCTTTTTTTAAATTTGGTATTTGCTTTTAATTAACGAAGATAATGCTACTGCTTTTTAAAACGGGGAAACTCAAACAAAATTAGCCAACGAAGCTTCCTTTATCTAAAGGATCAGCCTCAGATCATTTTTTTTTCTACTCACTGAAGATAGGTTGGTTCTCTTTGAATCCTTCAAATCAAGCTATGGTTCTCTGAAGCCTGTTCCCCTAATTTCATTAATATCCATCACGAAAGATTTTTCTTCCCGATGTAGCGAACATAAACCTTAAGAGAACCTTGTTTTACCTCAACCCTTCAGCGGTCGCACCCATTGAGCCTAATATTTTCATAATTATGAATGCAATTTTATTACATTTAAGGGTATAATGTTCTAAGCAGTTTCTATTTAAAGCTACACCATTCCTAATGCAGCTATTATTTTCTTACTTTACAATTCCTTCGTCTTCATTGTTATTTGCGATTTCAACAGTGATACTACAATTTGTTGCGCTCTGAACAACACCGCGCCTGGCCGTGTAAATAATTATAAGCATTTACAAAGTAGCTTTCATATGATTATAAATTTAAAAAGCCTAATCAATTAATATCCTGATGAATTTTTCTATACATGAAGAATTCAACTTTCATAATAAAGTAAAATAAAAGTAAAATCAGTACCAAATGTTTGCGATGTGAAGAAGTCGAAAGAAACACTAAAATTTCAAGGAAATGTTTGCACGTGATTTTTGTTTTTAGTGCAATAAAACAACTAATAATTTTCTTAGTTACACTTTCCGAGTTTTACATATCTCTTTTTTTTTTTGTGTGTATATGAAAATCATTTTTGTATATGGAAACCTTTTAGTGATTTATCATTCATGTATTGACTGTTTTATTAAATATATTTTTTTTTAGTTAATTTTATCTATTTATAGTAGAAGTATTTTTTTCTGTTTAATTTTTAATTTATAAATTAATAATATTCAATACCTGGCCACTACAAATATTATATGAGTTCAAAAATAAATTGTAAATTATAGTGAAATTTCCTTCTTATTTATTTTTTGCCTTTAATTATAAATAAATCTCAATATTATCAACATTTCATACCTTGTTATGAAAAAATATAATTATTATTTTTAATTTTAATAACATTATAGTTATTATACAAAGAATAATCAAGGACGAATGAGACGTTGCACTTTGAGCCACAGGCGCGCGCTGTTGTTCAAAGAATTGACGCGCCTGCCGAAGGGTTAAGTATGTAAACAGGTCATTATTAAAATAATTAATTTATTATAATTGATAAACTATTTCATTAGAAGACATTTTTAAAGAATATTGATGCCTTAGTTTGTAAATGTAATATTTGGAGCAGCATTAATTTAGGTAATACGATCTTTGAAACAAGAAATAACCTTCAAGTTACATACAATTTAAATTGAAGGTGATTAAAAAAGAAATTGTATGTATGTATATATATATATACATATGTGTGTGTGTGTTTGTGTGTTGGAGTCTTAATTAATGGCTATGGCGAGAATCGAATCCGCACAGTTGTCTCGAGAGCACCGATCAAATACGAACGGAAACCAAACCACTACGGATTAACATGTATCACAACCAAGGTTAGAAGATAGTACATATTATAATTAAACATTCCAATATTTATTTATTCTTTTACAATATTTGTAACAACGCTGCAACGCATGTAGCAAATGTGTTGTTGATGTTGTTTCCTTAGACTAACTTGATAGTGAGCCTTGAATTAAAATTCGTAGTAAGGGTTAAGCAGGAGGCCTCTTTCTTTTCAACCTGCGCCGACAGAGTAACAGGGAGGAGGAATGTGATTGGGCGATAGAGAGTTGAAGAGTGAAATGTGATGTACTTTTCTTGAATGTAAGCTTTTACTGTTGGAATGTTTATGGCGTTGTGCATGGTGTGATTTGAAATAATCCATGGCGCATAAACAATTTTTTGAAGAATTTTGGATTGTCTCGTTTGCATATTGATCATGTGGGCGTGTCCCCAAATTGCTGAACCCCAAATTTCCTTCCCGTATTTCCAAATCGGTGCTACTATTAGTATACATTAGCCTATTGTTTCGTAAGTTAAGTGAGGATCTACAATTGTTGTTGGAACCGTAGTATATTAGTAGTTTTTAGTTTAATTTTTAATTTCTATATTCATACGAACAGTACAAAATTTATTTGATTAACTTATTGTTTATTTATGCGATAAATCTTCATATCATTACAATCCTTATCATTAGGAATTTCGTTTATCTAAGAAGAGTAAATAAACGTTACAAGAGGAAAGATTAGAGTTGAAAGCTGTTTTTATTCAAGAAATGATATACGATTATTTTCTATTTTTTTTTTGTTTTGTTTTTTCGAAATATGTTTTTTAATAGTAAAATAGAAAAAATGCAACTGATATTTCCTTTATCATAGAATTAAATTATAATTGATGTTAAGTTATCCCCATAACAAAGGCTTATGAAGTTGATTCGGGGAATAGTTACAAAAAAATTACTTATGGGTGTCCAGCCAAAATTTTAGAAGAGTTAAGTGGAAGAACATGCTATGTGACATTTTAGGAAAAATATGGATTTTGGCTTGATAGTATATTTTAAATACCCCTTTCTATATCTGTAAGTAAGAAGTGTACTATAGTTTTAAAAAAATGACGAAATAGTTCACTATTGCTAATTAATGCAAATGTGGTTGTATCATGTACCGCGAACGATTTTTGATGTTCCTGGTTTAAAGTATTCATAGATTTTACATTATCAACTTTTTTTTTTTTCGCGTAAGGCAACATAAAGTGTTTTAAAAAAATTCTTAGGAAATACGTTCGCGAAATCAATTAGACTGTTTTTTCTTACCGCTTTACAGTCTTCTTCCGGTATTCGAAACTAAAATCATATTTAAAAAATAAAACGTTATAAATGCGAAAAAAAAGAAAAGAAAAATCATTCAGAGCGTTATAACCTGGAAATCGGATCGTTATAACGATTAAAGTTTTGTAGGAAAACAACCAGAGACTGAGGAAAAGGAGCGTTATAGCCGGGAAATCATTAAAAACGGGAGCGTTAAAAAAGAAGTTGTACTTAAAATGATTTTATTATCTAGTATTTAATATTTATTAAAAATATTAATATGTAAGAAAAACGGATTAAAAATAGGACCAGGAAGCGACAGGACTAAAGAATGATTTAGTATGACTTTTAAAACATAATGGAACAAAGGTTTAGGAAGTCCATGCCTTGACCTTTGTGCAGGGAAAAAGTCGAAACTAACAGCTTGTCAAATTGTTTCTAGTTTCAGATTTTATTTAATAGTTGCTTTCGAATTTAATAATAAATTCGATTTTTTAACTAAATTTAGGATAAATATTCTCAAGTAGTTAGAAAAAAACTCCTTTTTTAAAATAATTAAAAACCTTCAAGACCTTGTACTTTCTACTAAAAAACGTTTTTAAAACTGGTGATTCGGTACGAAATGCCTTTCATGAATTCATCTGACATACATGAAGAGATAATTGAGGACTATTCTATCAAAAGGCAATATATCCACTTTCGGAAACATATTTCCAAAAACCGCAAAAACTATTATGGGGAACTCATGTAGATAAGTTAAATTTTGTTTGAAAAGGCTGATTTTTAACAATTACTTGACAAGAGAAAATTCAAGTTTTGAAGTAAACGAAATAACATTAGAAGCCAAGAAATAATTTTTAGAAAAGTTGATTTTTTTTAGCTTTTGATAGAATGCTCCACAATTTTACGATATCCAAAGAGATTATTTTGATAATTGATAAAATTATATTAATTCACATTTTATTGTGTCCCAAACAGTTAGCAGGCAGACGGAAAAAAAGAAGTACACTTTAGAAATTAGTTTGTGACAATTTTTTTTTTCTAAATAATTTTGTTTATTTTTAAAATTTACAAGTCAACTATAATTAATATATTTATAAATCTATTTTCAAAAAATACACAACCATCCGTTAAATTAAATTATAATCTATCACATCGAACTGCAGTCAACTAATTACGTTCAATATTAAGAAACCTGACTTAACTTTTTAAAAATATCCTAGGAAGTTAATAAACGAAATAAATAACTGTAATATGTATATTATATATATATATATATATATATATATATATATATATATATATATATATATATAATGTATATATATATACACACACACACACGCACGTTAGGATGAAAATGTTAGAAATATATCTAACACACGTAAGAGTGAAATAGACTTTTATAATTAAACATAATAAAGTACTTTGCATTGAGTAACAGAAAGCTTATAGGAGGAGATTTTATGAGGAAAGCTAACTCAAACAAGTTGCGGGAAAAACGGTCCAATACTAGTCTTAATTCTTTAAGACCTACCAATATAATTTATAACGATTATAATTTTTCTTTTTTTTTTTTCGACTTTTAAAGATATGTTAATTTGTATTTAAATTAGTGATGTTTTGTTCCATAAGAATTATTTTGAGTTTAATTGTTTCATGAATAAATAAAACACTATTATATAATATTGGAAATGATAATGATTATATACATTTTACTATAGAAACCTAATAAAAAGGATAAAATACTACAAGTAAATTAATAAACAAAAATTAGAGGCCGTACTGCTGAATTCATGGGTCCCCTATTCATTACCTTCCCCAGTAAGCTCACATGGCAAGCACGTGTGCGACACCAGACTGTCCCAACATGTTTTACCAAAACTTCGGAACTAAAATTCTTGCTGCATTTCATTCTGAATACAAATGTGTTAAAAAATCTATAATCGATCCAATACATATTACATAATAAATACATCAAGTACTATTTAAAAAAAAAAAAAACAACGAAGAAAATACGAATTAGTCTTATATCCATATTTGACAAGTAAATACAAATTATAAGCAATTCAGTGTTACGAAAACAAAAATGTTTACTAATTTAAATATTGAATAGTCCTATTTAAAACCGTAAGGAATAAAAAAATTCAAAATGATAAAACATAAAATGGATACCTTATAAAACATAATAAGAGTAAGGAAACAACTTAACCACGTGATTTTCCTTCATAAAATTAAGAAACAAAATCTGTACCTCTGATGTAAAACGCCAGTTGTCGCATATATACAATTATGAAGTAAAAGACAAAACATGATTTTTTCCTAGAAATAGCTCATAATTTTTATCTTTTACTACTCTTTATATGGAGAACTATACAGTTTTGGATTTCAAGCTTAATACCACTGAAGATAGCATGTAAAATTACATAAAGCTCTGTACAAACATTTTTTTCAAGAAAAGTGAACTCCTGACCTTCTACCTCTGAGGTACAGAAATATATTTTCTCGTGTTATAATACTAACATGCTATTTAACTTTTACAGGTTGTTATACAAACAATAAGACGAAACAATGCTCGAACGAATGTTTTTTTTTTTAAATTATGACAGCGAAGTTGCTCACTTCTTTAGATTTTAATGGATAATAGAGCCAAAAAGAGTTTCCAAACTGAAATTGGAAAAATAAGATCCTTTTAAATTAATTAATACTATAAAAAATATAATCAATATTAGAAATTTGTTATCCATTGTTTAATTTTTTATCATTTATTGATAAAAAAAAAAATCAATAAATGATTTAACGGCACTTAAGACTCAATTCTATATTAGTAGTACTTTTTTTTATTTTTATAAACTTAATAGTTTAGAGAGAATGGGTTGAACTAGAAAAGGAATGTATGCACGTTATTTATACCAATTAATAATAATTAACGCAATAAAGTGGGTTAATGAACGCAATGCTTTGATGTTAGTTAATTAAGTGGAGCAATACAAGCCTGGAGTTACGAATTCACATACCTTGTTCAACGTGAGGCTTTTGGTACTGTTAAGATGTCGAATAAGAGTTACCCTATTTCCAACACTGGCAGCACTGACGAAATTCGGTAAATACTGAGGATAGGGATGGAGGGACAAAAGAATGGTATAGAAGAGGGGACCCACATAGGGGAGATGTGCGCCAAGAGTATCCTGAACGGATTATAACGTCCAACCAAGGCAGCTCAACACATCTAGCTTTTATCTTCAACCTCGGCGTAAGGTCACGGTTTTCCATTATGTATACTGATATAGAATGACTGTTAACATCACACTGGATATAACATTAACACAGAATATAACAAAAAAAATAATAAAATAAAGCGGTAGATATTTTTGGAAAAAAATAATACTGCTAATATCAAACACGTTAAAAAAAATATATAAATATAGCTATTAAACATCAATAGTTAAAATTATATAAAAATATACGAGATTAATACGGCAATGACAAGTTGAATAACAATTTTCGAAGAATCCGATGACTAACGAATAGAACTGTTATAGTCAGAATTGGTATGGGATAGATATACTGAAAATACTATCACACATCTCTTTAAAAAAATGCAATACTCTTATTATAATTAATAAAGAGTATTTGTAATTACCCTAAAAACATTAAAATTGCCTTCTAAGAATGATATAAAATATATTTTAAAAAAACAACGATTTCCGTGACACCTTAGAAAAGGCAAGGAAAAAAAAACCAAAGGTATGTGTGCGTAGTAATGTAAAAAAAATAAAAATAACATCAACTTAAATAAAATGAAACACTAATCAAATCCAACTTTGAGGATAGGCTACGAATTATGAGACATGAAAAGTAACAAGATGGATAATTGTAAGACGTAAATGTTTGTTATATCCACTAGAAAAATAAGTAAGAATGTTAACGGAGACTGCTTGAAAATATTTGTTATTAAACTATTAGTGCCGAATGCAAAAAAAAATATATATTAAAAGTTGTAGCTTATTGAAAAAAGTTTATAGAACAATCATTAAATCTAAACCTGAAAGAAATTGAATAATTACACCACGAATAACCAACCAAAACATCGTACATAATTATAGCAAACTAAATCTAGGAATAACAATTGGAAGGAAATGTAAAGGAAACTATAACGGTTATAAGAATAATAAATTATCATTTAATAACATGAAAACTTACAAGAGAGCAGAGTTGAGATGTTAAAAGTTGCGGAGAGAGCGAGAGGCCGAATTAGAGCGAGCGGCAGACTCCTACTGACTAATACAGGTTGGGCAAATAAGGGGGGACCCCCACCCCTGGGGGGCTGCTACAGTCCCGTCTGCTGATCTGGGCGCTTCCTATCTTATCTTCTTCTTCATCATCTTACCAACGGCTCTCTTACACTCCAAGTATCTCTCCGACTTGTCTTTCTGCACTAAACGGCACCCACTTCACTCTTGGTAATCTTATTGCTCTCTAGAGCCAACTACAATCCTCAACTGAATACCAAAATTGTCGACTGAAGTTAATGTGCTAAGGTAATGTACCGGTAGTCCACAAAGTTGAGGAAGTTTTTTTTTTCTGATTAGAAAAAAAATTCTGATTCAATGGTTTCTCTAGGTACTTCTCAGATTTAAAACGTATCAAGTGGTTGAATCAACTTCTTTGAATTTCAAATATTCTTCTTTGAATTCATGACTAATCAATTCTTAATTGATGGCAATTGGTATATTTTTTCTTACTTGTTCTAAACATCAAATTTGTACCAATATTGGACACTTGTTAATCACCTTATTGGGTTAGTAGTGGACAAACATTTTAACAACTTTTTCTTAGATTAAAGTCTATTTTCGTATTACTGGAAAAACCTTAATGTAATGTTGTCCTATTTTACAATGCTTAGAGTCACATAAATGAAGAACAAAAGGAAAAACAAGGAAGGGCGTGTTAAATTAAAAGTTGCAACCTCAACTTTAAAGTACTTTAACCAGTACTAGATGGTATCAGCCACATTTACTCCAAGACTGAAGCTGAATCAAAGCCTACCTGCCTTATTTTCACAATTCAATTATCGAAGTGCCTACTTAGATACTTGCAGTGTTACAGGCAAATTTACCTTAATTTGCTCCCTATGACATGACAGTAACTTATCAAGAAACTACCAATGATAGTTTTTTGTTAGAAACTACGAATATAGTCCTAAGGTATCGATACCATCTTATTTTCAGACGCTTCGGAAGAATATAGTTAGTTATCAAATGGAAAAAGTTAGGAGTATCCATTTACTCAATAGTAATTGGGTATGGATCTTATAAAAATCAGAACACCTATCAATGGATAATTTTATAGATGACACAATAAGGAGCATTGAAAAAAAACTCCGTCCAATTTGAAACTCGAGCAAATGTTGGTTTCTGAAATACAAGAGGTGGTATAAGTTTGTGCATATCACATACCTGAGGGGTGTGATATGAAAAGAGAGTACCATCGACCCACGCAAGAACAAGTTTATAAGCATAAGTGAAAAACGGAAACTCCATTTGTTTTTGGAGATGTGGGCATATAATGAAGAAACAACAAAATTGTATGCCAATATTACTTTAAATGTAAATCTATTCCTTAGATGAAATTTTATATAATGAAATCTTCATTAATATTGTATGCAACATCAGATCAATTTTGAATAATTCATTCTGAAGAGTTGAAATTGTGGATATGGCCCGATCCGCCGGATGTGCGGTATAAGGCATTCTAAATTTTTCACCGAATGGATCCAGATCAAACCAAAACATAATTCTTTATGTTTTGAATATTTAGCAAATGAAATATCATTTTTGATGTAAAAAGAAGAGGTGTCACATTGTTGAGCAACTTTCGCCCCCTACAACGTACTACGCAAAAAGAATTCACCCTTCCTTCATACATCAGGGAAAGGAATTTTTAATAGACGGAATTCGAAAAATGATATGCGTAGCTCCCCTAATAAAATTATCAGCCTTATAAGCATTGAGGGAATTACGTTTAAAAAAAATCGAAAAGTGTTACAAAGTTAGAGAGTTTTACGATAAATATTTGATCCATGAACATGTAGGCATACTTAATGCTACATGACTTATAACTTATAAATGGGAATTTAAAATATGATGTATTTCAGGTTTAAACATTTTTAGTTATAATGCCGATATAATAAAGATTAAATTTTTTGTGATGGAATAGCTGATATAGAAAAGTAAAAATATTTTTCTATATAAAAATGAAACAACTAAATGGAATATTTTTGATTTATTGTTACTTAAAGTTAGCTGTGAGTTAAGTTTGTTTGCGCAACACGAGAACAATCATTAGCACTACACAGAAGGCTTAGCTCTTGAAAACTAAGAACTCTCGTTATATCCAATTTTTCCAATCGGAATTCGCCCATAAACAAAAGTTTATTTATGTCAAGGCGTTTCTGAATAAATATTTATTTCTCAGTTCCAGTATAAACTTTTCTTTGAATAGGGTGATGTTTTAGCACAACCAAATTTTTATAATGAAATAAATTATGAATACAGATAGATAATATTTTAAAAAAGATTAAAGATAAACAATATTCAAAGATTAAAACTTTGAAAATACTTTACTGCACTTTCTTCCGTAGAAGATAATTCCCAAATTTTTATCATTTATCGTAAAACAAAAAAAAGAAAAAAAAAACAACTTATTAATACACAAATAATATTAAAAAACAAAACCCAGAACTGATAACAAAAGTTACAATGTAGGTTATAACAGAAACCAATAGAACATATGGGCGACCGCTTAATATTAAGTATCTAGAAATGAGTAACACGACAAACATCAACATTTATGAATTTTTCAATAGAATCCAATATGATGAGAACGAAGGATCCAAATTTACACCCATCAACATAGACATTTATTTATATTATATAAAGTGATGTGGTCACCTAAAATTAGGATTATTAAAAGGAATATTACACGAGTGCTAAATGTTTTAAAAAAAATATAAATCTTAAAAATAACAATAATAAAAAAAGATAAGATTTCGGTAGTAATCAGTTAAATATTTTAACAACTAAAGAAAAAAATCTTTGATTATAAAAGGAAAGAAGGGTAAAATTTAGCCTCAATCTGGTGCCACTCAAACATTCTAAAAAAAGGACGAGCTCATTCAAAAGATGGAACTATTTCCTTCTCAATGGGCCATGCCAACTGAATGGAAGATATAATATTAGCCTGTATCCAATCTATCAGCACCTCTTAAATGTATATTTATTTGCTATTTTTTTCAAATCGCATGTTTAACGATAAAATAGATGCTATCAAATAAAAATGAGTGGGGGTTTTCGAATGGGTAGAGATAAAAAAAAAAAATTAAAACATCTGATGTTAACAATCAATGTTACCGATATACCGATCCAAAAAATTTATGGTTGAAATAAAAACCTCAATATCCTTACTCATGTCTCACAAACTAATATTGTATACGCCATCATGGCGTAAAATTCACTATAATAATCATTTTTAATTTATGTTTCTAATATCATGGTTTTTTAATACATCATCCTATTATTACATTCATAAAATATATAATACGTATATAATCATAATGCATGAACCCATGTAAAAAAATTGAAATATATGTGCATACATGTAATACCTAAGAATATGTAAAATGTAAATAAATGTTTAAATGAACTTTTCTTTTATAGTGTCGGTAAGATAGAATAATACTAAAAATGTAACAATAATTATTATTTTTTTTTTTTGCATATTTCTTTATTTTATTACCCCAATAAGACTAAAAAAGTAACATTTTTCTTTCTTTATTTTATTTATTTTTTTTTCAGATTTCTTTATTTTCTTGTTCTTTCAAGGATTCATTATTAAGCAGATATAGGAAAAAAAAATATTATTTCTAAATACATTGTTATTTAAAATCTCAAACGCTAGAATTAAAAAATTCATCGAAATTAAAACATACCTGCAGACAGTAGGCCCGTTTGGGACAAATTTAACCTCTATAAAGTAAATACACAAGTGATCCTTCAATGAGTTGGGGGAAAACCAGGCGGTTGTACAGCGGTACTTCTTCCTTATTAAGTACTGAACCCAAGACTTCTATATTCAAGTATCTACTCATTGCTTCTCACGATGCTAGACGCATCCCGTTTAAGACGCTTTCGTATTATAAATAATAATCTATAACTTCACTTTAGGCCGTGTGTGATATCAATGTTAGATGTAATTGTTTGTGGTTAATTTTAACTATGTGGAAAGTATTTTAACAATAAAACGTGAAAAAGTACTATATGAACATACATTACATTACGGATTTACCACCGATACAATTAACACGTTCTTCGCCCAGTGTGAATCTGATCAAGTTTCTTAAAACTTCAAAATTATCTATGAATATATGATTTCTGTTAAGTTAAAAACATTAGCACAGACGTGAAAGTTGCCAAATTACACACCCATTTAATATGTTCCTCGCCACAGTACCCATATCTGGGTGACTTAATGCTTCCTTGGAAGCCCCGTCATCCAGATATGGAGACGAACGTGTTAAGAAGTACCTAGTTCCAATAGTTTCAATAATTAAGGATTATTAAACCTTTTAGCAAATGGTCAACGAACTGAAAATAATCTAACGTGAAAAATAGTAATACATTCTTAACCTGAGGTTAATAAATTCATCCCACACTAAACTAAATTAATTCATAACTAGAGATTTAAAGGAAATCTTTATACTAAACTATACATAATTCCGGAGCAGAAAGTAGAATTGTAACTTGTTTCCAGAGGCCTTTACAAAATCTGTTGGGTTGGTTATGGGCAGGGGAACACTGAACAGATGTCAGCAACCGCCTTAAACAAACATACAAGACCTAGTGTAGCAGGCTATAGAGTACCAAGGCAAACTTAAATGTGCCACACACAATGTAGAAAACTGCCACAATCGAAAATGAGGGGGACGAATTTTTGAAAATTCATCTCCTCTCATTCCCAAAAAGTTTTTCACCTTATTTGCCAAGGATTAGAATAAAATTTCATTTTTTAATAACTAAAAAATATTCATAACTAAATGGAGTTGCCGAAGACAAAAAGGTACGGAAAAAAATATATACATAAATACATTTTTTTTTTTCAAAGATAGACTTTGTTTTGCTAACACAAACCTGAATTAATCAATGAATAAAATATCCAAAAGATATGAAATATATAACAAATTCAAGAACATAAAAATTATTTGCCAAAATTATTTATATTTATATTTTTTTTTTAAAGCAAGAACGTGTTTATTTTACTATCAATATAAAAAAAATCCAATTGAATCGGAATTGTAAGGATTTCCATTCAAATAAAAAATTAACAATGTCGAGACCTAAAAACAAAAATTATTTGCCACTTTTCAGGTGACTCAATTACCAACGAACTCTAAGAAACTTGAATATCTTCACAGTTCATTAAAAAAAAAAAAAAAAAAAAAAAAAAACACCCTAAGATTGATCATGATTGAGGAATAGAAAAACCAGCCTGTTCAAAATGATCAAACTACCGTTATACAATCAATTTCAATTTGATCGTAAGAATGTTTTTTCAAATTTTATTTTAGTATCCTGTGCAGATATAGCACTATCGACTGTACTATAGGCTATCAAGCATCCCTACAACCTGCACTATCTTAAAATCTATAAAAAAATTTCATTCATGAGAGAGAATAAAAAAAAATGTTACTAAAGAAGCCGTTACGAAATTAGGAACTTGGAGTCTATTTTTCTAAAATGTTTACATACAATGAATGAGTAGTTTGTGAAATTTATACGTAAATAAATCTATGTTTATTTAATGAAATTCAACTCCTCCTTCGTTTATGAAATTTAAATTAAAAAAAAATTAATCATTTATTCGAAGTAAATATTTTAGGAAAATCGGTTCCAAGTTCCTAATTTCATGACGGCTACTATAAAACATTTTTATTCCGAGAAAATTTTTAACTTTAGTTCTAATTATTATGTTATGGAATCCTCATATTAATTATTATTTTTTAAAAATATATTTTTAAGGAATGCCAAACTCCCTCCTCCAAGAAATTTTGTTTTGAACTCACCCGGATCACACTCCAGACTATTGAACGACCGATT
Organism: Rhaphigaster nebulosa; assembly: GCA_948150685.1. Lineage (NCBI taxonomy): Eukaryota > Metazoa > Arthropoda > Insecta > Hemiptera > Pentatomidae > Rhaphigaster > Rhaphigaster nebulosa. Next base: position 112,159,806 of record OX411310.1, on the reverse strand, counting down.
TGACCTAAATCTATAAACGGGTCATGTCCTCAAGGGGTCGGGCCTTTAATCCAATACTTCAAAATATTAAGCCAAATATTAGAATATATTAATAAGCATAGAAATTAAATATTTAAAAGGCGAGTCCAAAGCATAAACAAATTTAAATAAATAAACCTTAAGAATATTCTGGATAAGTAATGCATTACTAAGGAACCACAAGTTAAGTGTGTTTATTGTATATTAATGATTCGAATATGAAACAATTATTACATTGTTCACACAACTCAAATAAGCCATGAAGATGTACTAAATAAGATTTTCAACATTTTTACATAAATTAAAAAAGAAGTGCTATATTAAAGGATATCTTTCAATATGCACTTAAAACATTAAATAACATGATTTCAAATTCATCTGTGGCTATCATAAGCAAAAATTAATTAAGGATAGCCATATTACATAAAAAATAAACATACGAATGTAGGCCAATTAATGAAGTTTAAAGTTATCGTTAAAAAAAAAATCACTATTAGTACAGAATTACCTATTAAAAAGTAAGTATAATTACAAGAATTCGGAAATCACACAGAAACTGTTGCCCAACAAATTTATTTTTTTAAACAGTAAAGTAAAAGAAATATGGAAACCCTATAAGTTATTTCAGAAGAAAAGACGAAAATCGTGTTCAATATTAATCAATTGAATCATAAGTCCAATGATACAGGTAAAAATGTTTCTGCAGAATATGATCTAAAGCCTGGTAATTAAGGATGTTTATTTGAACAATAATCAAGGAAGTTCGGGCGAGTGGAATAAAAGACAATTGACACTTTTTGTTTTTAAATATTGTAATGGAACTAATGCCCCAAAATTCTTTATTTAATATCATTCCGTAACGATTATTCAAGAACTAGAAAATATAATTAAAATTTCTAGATTGGATTTTTTTTTCTTAAATCCAAAATAGGCCTAGAAATTATTCAATGTTTTCTGAGAAACCCACGATTAACAATGATTAAATCTTAGAGATCATGAGCGTATTGTGACATAATGAGACGCTAGAGTCAGAGGCGGTCACTGGTTCGAATGCGGCCTATGGAGGTTGACTTTCCCAATGTTTCTCAACAAGATGATAATTTCATCTGGTTCATGGATGTGTGTAACCCGTGGTTTTCTCAAAGGTGTATTTGTAAATTTGGTTTTATTTCTAGATAATAAGCCCTATAAAATCAAAGAAATTTTAGGCCCAACTTATAAAAAAGTACCTTTCAGTAAAAAAAAAAAAAAATAAAATATTAAGAACCCACTAAACCTAGATATTTATTTATCCCACTTCCCTCTCTTCCATTATCATAAATGGATAGCCTTTTGAGTCACCGTAGCCTCGAAAAACAAAATAAACAATTGAACTGATCCTAATAACCAAAAGAAAGATGCGAACTAAAATTTCAGTTAAAATTTTACTGAAAAAATCCTATCGCATATAAATATTTCTTAAAATAAGGTCGAATATAATAACATTTTCTATGTAAGTATTGGAATAAGAAAGGCGTTAACTGGTTAATTAAAAGATAAGATTAAAAAAAATAAATTGGTCGAGAAGAAATATCGGGAGTGGTACAGTCTGTCTAACTTGCGTTGAGATTGTGGGGAGAAAGATGTGTAACATTCTATCCACCAATCCCTTCCACTCATCACCGATTTTCCTACAGTAAACTGAAGTAAGACAGACTCTGGAAGAATTATTTTTCTAATTTTTCCCTCCTTTCGTACAGAAAAATAAAAGAAAAATTTACTAATTGTAAACATAAAAGAAAATTTCAAAAATAGTTTTATTTATATCAATTTGTATTGGAGCAGTCTCATAAGGACATAAGATATATCATTCCTTATTCATAAAAATAAATGATCATATTATAAGAAGAAAAACAAAACAAATAAACTGCTGTTTTTATAAATATTTATACATAGACTATGAAGTTGTTAGCAATTTTATGGAGCAATAGTAAGTTATGAACGTAATCATTGTTCTCTGAGTATACAAGACAAAACTACTTAGTTAGTTTTTAATAATTAATATAATTAATTACCCATTAGTATTTAAAAGACTATCAAGATTTGGAATAAGGTCTGTTCATTATGTTGTTTTTTTTTCCTTCTAATATTTATTAGATTATTTTTCTCAGCAGTGTTCAATCGTTCGGTACAAAATACTGTTAATTAAAGAAAAGTCCTAATGTTTGAATAATTAGATAAGTCAGCTTGCTTCTTTATGAAAAACAAATATTAGATGATAAAGTTATCTAATTTTGAAAATTTGTAGAGCTTAGAACACCAACCAAATTGCTTGCCTGTTGTTAAACAAAATAAAAGATCTCTGTGCATTCGTCCATATTTTAACAAGTTATCTAGCTTTGATAGTTATTTCGCGATTTATTTTTCTGAAATATGTCCTGAATTCGATATTACCCGTAGATACTGGTAAAATCATTACGAGGCAGTTAAGGTAATGTGCTGTAATTGCGTTATCGTCTCGTTAAATGCAAGTCCCTAATTGGTAAGAGATGCTCTGGGACCATTATAACGAGGGTTTAATATGCTAATGTTTTTAGGGAGGGTTTTGCTAAGGAAGGAAGGACGTTAAACCCATGATGCAAGTATAACCAGTTGGATAGATATCAATCTAACCTACAGATTAAATTGGATCTTTAAATTTCTGCTGTACCTACACCGGTGTATAGTATCGGTGTTTATCCACCACTACGCCTTTTCATGATAGCAAGGGTAAGTGCAGAACTCTGTTGTGGAACAAGTTCGTCTGGTGTAAACTGGCCCTTATTGAAATATAACTCCTCTTATATCCTTTTAAAAGTCCAATAAATATTCAATTATATTTCACATTGAACTTCATAACTGTCATTCAGGATTGTAAAATATTTTTAAAGTTTAAACTTTTTTCTAAGATTACAACCGTATAATAATCCTTCGGAAACGAACTATTTTGCACTTACCCCACAACTGCTACTGTTTGAATAACAAGTCTTCAAGATATCTCGAACGCTATTACCCCGTAAGGAAGGGGCAAGTCCCTGCCAACTAAGACTAAATTGAATTAGCAATCTCATAAAAATGGACGTTACCGAAACGTGAGCTTTAATGGAATATTTAAACATAATCGTATAATGTTTAAAAAAAGGATAAATCTAGTTTCTAAAATAAACATTTTACAGTTATTTCAAGTCAAACTTTGTAAAATCTAGTGCGCACTTATCCCGCAGTACCTCATGTACGATTAAACGAACACACAGGAGAGACAATACTAAAAGTCATCACTAATCAGGAAACAAATAGGAACTCGGAAGAGGAGTAATTACTGATACTTCTCACGGTTAGGAGAGGAGAACAGTTTCCCGCCGGCTTCAATTAAAGGAAATAGTTCGTTTAATAAACAATTGACCGGCGCGAGATAGTTAAATCATACAGCTTGTTTAAAACAGGGCCCGTATGCCACACCACACTGCGGGTTCAACACACCAATTCTCCCTCATGCACATGTCTGCTGGACCTCCTCCCGAGCTAGCAGCAGCATTGGGTGTTTAGCTACATAAATGTTTACGGTAAATGCAGGAATGAAATTAAAAGTATTATCATTATAGTAGTAGTATCATATAAAATAGTAGTATCATTCCTACATTTATACGATTTATGATTATGGATCAGGAAAGGAACACACGGTAAAATAATATGCAGCATTAACATGTGCCGGCCTGCGTTGTAGGCACTAAACGAAACCAGATGCAAGAATCATAGATAATAGTAAAGAAAGCAGGGTTAACATGTGGTAATATGAAAATATATGAAAAATGAAATATGAATGAAAAATAAAATATTACTACTAAAAATAGAATAGAATAGAAATAGAATGGAAAAATAAACTTTATTCTAGGGCTAGGTCTCTTAAGAATTATGTGCAAGTAAAAAAGAAAACGATAGCACCTAAACATAAAAATATAGAAGCTGCACAAGCAATAGAATATAAAGTGGTTTAATACATAATGGAATAGTACCATAACATTTACTTTAGTAATGTTCCTATCGCATTCACTATTTTTATCATCCCCAAATAAAAATTACTATTTGATCCAGTCCATATTGTCTTCTCATCTGGGCCACCGTCAGCAGAGCCCGGACTCGGGGCAAAATAATACAGCGGGCCAACTATTATATATATGTGGGGACAACAACTATTATTCAAACCAACACACTTCTTCTTGCCTTCTTCCCTGCTAAAATTTTAATAATCGAACAAGGTTCGAAATTGAAAATTCATTTGAAGCATGACCAAATTAAACCAAAAAACAGAACAGTAAATTAATCATATATTAATCTAAGAAGAAGACGGACCGGTTTGCGGTCAAGAAATACATGAAAAAATAGTAAAAACTATTTATTAAATTCCGACGTTTCGGTCTAGATTGTAGGTGTTAATCAGGCTACAAAGAAAAAGACACAACGAAGGTGAGAATATTGTAGCAGTATAAAGGGCATAAGATATGACAAGCAGTGGCGTACGCTGGAGAAGAGGGGGAATCAGGACGATACATCTCCTTCCCAAAATTTTTGTAAAAATATGATTTTCATAAAAGTTTTATATTTTGAATAATAATTTTTGATCCTATTTTCAGTCTTATCCTTAAAACTTACGCCCTATTTAGAGATTACAGAACTTGCTTTCCCATTAAATCCCTCTCCCGAATAAAAATTGAAAACCCCCCAGAAAAATGATTAAAATTGAAGATTGAAAAACCCTGCGTACACAACTGATGACATGAGATGAACTAAGCCTGCCATTTTACATCAAAAGTATAATATAACATGATGAAGTTATTGTTGTTTATTATGTATGCATGTGTTTATGTATGCATTATTATTATGTATGCATGTGTACGAGTAATGGAACAACAGATAAAGAATGCTCATGGATATATCAAACAAACAAACGGAAAGGAATCACAAAATACCAGAGGCGTATGCAGAATTTTTTTTGTGGGAAAATTTGATTTTTTTTTTAATTAAGGGGGAATTAATAAGAAGCCAAATAATCAGCTAAATGTCTATAATCGCCAAATTTTTAAGTTTATAGTTTTAAGGCGCAAGTTTTAATGGTAAGAATGAAGATCGGATGAAACATTGTAGTTAAAAATTAGCAAAAACATTACTTAAAATACAAACCTTATGTTGGTGGATATGAAAGTTATATTTTTTCGTACATTTCGTAGGGAGAGGGGATAAATCCCCTCCATTCCTTGCCCTGCGTACGACACTGAAAAATAGAATCGTAATTGCTCCACATACATTTTTATGTCAAGCTTGGAACATTGATATCTGTAAGATAACTTATCTGATATCTCTGAACTACGTAAAGAAATCTAAAAATAGAAGACGAATTCGGTAAGATTTATTAGAAAGTAGTACTTGAAAATACTGTGATAGTCACTCATTACTAACAAGTTGCCGATGTTAATTTAGATACAATTATTATTTATTGATTGTTATACAGGAAATTTACGGAACTGATGATATTTATTGATTTAAATGATTATTAAAAATAAACACTATACCATACGGCTATCATAAAATTAAAGAACCCCAGAAGAAAAAAAGCTTACAATTTATGACAATAGTTTTTGAAATATATATTAATTAAATAAATAATCGAACAGTTGAATTACTGAAGTATTATACGAATTTAATTTATTAAACCTTTTATTTATATATCACCACTTTATGAAATCAAAATTGACCAATAATAGTAGTACAAACCAAACAATACAATACTATAGATGTTGTGAATATAATTTTAACAATAAAAAAGTCTAGAATGTTTCCAACTTTAATATTTATTTATTATTAGGATAAAATGCAACCTATCTTTCGTAACTACTCCTCAGTCAACCTTGATTATTTATTTATTTTTAGGCCTGTGTTCTAAAATATGAAGTACAGTACATCGTTGGAATAAGTCCCAATAATATGATCAAGCTCAAATTTAGTAATAAATAAATAAATACACAGTAAGCAGAAAAGGAGGACTTCGAAGGGAATCTACTGATCCTTACTACATTCTTGGAATAACGATGGGTTGGTCCCCAACAAGTTTTATTTTAACCGGTATTAAACAATGAGGAAAAATGTTATTGTTCTCAACACCTTTATTTTTAAATGGTAAAATTTGGCACAATAGAAGTGTCCTTCTCATTTCAAGCTCCCATGATTTAATATGCTTTCCATTATTATACATTCATGTGTATAATAATGGTTTTTAACTTAATTATTTAATTATGTTGGTAAAATTTCTTGTAATGCCATGGGATTACTGTGCCACTAAACTACAGAGAGAAGACTCGAAATTCCTAGAGCGGGGCTGGTCAAGGACATATTAATTCAATGCATAGCAACATCCTTGTCATATCCGTCCTTTATTGCGAATATTCAGGGTTTCAATATTATTACAACGTTTTTGTTAATTATGTTACAATAAGAGATATATTTTAAAAATAATTTAATAAGCTTATGAATAAGTTAATAATTAATGTAACTTTCTGAGGGGTAAAACTGTAGGAAGCAATTCATTTCTCTGAGTTTATTTTAAAATTTGATAATTTCAATATTATTACAACGTTTTTGTTAATTATAATGTAACAATAAGAGATATATTTTAAAAATAATTTAATAAGCTTGTGAATAAGTTAATAATTAATGTAACTTTCTGAGGGGTAAAACTGTAGGAAGCAATTCATTTCTCTGAGTTTATTTTAAAATTTGATAATGCAATAGGTGTGATTTTTGAACTAATATCAGAGCTCAGGCTATAGAAAAGAAAAAATCTGGTGCGGTGCGCGCATCACACAACTAACACTCACAACATTGTATTGAGTTAAAATTAATTTCTGCTAAACTAGGGCTGGTGAAATTTTAGAATTTTCCATGGAAACATTTAAATAAATACAACAATCATTTAATTTAATGGGTTTTTCGTAACTCTCCATTAACTTCCACGACTTTATATGTTAATTATTAATTTTTCGTAAATCTTTAGCTTTCCTAAGGTATTATTATGAATCTATATTACTACTCGTATTTGTGGAAGTTTCTTTTCAACCTGGCAAAATGTATCTTTTTTTTTCATGTTTAATTAATTATAAAATTCTTTCATAATTGTTATTTAACCATTTTATTTAAAACTACTAACAATGAGAGACGGTTTATTATTTTAAATAGCTTTAGGTACTTCAGAGGAAGCCATTCTGAAAACTCGGCATTGAAGCCCTGTAAGACTATTTCAATTGGGATAAGAACTAGTTGATGTAAAGAGCATTTAATTGCACATTGACGTAACGGGTTTCATCAAAATCGATATTCAAGAAATGGATAAAATTGATAATATAAAGAGGCACTTCTGGGAAGTCGCTTTTGGCGCAAAATTTGCTGTAACATCACATCCTTTAAATATGCATTTCCAGTTTTTTACAACTTTTCGATTTTGAGCTATACTTACTACATACACACCTACAGACAATTTTGCGAGGCTTGGTTATTTGGACTCAGGGGTCCCTGAAACATATATTACCGTTGAAAACTCGGATTCGAAATTTTTTACGATCGCTATACATTCCTTTACCATATATTTCATATATAGGTAACTGAAAGTAAAAATGTTTATTTTTTTTTAATTCTAAATTTCCAAAAGTCATTTCTATAGCATATTTCAGAAGCGATAAATTAAATAACGAATAGAAACAGTAGACGAATTTATGAAATCCAAACACAGCAGGCGGTGTAAAATACAACTAACGCAACCGATCCGGAGTTATCTTTAGTTTAATGTCGAGGAAGACAAGATAAATACATTCAATTACTGAGATAATTATACAGCGAGCTACACGGTTCTTACTGCAGGCATAAATCTAGGATGCCTGAGATTGTATTGTGGAATTTAACATTCCCCGCATGATCTATTGCAAGTTAACTTCCCATCGGGTCAAATGCTCGTACAATTTCCCAGTCATTACGTTTACGTGGAAACCTGTGATGTTAAAATGTATGACGCCCTTCATAATTGAAGACAATTTTACTGCGCCAATGATAGGCAATTATTATTAATTAAACTTCCAACAACGAAAAAGGTAATATTAAATCACAGAATCAGGATGTGTGCGGTCAGAAATAATACACACAGTGCAGCCGCTTTCACGCTTTAATACTTTACACTATCAATTTTACAAATTTTTACAATTTTGTCGAAAAAGGCTCCAACGATTTAGATCAAACTCGTTATTTATAATGTATATTTATAAATAAAATTAAATGATGTTTAATATCAGCTAGGTCTTATTCTCATTGAAATAGTCTGATAGGGCTGGAATGCCGAATTTTCAAAATTTAAATCACAATGATATGAAGATAAAACACAAATTACGAAGTTTCACTGAAATAAATCAAACCAGAAAATTTTTATTACAGCTATGTTTCGGATATTTTTTATTGAGATATTTTTATATGTAACTATTTAAAAATAAATATAACAAACAAAAATTTGAAATTGATTGACAATAATACAACTATATATTTTTTTAGAAACTTCGTGCACTAATGTGCAATTACAGTCAATAAATTAATTTAAATAAATGATATAAAGAACCTAGAAAACAGAAAAATATTATAACTCTCAAACCAAGTCAGATTTTGCATTCTTTGACTCTGGTATAACACTTATGAAGAAGGGCCCTAGGTTACTTTCCACAAACGTGAATATTTTTCCAGATTTCGAAAATGAAAGTTTATTGAAGAATTATCCTTACGTATTTTAGGAAATTACAATTAATAGCCCTTTTAGATTAATATAATATATTTAAATACTTCCATGCAACAACAAAGTTTCGGGCTTATTGCCCATTTTAAAGTTGTTCATCATTAATTAACCGTGAGTTTTTTTTTTTTTTAGTCGTTGAATCTGCTGCAACCCTCCGCTAAAATTCTTAACGAGTGAAAGCCGTAATTCATTTCAACGCGACACTGAAATGTAATTTCAATTTCCGTTTAATCTGTAAACGGATTTTTTTTCGGTCTGGTAATATTCTTAGCGGATGAAAGCGACCAAATGCATTATACTATCCCAATGTGTGCGGAAGTTTCGACTTAAGTTGTAAACCTTCATCAGGGCTAAACAAAACAAGATGCAAGAATAATAGAAAAGAGTGAAATAAATAAAGTATTATACTATACTATAGTACTTAAAAATATGAGAAATAGTATGCGATATGGAAACATATGAAAAGTATGTAATCTATACAAAATACCAAAAATTAATTTTTTAAAATACATAAAAGTATAGAAGCTATACAAGCGTTTATATTCATCCTTTCTGATCATTAACCATCTTCTAGTTTTTTATTAATCTAAAGAAAAGTGAGTGTTGAAATTAGAAAATAAGTGAGATTGCCAAGCACAGCAGACGAAAATAACCCTGAGATGGAGAGGTGACTTAATTTGTAAACTTATTATAAATTAAGTTTTCTTGATTTGGTTTATTTAAGATTGTGGAGGTAACCTCTATAATACATAGAGTTAAAACCATCAAACATAGACAATGCTATCCATACAACTATTATAAAATATTATATAACATATTAATATTATTGTACCTCGGCAAAGATCACCTTTGCTAGGAATAGGATGAAAAAAAAAAAAAAAAAAAAATCAAGACTATTGAACGAGGTACAGAAGTGTGATGGTTTACAATGGACTGACTATCAATAATATGAGCTATCGAAAGTAAATATTTCATCATGTAATTCAACTGTCCTCAATAGGAGGATAGTTCCAGTCACCCTCTATGCCTTCGAAAAAATCTTCTGTTTCCAGATTCTCCGAACCACATTCATAGTTGAAGACGGGACCAAAATGGATGAATAAGCCCTGTTAAAAACTATTGCTGATAATAATTCATTTATTTTAATCGAATAATTTAAAAATGCAAAGATACGCCTTAGTAGACGAGGAAATTATGGATGAAATGAAACTACAGACACAGAGTAAAGTCAGTAAACCCTACTCCTGAGCTGAAAAAAAAGAATCGACTTCTTCAAAGCGGACAGCACCGTAGCCTTCGGATAGAAGTTGGAGAACCAACATGTGTAGCGCAAGTGGTACTCTTGGAATAGGCAGCCGCCCGGAATGCAGGAGAGAATAGGGGATGGCGAAGACAAGGACTCGGGCCTTCTTGGCCGTATTGTATTGCCAGCAGATGTAGGCTTCCCTCCCGGGCACATCTGCCCTCTGTGCCCTACTGGTTTACAGCCCTCTTAACTGCCGCGCAGTATACTTCCACCCAGTCAATTCTTAAGTCAATTGTCTTACCCATGATTGTGACGCATGACAAATAAAACCAATTATTTGAGATCATTAAACTCGGTTTGTGCTAAAAAATAAAAAATTTCAGTCTTTTCTTTGGTTTTGAGTTGCCTTTCTACAAAAAAAAGTGTTCCGATCAAAGAAGGTAAGTCCAATTAATGAACAGAGCCCGTTTGAGGAATTCGGTTATTGTCGATAAAACAAAAAACCGGAAGGCAGGCAGGTATCTCGTCGAAGAGTAAATGTTACGATTTTACGATTTGTCGTGATTTAATCACAGTTCCCTAACTGAGTAACATTTTAATAAATTTAGCAAATCATTTTATGAAGTCAGTGAGGCCGATGTGGGGCCGTGGTATGTTATTAAAAGTGCAGGTGGCAGCGGTTCCCAAGACAGGACAAATTTCTTTTTATTTATTTGGATCGTTGTCGTGGTTAACTGATCAGTATAGCAACTAACCATGAAGGCTCAGATACGATTTAATACGAAAGTAGTAAGATTGGAACAGACTTGCCTTTGTTGTGATATTATTATTGTTGTTATATCTGATGCACACGTACTCTATCCCTTTGACATATCTGGATCTTACGATTTTGGAAATCGTCTATCGATCCGTGAGGAAATCATTTATTGATCTCAGCTTTCTACTTGTTTAATTTAGGTGAAATATTTCCTTAGGGTCATTCCATGTCAAATTATTCGGTCATGACTACCACCTCAGATTTTGAGGAAACCAGGAGCAAAAGATCCTGTTACTATCCTGATAATACCTGTAAAATTATTTTTTCTCTATCATTTATAGTTTTCGTTGAATTAATTTTTTTTTTTAATTTGCTGAAGCCTCGGAAATCCGCACTTGTAACTTTAAAAATATTTTTCTTGAAAAGCATTCAAGATATCTTCATGAGATTTTGCAGGAAATTTGTGCGTTATATCTATAATCAGTGAAAAATGCTACTATTAACCCATCTCAATTCACTAGAAAACTAAAAATATACATTTTTTTTTTTAATTTAGGACACAGGTGGTTTGTTTTACAAAACCAAACGGTCTCAGACCTGATAGAAAGCTCAAATTTGTTTTAAAATGCTCTTAAATAGATGTTCTATTTGATAAATCAAAAATATAGGTGGCTTTTAAATATGTTTAGTTACTCTGCACAACAGAAATAATTCGCGCCTAATAAATAGATGGTTTTATTCCAGATTTACGATCCGGTGTCTTTCTATTTCCACTTCTTGAATTAAATCTATTTTCAGATTGCAGCATGGTTCGGGGTCCAATAAAATTATTTCTAAGCCCTTCATCGCTAGATAGTTCGCAAGCTCATCGAATTTGGTCTCATGGCGTCTATAATACGGTAAGGTTATTTCGATATGAAGAAGTACCCATCTTGCAAAAATGTGCATTTTTGTAGCGATCCTTCAAATATTAAGCAGAAATAACAACTCCAAATAGGTTAACTAATATTTTACAGTTAAAACGTTTTATCAGAGCAAGGAGTTGAGTTTCATTGAAATTAAATAGACTGTGAAGAACGATAATGACAAGAATAGGGCGAACGACCCGTGGCTGAGAAAATGTTCGAATTCCTATTCGAGAAAGGAAATTAAATCGAGAATAAAGGCTTATTATCCTGTCTTATCAGTAGTTTAGAAATGATAAGGCGCTATAGGACATTATTATCTCTTCATTTTCTGCACTAAGTGGGTCACAGTTAGAGGAGATTTTGTACCACAGTTGGTCTCTCAGATTGTACATGTTTTAAACATAAAGTTATAAATATTTTTTAAACATTTTCGCACTTGACTAAAATATATATATATATATATATATATATATATATATATATATATATATATATATATTTATAAAATGCTTGATAATTAAATTAATAGTAGAACATATCATAACCCCATTTTAGTAATTGTACATATTTTGTAGAAATTTATCATACTTCTGTGAAAAAATAGTTCAATGTCAAAGAAAAGATAACACAGAACAGTGATTTTGCGACGCAGTGTCGAATCTGGATAATGCCAGTCTCCTAATACGAGACAAATATCAGACTTGCCGACTGACTCCAGTTTATGAAATAAAGACTATACGTACTATTTTATTTAAAGAAAAACGAACTTTTTTTTATGATGTAATTATCTATGCTGAAAGGCTGTAATTACTTGTTTATTTAGAGTCTGATGAGGAAATATAGTATGTGTCTCGAAACGCTTCAATAAAAGCAAGTTTTAATAAAAGAGACATAGGTTGGAAAGCTTATTTTATTTATCTATTAAAATATACAAAAACTTTTCTATACGTCGTGTACCTTAGTACATTAATGTATCTAAATTCCTTCCAATACCTCTGCCGCAAAACGTATTTTTTTATTCCCCAGTATAATGAATCAATAAATATCGTTTTGGAATGAATAAAATTCTATTACTTTTAAAGGAAATTATAAAATGAAATCGATTGTTTGGAATCCATAATTATATCAATCCTTCATGATATTTCTCTTAATTGCACGTTTTAATTTACAACATAAATAAAAAAAGTGATTTTAAAAATAAAAATGTTTTATTCCTTGTCTTCGGCCCCCTTTTTTTTAAACACCCCTAGTACTCCAAAGCGAAACCTGTTTTCGATTAATCATCAGGGGTACCTGAAAGTTAGTTTGAAGAACGCGGAATAAAAATCACGGAGTTTGGAAATATAGGTGAAAATACAATTATTTGTATAAAGATACCTCCAAGATATAGCTGTCACAACTTATTTATCTGAAAATAATTTTCAGGATCAAAATTCAACACCGAAAATCGACATGAAACATGGTGAAATCGTTGTATTTAATTTTTAATTCCAGAAATAAAAATTAATGTTTAGTTGAAAGATTTTTTTTTAGTTTATGAAGTACCTATACGTAACATCACCACTAATAATTAATAAAATAATGATTTTTTTTTCAAGCACATAATTACATAATTCTCCTAAACCATGGGCAGAAACAATTAGGCTTTAATTAAATCATTATTATTAAAAGCATGAGAGAGACCGAATCAGAAAATTCTTCCACTCATATTAAAATGAGAAGGATGAATGGAAGTTAGATTCCTGTATTCAATGTAACATTAAGTGAAAATGAATTGAGTATTCTCAATAATCTTCATTGTTATGTTCTGTATCAATACTTCACTGACGTCCTTGAGAATAACAATATCTTTTTTCAACTTTAGAATTTATTTTTTTATGATCCTAATGCTCCTTTAGTTTCACAAAACGCTTTATACAATGAGATAGATGTTATAAACAAAAATAAAAGATAAAATAACTATTTGATTTTCTATTTTTCCGAAAAAAATGTACATAAGTAATAAAAAACACAACTTCTGGAAACTGTAAGTTTCTCATTTGAAATGTAGTTCCTCTTTGGCTACCTGGTCAATTGTTGAACTAATAATAGATCCTAAAAGCTTAGACAGTATTGAACACCTGTTAAACTGAAAATAGTCTTTAAACATTTCTAAAACGTTGTGTTTATAGTTTTTTTCTGGGCTAAACAGTTGAAAGTGTTGCAATATTGTGTTTTTCGTTGGTGAAACCTGATAAAAATCAAAGTGATTAATTAATCAAACTGGTTAATTGTTTTAAAAAATCAATTATTTCGAACCAGGCATCAAAAAATATTTAAAGAAAAAGGATTATTTTCGCGTTTTAAAAAATTTTGCATCTAATATTTCAATGTAAACAAGAGGGATTCACAATTATAATTTGCATAAATAAAATATTAGAAACAAAATAAATATGAGCTTATTTATATTCAAGGAACTGGGTAGTTCAGTGAATAAGGCTTGTTTTATATCAGAAAAATAAATAAAAATTTGAAAACGAAGAAGTATTCAAATGAAGTCAAGCGGAAATAATTTTCAAGAAGATAATGCAAGATGTCAGATTGGAAAAATAATAAATATTTTTCATCAGAGAATAATGATGATTTGAGTAAATATTAGCAGATGTTAACAGAACGATAAAGCCACGATACGTAAAACTAATTTATAACAATATCATTCACATAGGAATTTACGATAACTCCGAACGAAGGACTTAGTGCCTTTATCCGTCTTGCTGTAGTAACACTAAGATCCAATATTTGTTATACAACAAACTATTTCAGTAACAATCATTAACCATTTTTATTCAGTATAATTTTTTATAGTAACTGAACAATATAATAAACATAAAATAATTGATGGTTTGGAATCACCCAAAACTGTAAGTACTTATGTAGCGAGAAATTAACTATCCTGAATTTATACCTTAAATTTTATTTTAAGTACCTTAAGCAGAGGAAGCATGAAAATTGACTCTAAACAAAAAAAAATAATTAAAATTATAATTAATTATAAATAATTTAAGATAAATTAAAACCCACCTTACAATATTCAGAAGTAATGTGTAATTTTTGGTTTACTCTTCTCCCCCGCCCCCCAGGTATAAAAAAACAAAAACCGGAAATTTTTAAAAATGGGAACAAGCATGTTTTCCTACAATTTCGAAGATACTGGCGTAAAAATGATCTAAAATAGGATATTCTTTCCAAGATTACTTTGGGGGTCATTTTTCATAAAACAGGAATATCAATATCAATATAGAAAAAATATTAAAAATTTTAATTTCATCTTAGGAATGATAATTGTTAATAGAATACAATTCGAAATATAATTCTTTAAATATAAAACACGTGTTTTAGAAAACAGATTAGAATTAACTGCCACTTGAGTTTACAAGAAGTAATCTAAGTTTTTGAATTTTATTTTTATAAGTTTTTGGTAAATATATATACTTAAGTTAAATGGACGAAACAAGAAGTAATTATAAAAATAAAGAAATTTAATTATATAGTGACCTTTTCCGTTCTTAATTATGTTACATTTGTATTACGAAATAAATATATTGCAACATCTGATTATCTGAATAGTGCATATTTACTGTAGAACACGAGTTAAGAGTAGATATGTTTCAGTCGCGTGGTCGCGAAAAGTTGAATAGCGTAATCATCAATGAATTTGATCAATTAAAAAATATATCTATTGAATACTATATATATTATTGCCTACCTTCAGGCTCTAAAAGGCTCAATAAAAACTCCAATTCAACAATTTTCTAAATAAACTTCTATTCTACAACATTGCACTGTTTGAATTTAAGCTTAATTACAGCAAAACAAAATTATTTCAATCCCTATTTTACACTGCTGGAAGATCGATAACACATTATACATTCTTCACTAACACTGATAAAACGCATTTTCCGGGCTCATCGTCCTGAAGTGAGTTCGATGACTCAAAAAGAAAATAATTCTTTCAAAGCAAGGGCAAACTTCTCGCTTGTTCAAACGAGGGTCAAATTAAGGTAACCTTTTGACAGTCCCGCACACAATGGATATGGTTGGACAAACATAAATAAAAAGTTACGAGTAAATATTAAGGTTGGCTCACCTGGGCTCCCGGCAGGAAGTGACCTTTTAACTCCCCTTCTCAGCCAGTCGTTCCTGTATACATAAATTAGATTAAAATACATCTACTAGACACTTTTTTTTTTATAAATGGAGTGTTTGCTCTTTTTTTTCTCACGCTATTAGCATCAGAAGAAAAAAATGAATATTATAAGTTAAAGAATGGATTTATTTTGAAAAGCTCCAGTATACGTACAATAAAAGTAATGGTATACAGATTATGATAAAAATGTAATGCCTAGGATAATTTAATATATTTTATATATATATATATATATATATATATATATATATATAATCAGCAATAATATTTATGTACATGCATACAAAAGATTTGACTTTAAATCGGGTTTTAGGCCATACAAAGCTTTCAACTACTTTCTTAAGCTGTTTTTATTGTACCATTTAAATTCGAATCTTCAATATAATAACAGAAGGTCGAAAATATAATTTGTTATATTATATATATAAATATATATACATATGAAGTAAAAACAACTGACGACGGCAACTGATTCTGAGAGAAAAAAAGAAACCTTTTCCTTACACTTACAACAGAATTTAAGTGCACGAAAACTGAATTCTGATTTTCCGAAAATTGATAAGATTTTCGACAAAATTCATGATGAGACTTCTTAAAAGTGGTAGTGAAGCCCGCGCTTAGTGGCGTCCGCACGTGTGTGTGTCAACAGGATGTTCAAAACTCGAATGAGTTTAAACACCCCTTAAAATCCGCAATTACCCTCTAGCTTTCTCTAATACTTCTACAGCGCACATTGCTCTCGAATGTTCAATGAATGAATGGATTCTTATTGGAAACCAAATTTTAATGCGACGTTACATCGGTGAAAATATCGATCCGACGCTTTGGTATGGCGCTAATAAAAACATAACAAATCTGGGGGTTTTTTTTCAGACAAATTTTCATTTTCCTCCAAAAGAAAGCCTTTTGGACTTCTTACTCACTGGTTCCTATGGTAAATGCCAACCGAGTAATTTTGCGACTGAAACAAAGCAAGCATTTCACGACTTCGGCCTTGCCTTCCTGAATATCGTTTCTTATAGATATCGTAGGTTCCAGATAATTTTAATGAGGCCAAAACGAAGTGTATATGTACAGCCCCCCAAGGAAGAGTACATGTATTTGGGGTTTCTAATTAAAGTAAACCGTCTCAGACAGGCAGGGCGTGTCGCAAGAATGCTTGAGCATCAGGTCCTAAAGAAACTGCAAAAAGAAGAAATCTATGGCAAACGAGGGAGAGGCAGACCAAGGTTGCGGTGGATGGATGGTGTAGCTGAAGATGTGCGATCCACGGTTGGGATCCGGCAAGCTGCAAGAGGCCCTGTCATATACACATATAATTCTTTAAATTGTTTTCTATCTAAATAAAATCTACAATTTTATTCGATGCATGTAAAACTATGAAATTCGACCAAAATATGAGTAAACTCTCTGTCTATCCGAGATATCGAAAAAAACTATCACCCTAAATGATACTCTTCAATCGGCAAAAAGCACTGATCGGTACCCCGGCTTGTATAAATCTAAAACTATACACAGAGATAAAATACTGTGAAGCTAAGATTAGCTATCTCATAACCACGAGTATATTGACGTTTCAACATCCCCTCTAAAAGATTTTCTTTTCTCACAAACATTACAGCACTGTGAGGATTGCTGGGAGAATAGGATACAGGCCGGGGATGTTGAATGCCAGATGCAAAATAGTGTATGTTTGATTCATGAGACCGAGACTGGGACTACAAGGTCTCCAACAAGTGTATTCTCTGCTCTAACACGAGGCTACTGGTACGGAATCTGGTACAGATAGTAGCCTGCTCCACCGAACAAACCTAACTAATACAAGCCAAGTAATCTGGTAAATCGAGGGGCTTATACCCAATGCTAATTCCTTTCATCCTATTGGAAATCAGCGTAAGTCCCAACAAAGTTATGACTAGAAAAGAGATCTCAAACATTTTAAAAATTACCCTAATGGAACTGATTAGAATTGCAAATTTATCTTTAATTTCAAGGGATTGGAGCCCTGCTTTGCCATCTAAATGTGGGATGGCAAAAATTGGTTCGGAGTTCTCTAGGGCAGAATGTAAATACTAGTTCTGTGTATAGGTATCTATCTGTGTATATGTATGAATGTGTTCATGATAACTATTTTTATTTTTACTAAACTTAAATTTTCTTCAACTTGGTTTTTTACTTACTTTGTTAATATTTAATTTACCTATTAAATTAAGAGGGGTAAGTGAAAATTATGTGATGCGCGGCACCGCACCAGATATTTAAAATAAGTTTAACATTGATAGAATTATAATTTTTAAGTATCACTATTAACATTTTATAGATAGACCTATGGGTTTTATAATAAGAAACAATTTATTTTAAATAATTAAAAAAAAAATAAATTCCGGAAAATTAAATTCAGTGACTCTGTCCCCAAGCTGAAAAAAAAAACTGATATCAGGTACTAACAAAAGAGTGTTGAAACCATCTTAAGATCAGGCTCACAATGATCCCATAATAACAGTTTATGAGATTAACTGGGTTTATGAGGATCACTAAAAGTCCCATAAAATAGATGGTCTGTAGGTCAAGAACAAGGATAAATATTGCCCTACAAAATGTCGATTATCGGATAGCAAACATATGAAACGGTTTTAGCATTATATAATTTAAGGAATGACATTTAACTTATGATAATTGTCCTATTCTTCATGGCGGGAAGCGAACCTGAATTATGTTTTATTGAATTATGTTACAACTATCTGTAAGCCTCATTGCCACATATCGTCAGTTTCAGACATTTGATTTTGGAGCATAAGAATAAATAAACCAATGGAACAAAATCATTAATTTCGAATTGCAAAAATAATTAAGGTTCTTTCATACAAACAGAACTTACCATCGTATAGGTTCACTTCACAGTAATTATTTGAGAGACCTGACAAATTGTAGTGAAGTTCTGGCAATTGAGGGAAAATAATTGCGAATAGGAGAGAAAATGTAGTGAACTGACAGCGAGTAAATGAAAACACAAAACGTTAAATATATCCATCCACAAGTTATCAACGTTCGTCGAAACAAACGCGTTTAGAGGGATGTACCCTGAATATTAAAAACATGCAACAAATTACTGTTTCCTGCAGCCTACAAAACACCTCTCCAATATAACAAGTGTTTATGAGTTTAAAAAGTTGTCCGGGAAAATTAACATTTTTTATTTATTACTATTTATTTAAAAACAAAATAAATAGGTTCTATTCATAATCAGACCAATCTACCCGGATTAAATAATCCCTCCCTTTCATACAATCAGTTACCAGATTCGCCTTTAACGTAGGTTGAAAAGACAATGGTCCTGGGATCTCCTTCGTACTGAAACTAAAACAGTTAAATACAAATGTTCATCATTATGCTAGTCGAGCAAAAAACAAATCGAATTTGTTTTGTGCGTTGGGATATGCTATAAAAGAATTTTAGGTTTAATATAATATCAGCTGTATTTAATAAACAGAATGTAAACTAAGAAAACCCGAAATGATATTATAATTTTATTGGAAATATGTTACGAAGTTTTATGCATCATAAATTACGGCTGGGGACGACCAAACGAAAACCGAATTTGTATTCTGACCGAGTCGCGCCTTATCTCCTTTTAACACCTCATCAGTTTTACAAACTCCTGAAGAGGTACATTAGAATGGAATAGATTATTATTAATGGGTCACATTGCACGATTGTCCCTATAAAATATATTAGACGACGCAGTTCAATTTATTCAGGAAATTACATATAAGTAATTTAAAAAAAAATTAAGTAAAAAAAATAAAAAATAAAATATTAAATAATAATTTAGTTTATCTTGGAAAAAATAGTTTCCAGTTTTATAAGATAATTCAAAAAAATTAAAATAATGATAAAAATAAATAAATAAAACACTAGGTCGCGTTTAATAAGTGGATAAACACTTCCTCTGCGTTCTTAATCGTCCAGGGTCATTCTCAAATTAACTGTCACTCTGGCTATCATGGAGGTTTCTAGAAGATGAGCATTTTTCATTTTTTTGGTATTTATTTTTTTTTTCTTTCAACCTCTCAATCAGCATTCAGTTCGTCTCAAAACAGATTTAATGTTTAAAAACGTTTAAAAGTAAAAAAAAAAAAAAATTTGGGAACACTTGCATTCTGCTTGATATGAATTTCAACAATTTCCACAAAATAATTTAAATTAAAAAGTATATTCTGATTAATGGGAGTCCATCGCACAACGGAAAAAAAAAATTGAGAAAAGCCAAGATTTTTTTTTAGTCTGTAACTCTTGTGACATAAAAGGGTTTTTTATTTTTTAAAGTACCTAGGAAAATCGTAAGATCGTAAAACTCACAAATCAAGTCAGATTTTGCACTGTTTGAAACTGATATAATACTTATATAGAACCCAAGGCCAGTTTTCATAAACGCGAATATTTTATCTTTTTTTTCCAGATTTCGAATGTGATAATTTATTTAAGAAAGACCCTCCATAGTTCATTTAATTGTTCTTCATTATTATTAAAATATTTAAATTAACATTTTATTAAAAATGAATGGACATTAAAATAATTAATGACAAATTGGTTCTTGCAAAAAAATTATTTTTTTTTTAGTAGGATTTGACTAGAATAAATTACTTAGGTTCGTTAGTTCGGTTTAATGACATATGTCCACTCTTTTTCAATTACGTTTATGCAGGGGAAACATTTGCTTGCTTTTTTTTTAACTTAATAAGAGTTTCACTCCTTATTCTAAAAGCTTAGAGGAAATCCATTTGAGGGATTTCGGGATCCATTTTTCACACAGAAATGGATTGCTACTAATTGCTGGTATTAGAGGATAAAGAAAAGACAATAGCTTATATATCATTAAAAATAGCTTACAAGAAAATCTTAAGACCTCAATGAAAGTAATTATTAGCCGAATAACATTAGTATTAAATAAGAGACTGGAATCATGAACTGAACGATCCTAGAAAAGAAGGATATCAATGAAGGTCCCACAAAATTTATTGACTCCGGAGCGAGGCCTGCGAACAAGGGTAGGGCGGAGTATTGAGCCGGTCCGGAGGCAGCCCCGTGGGATCGAGGACGAGGGAAAGCTTTTAGTGAAGGGGGGCACCCCAGGGCAATAATTACATGGACACCCCCCCCCCTCATTACACAACTAGCCTCCTCAAAATCTACACGGTCCCCTTGTTCCGCGGCTAGGTGCTCCTCGGAAGCTGTCCTAGACGTGAAGAGCCGACTGCGCAGGCCCACAGGTACCTAGCTTACTCTCGTCGGGTGATCATTACTCCTGCCGGGATCATCAATCTTCTTGTTCCGCTTTCGGGAAATAATCTTTCCCTTAACTCAATTAAATAGCCTCTTTAGTTGGCGAGTTCGGATGTTCCTGCTCCGGTCATCCTCCTCAATACAAAAGTAAAGCGAATTTTATACAATAACAACACTGTAAAGGAATTGCAATTGAAAGTATAGGACTAAGTTCACTCAGATACTTTTTAAAAGTTAATTTAGTTTTACCTTTTCAAGTATGCTAGCGGGAGACGGGGATACATTGGACGAGGGGTAAAATGGCAGACTTTCGTATTTTCGGCATTATTGGCTGAACGAACTTGAACTTTCCTATCAGTGTTTGCCAAACGAAAGTGAGCCCAATGGCACAGTACAAGATCTCTGTTTCAAACAGTAGAATTTTATATTTCTGAAACATTTACTTTTTAAATTAAGTATTGAGGTGATAAGATATTGTTACAGAGCAAGAATTTATTTTACATAATTAGGCAGTGCTATGTCATGGATTAGCAATAATTTGAATAATTATTGTTTAAATTATGCTTTTGTCTGAAGTATTATAATTATGATTTGTGTTATGTATTTATATTATAATCTTATATTATAATTTGTTTGAAAAGATGGTTGAGGATTACATTGGACAGTGATATATCGCAATGTATTCCCTTCAATGCCCACGATATATTTTCTTATATTATACTTCAGATTTAATTATTAATTAAACTTATGAATAGGTATAAAATATTTTTTTGCATTTATCAAATAAGTGAAGGAGTGAGCCAAGGGGCACAAGATGATTTTGTATAAAGTGATTATCTTTCAAAGATAAAGATAATTGCGGTTATGGATAATTAATACATACAAAATGTTTTTCAAAAGCAACATTCCTCAATTTTCAAGCGATGTATTACAGCAGAGCATAATATAAGTGAGTTAAAAACATGAACGTTTTATCAAAATGTTTTAACTTCAAAATAAGTTTTCACAAAATTATTGATTTGCCACTTGTACCCCTTTCCTTCTAACCTCCTAATTTCTTTTCCATTTTTATTTTATCATTTTTGTCAATTCACTTTAATTTTTCAAATTCTCATAAATAATTAATATTATTCATATTTTTTCTCATTTATTTATACTGTCCTAAGTAACCACACCAGTGGGGATAAAATAGAAACTTTGTGTACCTACATATTTAATTTTTACAAATTTAGCACATCAAAGAAAAATATCCATTAAAATATCATGGCCAAGGTAAGGGCATTAAGATGAGGTGCAATCTGATGCATTTTAAGGAAATAAGTGATATGGATAAATGAATCTATTCATACGTTATTTACAGAAAAATAGTAAATTAACAAAATCAGGAATTATAAAAATAAAAATAAAATTGAAATTAAATTAAATAAACATTATAAATGCAGTCGTACTGACATAAAATACAAACTGTCAGCCTGGGAATCTTCGAAGGTTGTCCGTCCACTACTTATAGGTATGCACACACTCGTTTATTTTCCCTTTGATCTTCAACATGCGCTTCCTCTTTCCTTTCAACTTACCTTTAGAGGTATTCAATTTGTTGTCCACACTTGTTCAAAAGTTCATGCCACACACGATGGATGAGTCGGACGCGTGTTTATTTATTGCGGTTTCTGCTGCTTTATATTAATTCCATTAAGACAAATTCACTGAGACATTTTCACTAATCGAATGGAAATGAGTTACGGAATGACGCAAGAACTCCCAAAGGCGTCGGGAACGCTGCCAATAAGGCATGCGCCATCAAATTCCGGTAATTATAAAGTGGCAGAAGAATTCCTCACGCGCCCTTCAGCGCGCGTCATGTTGAAGATGAAAGGGAAAGGGAAAGCGCGCGAGTATGGACATAACTTATCCAGAAGATACATGCGCTTCTATCTCAAACGTATCACTGATATTGCCTTTGGACGAAGTAATAGCAAGCAAGGCTTAGCAGAGACTAGATGGAGATAAGAACAACAATCGTTGCCTAGACAACTCCCTCCACTTTAAACATTTTTAATCCATAATATCAGACCTAAAATAATCGTCTTGTTAACAACTATACGACGGTTACCCGCTCAGCACTGAAATCAGTGATTCGTTCTCTGAAAATTTAAACGACTTTACAAGCATATTTCAATATCTAACATTTTATTTAAGACACGCAATACCTCTCAATCTCAGTCTTAATCATCCTGCACATTTTTCTTTGGAACAAATATTTTAGATATCGTATTTTCTAGAACATTAAAGCGTCCTTCTTTCCATAACGTAAACGGATACCTTTCGTATTCATTAAGAATAGTATCACAATATTATATGTCGGGTTTTTGAGTTGCAAAGACGTAAGTAATGAAATTATTACAGCTCGAACTACTGATGGCATTATAGGAAAGGAAATGAAATATATATATATATATATATATATATATATATATATATATATATATATATATATACACATCAAAAGGGTTAAAGACAGACCCCGTAGAGGTAGACACGAAAAGTTACTTGGAATAAGATCGTTTGTCTTATGTGCCAAAAATAACCGAAACTCAATTGACTCTGGATACCTGCGCCATCTGTAGCACAGGATGAGGACAACAGCCAGTGATCAAACTGCACCAAATCGTCTTCATATTGCTAACCTTTGGAATAAAATACGCTGTTCTACCTCCCCTTGAATAGAGCTCGAAGGCAACAGCACTTTCAATGGGCAAGAAACCAAGAAAATTTATTATTGCAGGCATTAACCCACTCAGGAGTGAGAGAGTGGTTTGTTCTCAGATAAAACACGCCTCGATCTCGTACGAGGGACAAGCACTGACCTTCTGAAGACTCTTTATAGTGGTACAAGTATTTTTTTTTTACTGTGGATTTCCTCATCGTTTTATATTTTGCTGGATATCTTCCATTCCATTGATTCACTCTAAACTATATTAGCAAAGTGGATAAGCCATTGAATAAATGTATTCACGGAGGGATTTTAATATGAAGCTCTGGTAATATTCGGTAGTGGTCGGCGGTTAGAACTTATAGGACGGGGAACCGTTCTCGGGTAGTAACCCTTAAACAATAAGGGCTGGGAGGGTTGGTGAGGGGCAACGGGTCGGATAATGCTATGCCCTCTCTCCTAGGGCGCGACCCTCAGTCCTTCAGGCCTTTTCTCATTTTTTGATTTATCATCTCATTTATCGGCTAAGTAGATCTTATTTGTTCCCTCCAGAGAAATAAATGACACTAAGGATTGAGAAATTCTTTGGAGTTCATTTCCTGTGAGAAAATTTGGTCAGGACATGCCTTGTTTAATCTCTTGAAGAGAAATTCCATTATGCATTATAGAGTGATACAGAACTTTGGGATAAATACTAGTGAAAAAAACATTTGTTTTTAATCCTTATTTTTTTTCCTATTTGATTATTCGATTCATTCCTGAGATCAAGGTATCAAGCTGATCGAATGGGTTGTAATGAGTAACGTATCGACCTATGCTTGAGATTGATATCAATATTAATAAAGAAAAAATAATCCCTTAAAGTCTTCGAAACTAAATTTTTGCGTAGAATATTTGGCACGAAGAAAGAATCCACTTGAGAATATTAAACCGGAATTACGGGGCATATAACCGGTTAATACAATTGAATTAATTAAATCGGGGTGATTGAAATGGGGAAGAGGGGGATTTAGAGTTATTAGGCTGGATCATGAACGAATCTTTCAAACGGTAATTAGCGCTGAACCTTGAGGTTGCGTTAAGGCTAAAGTTGATTTGAGTTAAGATTTGAGTTTTGATGGGTGCATTGAATTTAGTGATGGATGCAGATAGGCAACGATTGTTGGCTTTGCTAAGTCTTTTTATTATTAATATTAATCAATGTGAGTTGTTTAAGAGATTTCTCATCGAAGACCATTTCCGAATTTACAACAGCCCCCTCCCCCCTCCGATAGCTTATAGTTGTTGTCTTGTCTCTTTTTTTCTCTGTATGTTAACGATTTACTTTATTCATATCTGTCATGGATAATTCCCATCTTTAAGAAATAACTGTCTTTTCTTGATTTAATTTTAATTCTTCAATGGCAACTTTTTTCAATCTTGACGTGTCAGGTTTTTTTTTTCAGTGAGTGATTACCACTCAACATGGCTGATATAAATATAAGGCGGATATGAGTGGGCGTCGCAACGAACCCGAACGGCGTTCATATTTCGTGGCTGGTAAATGCGTTAATAATAGCGATTTGGTAGTAAACAATTGAAGGCATTGGTGCAAGAACTAGGTAAATCCAGAAACACTAATTTTTGGTTAGAGCTAAATGAAATTAAATAAGACACCAGGTAAGTCCACCATTAGACTTTAAATAAATCAGAAAACATTCCAATTAAACTATTAAACGAGAACGGCAGTACGCATTCATTAACATTGGGCTACCTTGGTTTGACAAGGTCCTAACTGCTATAATCTTAATTTTCAGAAAAGCTAATTTGGAAATTAAAGTGGTAAAACGTTTATCGTTATTAATAAAATTGATCAATTTTTTTCCTCATTAATTTACATGTTTTTAGTTTGACTTTTGAAGTTGGTTTAATAAAAATAATACGATACCTCTGGTTTTATATTAAATATATCGAAATGTACTATTTACAAAACATACAAAAAAGGTTAGTAAAATGTCAATTTCTCAACAGATCGCGGACAGAGTTAGTTTCTCTTGTTCGTTATACAAAGGAGAGTCAGAACCACCAATAGTCTCATTTTAGCCAAAAATTTCAGTTAGAACCTTGCCAACCAAGGCGTCTAGAAACCGGACACATCTGATTTTTGCACCAACGTATAACAAACAGTTTCTATTGGCCGATAGAAGACTATATGCCCGATTATTGGACCAATCGAAACAGCTATATATAGCAAAAGAAATTCAAGAAAATTGAAAAATTTTGATTTACCTGGTTCAAAATCATCTTGTATAAGATAGATTATACAGGGTGATATGATCAACATTCTCCCAACCTAATGAAGGGGCAGGTACCCACTTTGCAGAGTTTGGGTGTCCCGCAGGAGGGTCAAACATGGAGTCAATCCACGGCTGATATAATAGAATAAATAAATTATCTACCTCAGCCGGACTCGGTCCCGGGCCTGAGAGTACGGAGACTTGCTCCTTACCCATGGAGCTACTCTAGTCCCTTAATCAGTAGTATACGGAATATTTTAAACGTTCCAAAAAAAAATCATCAATTTGATTTTTTTTTTGTATTGCCATAAATTAATGTATATTGTCAATTTTCCCACTACCGTCAGTCGTCTACAACTTGCTTATATCGCAACGAACTCTCAATTTGGGGTACGGTTGTATCCCAAGCGCCTACGTCCTTTTTGTTTTTACGCTGAATAGATTCATCTCTTTTTGCAGGTTTGTACACTGATTATTTTTATGAATATTTTAAAAATAATTCTTCTTTTTCTTTGAAAATCAATTTTTGTTTGACAATTTGAATAATTCATATAATTTCATATTATTGAATAATATTCATATAAAACGTAAATAACTTTATCATTCAAATCACTATGATTTTTTACTAGTTTCTAAAAAGTTTTGTTTCTTTAATAGTTTTCAGGCTTTTTCAAGCAAAAATACTTAAAAACTATTTAAACGTTTTAAAAAGTATTTATTTATATCTATTTATAAAATTTAAGAAAGATTTTTTTAATAATCATAATTTTGTTTAAGTCCTTGGAAATGATCTCCAAATAATTAAAAATTACATATATTTTGAATTCACGGAAATTTCATCAAGACTAAACCTGTCCACATTACTTCATGATTATATAACAACGAATTCATAAGAGTAATTTATATAAAAATTAGGAACAAACAATCGAACCATTGGCTAAGGTAAGAAATTACCCGAAACAAAAAAAAACTTCATTTTAAACAGTAAATTTACAGGAAAAACAGAATCTGTATAAAACAAAGTCAACAGGAAGTTGGTCGGTAAATAGTTGCCAGGAGTTAATAAGATTCTTCGGTACGCTCTGGAAAAGCCGGATAATTAACCAACCAACGAAAGCTAGGATTTTTTTTTTAAATCTTTTTTCTTGTTTATTTTTACACTTTATTAGCCCGACAATCTTAACTGATTTAAATCTAAATTAAATTACAATTTTTTGGTAAAAAAAGATATAGCTAGATGAAAATATATATATATATATATATATATATATATATATATATATATATATATATATATATATAATTATTGTATTAGTTACTGGAGCCCGAACGAAATTTAGATAGTAAATTTGACATTAACAACTTCGTAAGCCTGATGAACAAAATCGATGAAATCGATACCCTCCCTAATTTTTCTCAATAGAAAGAATATGAATTAAATTGTTGACTTGTTATATCAATTACTGGGCCTGTGACCGGTCTACTATTGGGATTTCAGATTCTACTTTAAGTGGAAAAACCTTTTTAATTTTCAGTTATAAAAATTAACCTATCTCATTTTTCTTTGTTTCTAAATTCCTTATATGAGTTATTAACTAGTCGATCGATCTGAGTCGTCAAAACAATTTTCAAGTTTATGTTTATTTCTCTGAAAGACATTAAGCGGGAATCCTGTCGTAAAGGTGTAGACTACTCACCACTTACCTTAATTGATAAAAAAAAAGTTACTGTTTTTCTTACTGCGGATTTATATTTTATTATTATATAGGGATGGGATTTACATTATTATTATATGTGATTTGGAGTGTTTCCTAATGAAAAATGTGATTTATAAAATAAAATTAAAAGGACAAAACTTGAAATAATTTATTCCAATATTTCCTAGTCTGAGCGGGTTTCAGTAATTTTAATACTGTCACATATTTTGGAGATTTTTTAAATTTAATTTTAACTTCAATAAATAGTATTTTTATTAAGCTGAGCATATATTTTCTGATTTTTAACCAGTTTTCTTGAATTACCCTTTACGTTTTATTCGATTAGGTGGTATTGGTATATTATTATACGATAGAAGCTAATATAATTGTTAAATTACTAAGAAAAACCAAACAGTTATATTTTATTTTAGGTTTGAAAATTGATTTTGTAAATTTAACCAACAGCTACATTACTTAGTGGCTAGATAATCACTTCATCTTTTAAGGCGGCTAAGCTAGCAGACAAGGTTAGCACATAAACGAAATAGCTGTTAATAATTAATACAAACCATCATAGCAAGAAGACCACCCTGTTAACTTAATAGCTAAACGAGATAGAGATAAAATATAATATATATAAAGAAGGGCAAAATAACGAACCAGTGAGCCTATCTCAAGGTTCAACAGTTTAATATTTTAAACTTGCGAATAGGGGAAGCTGTTACCTTTAAATCAACATTAAGAATAGCTTGCAACTATCAACAGAAAATATATTTTTAAAAAATGCGGATCTCTATTTAACAACGGATTTCTAATATAGTAAGGCGCATTCAACTAATAATAAATAATAAATAAAAATGAGTCTGAGTGTTTCTCCCGTAGGGGTCAAGGTAAGACATAGACTAGGTAGTTAAATAAATAAGTCGCCTGACGAAATTAAGTATAAGATAAATAACATATGGCTGACTACCTCATTACGCTAGCTACTAATATTACAAACGATTTGGTAGGCTTCATCGCCTTATTCACTCAGTCCCCACTGGTTTATAAAACTAGTGACGCGGCTGAAGGAGAATCGCTGAGATTTCCTGGAATCCTGCTTTCCCTATCACATATGGAGGGGCAAAGCTTGGTTCGGAGTTCCCCAGGCTAAGTATAAATATTTTATATAAACATGAATGTGTTTAAGATGATTTATTTTATTTTAACTTAACTTTAATTACATTTATCTTAGTAATATACTTATCTCGCTATGATTTAAATAATTTATTTTAAGTATTTATGTTGTATTGTCCATAAGTGTCACAGATTGTCTTTTTTAACAAACAAAAAAAAAATCTTTCTTTTCTCTTAACGCGATTTGAAGCTTGTTTGTATTCCTTGAATAAAACGAAATTAATACAAAACATTGTAGAGATTTATTTTGAAATTAAGATTAGATTTTCTGACTATGGGTTGTTCTTGAACGTATCAATTCAATTTTAACAGAATCTTTAATGAAGAGAATGGATTTGCAGACAAGAAGATGTAAGAATGGATACTTAAACCTCACTTTCCTGTTAAGATACTTTAAAAATTAATCTGTACGTGTAGAAACGATCTCCAAATGCTTCACATTTTTGTTCAGCGAAGAATTTTTTTAACACGGACCAACCGTTACTCTAATAATAACTATAAAGACATTCCAGTCTTCACAGTTGAATAAAACCATTCCCGCTTGCCACTTAGATTGCTCCGAGCTAAACCCCTTGTCACCATTCTAATATCTGAGGGCAGGGGAGGGGGGGGGGGGGGAGAGGGACTGCCCGTTTAACATAAGTTGAAAACAATTTTAATCACATTATCTTTGTTGGTATTAGAGTAATTAAGGGAGAGTCTTGACAGGTTTGGAGTTTCCCTGGTTTCCGCTGTTCAGGGGAGGAAGGGGGTAGGGTAGGGGTTGCATTTATTAAGGTCTAGGTAACTTGGTTATTTGGTCTCTTCCCGCCTTAGTTTCTCAGGTATTTATTGGCATCCTTCAATAAAGTTTTAAAAACGATAATTTTATCTGTTACAATGCTAAGGGACTCTTTCGTAATTAGAAGGAATATTTTTACTATTTGTAGTGTATAATTTACGCTAAAAGAATTTATAAATAGGTTACTCTTTATATACTTATTTGATACTAGATAAAGCGTAATTTTTAATTTCCATTTTTTCCTAGAATTAAATTAAAAATTCCGAGGGACGAGCTATGCTCGGTAATTATTTTAATATTTAACTGGTTAATGAGGATAAAATCAATGCAATAGTTATATGTTGTACAGTCATGTATTTTACAATAATTTTACAACTTTATAAAACACATGAAAATATCAATAAAATAAAGATGTAAAATTATTAAAACACATTTGTAATAGATGCTATATATAGAAATTCAAACAGAATACCTATCACCCTAAGTTCATTTTTTTGTCCCTTTTATTTTCACTAAGATATATATCATTGATATATCATTAAAAATGAATTGAAATAAAAATAAAAAAAAAGATAGGGAATTATTTTTTTTTAAAAGATTTATTTGAATAAAATTTGACTGGAATGAATTAACGCGGTCATTAGTTCGGTTTAATGATATTACATTACGTTTCGATATTTTTCATTCATGATTTTTCCCACTGCTCTGCTTTTTTTTTTGTATGATACTTA
Source organism: Rhaphigaster nebulosa (assembly GCA_948150685.1). Taxonomy (NCBI): domain Eukaryota; kingdom Metazoa; phylum Arthropoda; class Insecta; order Hemiptera; family Pentatomidae; genus Rhaphigaster; species Rhaphigaster nebulosa. The sequence continues at coordinate 112,129,198 of OX411310.1, read as the reverse complement.
ATATGAGTTTTTCTCAATTAAGACCATTCAGAGAGAAATCACCCGCATTAGAGCTATAGGAAATACCAATAATATTTCGCTAAATTATGCTTATTTTTTTTTTAAAGTTATTCTTATATTACAATAGAGTATTCATGATGTTATTCATATTATACTTGATTACTAGGATGAATTAATTTTATAATCATATTACACCAATATGGGATTATAATAAATCCATTAAATATATATGTATACATTTATCTTGAGTAAAAGGACTACTTAAGTCAGTTTTAGAGAAATAAAAATTATATGTATTTTAGAGAAATAAAAATTATATATAATCAAAAAAGGATTCCTACATTTCTACGTCATCGAACTGTATGGAACCGAGAAGTGGAGCCATCTAGTGGCAGGAACAGAAACCCACAGTAACCCCTACATTAATTTATTCTCGTTCTCCTGAAAAACTGAAGCAGTTTTAATAATTGTTAGAAATGGAACTGTAATTGAAAATGGAACTAAAACTTAATAATGGAATATTTAGTAACTATATGTAGGGATTAACTGGTTTTAATGTCGTGGGAAAAGGAAAGAATGTAGTTTTAAAAAATTCCGTAGTGAAGTTTACAGGTTTTTTTCGTTTTTGTTAGGCGTTTTATCAGTATAAAAATCTGATACGACTATGGAAAATCACGAACTGCACAATAATAATCCTCATCGAAAAAATATTATCATCGAAACCACGGGAGTATATATAACTGCTGCACAGGAACAAACTTGTTTAAAGTCGTGAGAATTGAAAATATTTTCGAGACCGAATTTTCCATAGTGAAGGTATACAACACTTCATGTTCAATCCATTATTTTTTTTTTTAAAGGTTTTTATAAAGTATTTATTTGAGAACATTACAATTTAACCTCTGTAGGCAATATACAACAATAATATAGGAAAAACATATCAGAGATATAAATTAAAACGAATAGAACCATGCATATTTATATTCAGACAGAGTATCGCCGAGCCAAGCACATTTCCCCACAAGAGAGGAATAGTAATGAAGAAAATTTTTTCATTATAATCATTATTATGATAAAAGTTTATAGTGATATTTAGTCAACACCAGGGCGTTACGCAGAATTTTTTTTCTGAGGAGGGGTGAGTGGAATTAAATAAAAAGAAGGCAAGTAATCACCTAAATGTCTATAATCGCCAAATTGGGAGTAAGTTTTAAGGATAAGCATGAAAATGGGACCAAAAATTATTGTTATATTAATAGAAATATTACTTAAAATACAAACTTTATTTTTTTTTTTTTCGTACATTTCGGGGGAAGGGGACAGAATATATCCTCCAATCCTTCCCTGCGTCCGCCACTGGTCAACACTGCACAATATGGATATTCAAACATTTTTGGATGGTTCAGCTCTAACATAACTTTTAGAAAAAAACGAAAAAATATACGAAAGTAGTACCTAATTAAAAAAAAAAATCAGCAGTAACGAAAAAAAAATCATCAAAAATCTTAAGAAAGCCTTTTTTGGAAAAATTAGAATTTTTTTTTATAATAACGTTTGTTTGATGATTGTCTATATGATACCTAGTTGTAAATAGGCCTTTTAATTTGTCGTAGATACGTCTAAACGTAGACCTTAATACTGAAGGTGCTAGGAAGTAAACATTTGATTACTATTTCTATTCTTAATCCAGATATAACCCATATCCACCAGTTATTTTTAAAATAATACGTCCTTGATTTACGTTCAGTAACAATCTGAAAGCCACCCTCGAATGTAACTAATTTTAACCAACCTGACAAGGGCTAACCAAGGCTCCCTAATTCTGTATTATACGCCACTAATGAGGGTATTTAAAATCAAAATCATGTTTTTGAGCGGATGGTAGGTTCAAAGCAGACCGACAAGGGGATAACCAAACCGCAGTGCCGGTTCCTCCAAGTGGGGTAGCAACCTCTGCTTTTTGTCTTGAGGCTGTCTCCACGTCCGAACGGAGGAGGCAGGGCTTAGTAGGTTGCGTTGACGGAGAGGAATCGTTCCCAGCAGATGACGGTGATTCGATTAATAATAAACAACTATAATAGGTTTATTCGAGTAGATTGTGGATGACAAATGTTAACAATCACCAAAAATACTTGATAAGCAATACCTTCTCTATAAATTTAAAATTGTGATGGTTTGTAAAGTTCTAACAAAAGTGCTTTAACATACTAAATGGGGACAAAACCACTCTTTTCAGATCAGGACTGACTAGAATGATCACACTACATGACACACTGGAATGAGCCACCTCTCTTCAGTGACTCACCAAGAGAACTAATCCCTTCACGCCTTCAGGAAATAGATTAAGTGCAAGGGTAGAGATCACACGGTCAATGAGATTCCGTCAACTGAGCCCTTTTCTATCCCGAATCATTTATTGAGAGGACATGCGTTCTAAGAAAATGGTTGTTATGGAATAGAGATCCACAAGGAATAAGGAAATATTTTATGTTTTTCCATATGGTGCATATGTGAATAAATGAGGTTTTCAACGCGCGAGGATGCTACATAAAGAAGCATTGGCTTTCGAAATTTAGTCCACACCCTTGTAGTTGATCACCCCTTTGCTTTGTTGGCGGTTAATGCAAATGAGAGTCGGACCGGAAACTGCAAACGTTAGAATTTGAATGACATATCAGTCGGAATCATTGAGATGCGACAGTACATCTCAAAAGTAATTAGTAACACGACAGCATAAAATCTGTTTTATAATTAGATTTGAACATATATTCCAAAAAATTAATCTAGTTTTAATTGTTAATAAAAATTCTGATTTTTAATTAATTTAAAAATACTGGTAACATCCACAGCAATTATAGGTTCACGAGCACAATCTAATTAAAAATTAGTGTTAAACGGTTACTGAACCGTACTGACTTTGGCCTGGAAAAGGCTCTCTCCAACTGAAATAATATACGCTACCTTATAGAATAATGTTTTATCTGAAAGTAGTGTAACAATAATGATATATTAATGAAAATTATTACAGCATGCATCTTTTATGATCAGAATTCAATAATTTATGAATATATACTGGGCATGTAATTTCAAATAAGCTAATCTTTGATTTAAAAAAACAACAAAATAAAATAAAGAGAAAATATTGTTTTAGGAAAAATCTTATGCAAATCTCATCATTAGGCATTATTAAATACTGAAACATCATTTAGCTTAAGGGAAATTTCCATATAAATAACAAAATCGAAGAGCAAGAATTGTGCATGGCTAATAATATAATTGCATCATTATTTTGAATAATTTCTAAATCTTCACAATTTCTAAAATCATCTGTGAAAATATTTATTAAAAATTTTTATTTTTATTTTCATGATTTCCAATAAAATGACTTCGTCGAAAGACGAAATGAGCAAAAGGTGTTAGCTATGAACAAATATGATACAGTAACTTTCTACAAGATAGCGCCTGTGAATACTAAAATATTTCTAATCTAGGTTCAACCAACAACATCTCTTGGTAAACACCACTCCGTATCATCTGATAAACCCAGACTTAATACCTCCAATTTTACTGTTACTTCGTACGTGCTATTTGTTCAAGCTGTGTTAATGCTAATACGCTCAGTAGGCAGTTTATGAGAATAATAAACTTGCTAATGCTGAAACGAGGATTTAAGATTTGAATTTCTGAAGGATTGAAATGATTACTGTTACTGTTTACATTTTGTATTCAGGACAATATTAAAGGAATAAATCGGGTCTTTTATCCTAATATTAAGGTTTAGACAACTATGCCATAAACATAATTCATGTAATGTTAGACACATAAATCTAAATGGTTTGGTTTCGTTTGATGCGTTGGGATCGGTGGCGCACGCAGGGAAGGGGATATATCCACTCTCCCCTGAAATGTACTAAAAAAATATAATTTTCATACCCACCAACATAAGATTTGTATTTTGAGTAATATTTTTGGTTATTTTTAACAATAGTTTTTGATCCAATTTTCATACTTATCCTTAAAACCTACAGAGACAACAGATTGAGATAACAGTTGATTGCCAACATATAAAGGGAAAATTTTGTTATGTCATGGCGTAAATGTAATATGCTGTGATTTTGGTATATAGTTTTTAATAATGAATCATTTTAATCAACCAAGAAAAAAAAATTAACCTTCCCCCAAAATTTGAGATTTTACGTTTCAGGATACATAGAATCCAAAAATTAGATAAAATATATATCTATATTTATTCAAATAATTTTTATATTATATATAATTATTTGGAAATAATAAAACAAAATTTAACAGCTTGCAGCTTTTATAATTTTTTTTTATGACAAAGTTTTGCTTTTCTATGCATTAGTGAAGCTTCTTTATGGTAATTAATTGGAAACTTAATTTTTTCTGCCAGTTTTCCATTCTATATTAATTGCTTTCACAGTCGTTAATGCAAAGCCCATGGATAGTCAGAAGTTTAAGCTTCTACCGACTGATAAAAACAAAATAAAATACTTAGTATTTAGTTTAGTATAGTATATAGATTGGTGTCATAGTATGTTGTTAACAAAAATTAAACAAAAAATCAATTACCATCAGTAATCAACGAAATTTAATTAATAAGTGCAAGTATAAAAACTCATTTCAAAACTATTTTTCATGTAAAATAACAATTATTACAAGCAAACTGATTTTAATATAATAATGTTACATTACTGCAAAACTAAGTTTCTCTAATGAAGTGCCATTACACTAATTCCACAAAAAAAACGACATAATCCTCATAAAATATATATAGCCAGTTTCATTGATACGCGAACCGAGACTCGGGAAAATTAATAGTCGTTCCGCCAGGATATTAAATTCTAAGGTAGAAGATGCTTTTAAACGGTATCAGTTTCAAAGTAACGTCTTGAATTTCTGGGCAACTTAAGCGGAAACTTTTAGCCTGTCGCTTGGAGTAACTTTGTTTTCACATCAACCGTGGCAGAATCGCTTCGGTTTAACGCCCCCAATGCATGTTATAATCTTAAAATTTCACATGCCTCTGATAAAAATTCAAAGGATAGACGTTAAGTATTCAAAAAATTAAATTTTTTCAAGACCGAAGCTTTAACAAGTTTTTAATATACGAAAGCTGAAAGTTAATAATAATTATAAATGTACCTAAAAAAAAGAAAAAGTTGTATGCTCTAATTGAATTTAGGCTTCAAAGATCCAAATCCAATAAAAAAACTCGTTATTTAATAAATGACTAAGTTCATTGTTATATAAATCATACAATAAATCTCTGAGCTACCAATTCTCGGAATCCTTTAAAATTATTTGTGAACGAAATCAGTTCGTGAACTAGTTCGGATAGGAATGCTTTCTTTATTTAATGAGCGATGATTGAGTCGGGATATAGTGTATACCGAATCACGAAACAATGTGGATAAGTGAACTGACGATGGGAAGTGATAAGATAATGATACAAGGATGATATAAGATTAAAAAAATTTCAACTTCCCGTTCATCTGGGTTTGCAAATCGGAGAGTTATGAGCCATGAAAAAGATCTTATTGCAGTGAATAGTTTTGATTTTTGAAAAGAACGACTTTGTCTATCTCTATAGTTGGAAATAGCATGAGATGTTGTTTATATAGTAATTTTAAATGCAAAACTTCATCTTTGAAATAATTCATAATCCATCCAAATTCGAGAATGTTAGACTATAAATTCCAATAATCATATCCAAACGATAATTAAAATTTGAAAACAAAAGTACAATTTTTTGTTTATATTTGCAATAAAACGTTTTTTACTTCCTTGTACGAAGTAATGGATGTTTGTCATATTTTACTAATCATATGTAGACAAATATAAAATAAAATTTTTAATCTATTGCTTACTTAATAGCAATGTTATTTTGGAAAAAATGCTTATCTATTATATTGCAATATATCAAATATTTGTTTAAACTGTTTGTAATTTATCTAGCGTCCTTATTAAAATACGTAGAATATTCATTTTTAATGCAATAATTTTCTTTTTAAATCAATATCATGTTTTCTTATCTCTTGGTTTGATTATAGTTTAAAACTATTTTAATCCCCCCCCCCCCGACATTTAGTGTTAGCGTAAATATTATTTTAATTAAAACAGAAAAAAAAAGAATAAAAAAAAAATATTTGATGAAAATATTATTAGATAAACCTATTTATACACAAACGAACAAGATAAAAATGAATTATATTGCCACTGAACGTAGTTAGTTAAAATTAGGCATAGTTTAATAAATGAAAAAAAAATCTAAATAGATAATTTTTGAATAATTATATTTTTAAAGTCAAAAGGAATTTCACGAATTACAGTCGTCTTACCAAAGTTGTGAAAATCGTTGGAATACGGCAGGAGTTAAAATTAAACCAACGACAGGAAAGGTCTTGGGTCATAAGGTCAAACTCCAACTGTTGGACGAATGACCGAAATAGACAGAGAAGTTTATAATATTCCGAAAGAAATATATTCAATGTAACAGTAAATAAAAAAACTAATATTTAAAGAATTTGTTGCTCAATAATTATTGATTAGTATTGACTATAGTTGTTTCATTTACGTAAAAGATTATTTTTTTGGTTCATGACTAATATTTTTACTTCGAAATATTCGATCTTCTTTCAGACTTAAAACAAATAGATGCCCTTTCCCAAGTTTTGATTTTTAGCTCTAGAATACGTCAAGAGGAAGGTAATTCGTACCTAGAAAGATTTAACTAACACTGGGCGGTAAAATACCTCTGTTAAACATACGAATGTGAAAAATTCGATTTTGTTGTTGTTATTTTTCGATAGTATTTCGGTTGATACAGTCGGTAGTAAAGTTACGAATCTGTTACGGCATTAGAAAGTGCTGAAATTGAAACTGCATCTTTACGAAAAACGTCTGAAAGTTTGAAGCTTACATGTTTAAGTAACGAATATGCGTATTATTATAAAGGCAAAACAATAATTAAACATGATGCTATGAGATAAATGAAATACAACACTCACAAAAAAATTTAATTTAATCGATATCGGCCCTTATACACTGAACAATTTAAGTCTTTTTGCTCTCCTGAAAAGTAGTGATTTTCACATTCGTAAGTTTACCATGGGAACGACCATATGTCTGGCAAAAATGCGGCAAATATTAAATAAGTACAACAATGTAGACGAAAGACACTAATTATTTGGGTCCCAAGACAAATATGGAAACAACAAAATATATGGTTAGTAGGAGAAATGGCATTGCTCTTGATGTGTATAGACATGACAGGTAAGCGTCATTAGGGTTGACCGAAACGTATATGGGAGGATTGTGTTAGGTTCGATCTGGAGGATTTGGGTTTTGATGTATAGAGGAGAGAGGCAAGGGCAAGCAGGCAAGGTTTGCTGGTGCTAACGCATCGAATCCACTGGCTTCATTGAGCCTTTTATTATTAAATATCAAAATAAATAAATCTAATAAAAACAAACAACTTTTATTACGATTTTTGGAAAGAACATATACTTCTTTACTTAAGAAACAGTTCAGTAACGAACAGGAACTATTTCTCAAATTTTTTTAGGGGAATCGGACATGTTTCCATTGCGATTACTGTAATTATTACAGAGAAAAAAATGGGTAGAAATATAATATAAAGATAGGTGGAATGGGGGTCTACCAAGGAACAAACACAGCTTTTGTTTATAAAGCACCAGTTTTTTGCCCGAGCCGTGGATGGAATTGGCGACACAGCGGTACGTCCCAAGAGTCCCCCTCTTCCATGGCAACCAACATCCCTAAATTAGTGAGAGCATAATCCCCTTTATTAGACCTGGGCTTCATGAATCCCTGATGCAGGCCCCACTGCAGACCGATGAAAATGTTTTTTTCATTTCTATTGCCTTTCAAAACCTTGTTTAAACTAAACGTTTTATTAAATATTCAGCCTTCAAGGCGTAGCAGACAGCATTTTATACTAAAAATAAATATGCTTCTCGTACTTCCAAGACAAAATAATCAGAAGAATAAATTATTGTAGAAGAGCGAATTTAGCCCTGGAGCTATTGTTTTGAACAAGGAAATTGAAGATTACTTTTCAAAAACAAGAACTCTGCAGGTAACGTCTCGGAAGTAGAGATTTTTTTCGCAGGAGACTCCATTTCTGAATCTAGAAATTAATGATCAACAAATAGGAGTTAAAGTATACATGTCACTTTACAGTCCAGAATTGTGAAATAACTATCAAGTAATTGTTTACAAGAACAGTATGAATCATCCCTTTAAAATTGAGTTTCTCAACTGGAAGAAGGAAAAGAATATAAGAAATGTATGGGAGGCTTGTTTGAACTCTGTTTGAAAAAAAGAGTTAAGATAACTCAGGGTTATCTTAAATATATAACAAAATATATTTTTAATTAATTCCCATATATGCACTTTCTCCGACTTACCTTACCCTAGAAAAATTCAGTAAGTAATAGCCAATTCAAATTTTGTTTCATCTGAGTGAATGAAACTTTTATGGATAATCTGAAGATGGATTTACCCCCTTGTAGTAGGGCTTGTGTAGTAGAAATTCACTCAGAATTTTTCATGAATCATTGAATTACCTCTTAATAAAATGGAGATGATGCTTCACTCAACAAAGATTGATATCCATGAAAGGAGGGTTGGGGTCGATATCCATTCATTCAATCCACTGAGCTACAGATTTCTGAGTCACAAGACAGACTAGCTCATTGAATCAGCTTACGAGCGGATGGCCCATATGAGGTGCGTTTTTTCTAGTCACCAGGCACAAAAAAGGCACTGAATTTATTTTATATTTTCTAATTCACTCATTAGGTTTAATGAGAACTACACTACTACTAATACTACACTTCACATGGACACATCACAAAACTAACAAACAGAGCTTATTCCTGGCATAAACCCAAATTTTAAATTTATTAAAAAAATAATAGGTCACAATCGATGTTTCAATCGTTTTAATCTCTTTAATTTTTATTTTCATGTATGATTTTAATTATTCCTAGCGCTAAATGTTACTGTTCTTTTACCGCAATAATTCGTGGTATATACATACTTAGAGATTATACCAAATAATATATTAGTCATTACTTTTCATTTATATATAACTATATATTTGGCATTGGATTTAGCAACTATTTCATAATTTAAAATCTATTTTCTGTCAGAGTTCAGCACTAGTAATTCCCATAGTCAACGCCAGACTTCCCACTAATTAACTCCACATTCATACGTCTCTTGTTGAGGGATCGAGTATGTTTTTAAATTTTGTTTTCTTCTTTTATTATCTCTAATTTATTCTTATAGGTAATTCATCTTTTTGTTCTACCCATCTTTTTTTGTTCTTCTATGCTAACCTTATTCGATAATTACATTTACCATTCCACTTTATATTACTTTTTCTTGTATAACTTCTATATTTTGTTTATATATTAATGTAGGCATGTCATTTCATTTTTTCTTATTTTCCCATATATTCCTACTGTATTTATTCTTCTCTTTTCTATCGAAACTTCGGCACCCATTAAAATAGTTATCACCTAAATATGTGGTTCATTTCAGACCGCACCCCAATCATCTCCTTTTTTCATCAACAGTCAATTATACCTCCAACATCGATACATTTTATTTATACTTCCGGAGTCTATTCCGAAGCTTAACGACTTAACAGATTAATAACAAACAGCGGAGAAGTAGATTTCTAATACTTAAATTTAATTGTTTTATCCCTTTTAATTATAGCTTCTATTTTGAATGATTCCTCGGCCACTGTAGAACAACAAAGATAATAGTCCGTTTTCGAACCTCTTAGAGAAAGTAAAAAATAAAATAAACAGGGGCGGATTTAATTATATGTAAAATGAACCCTGTAGAGAGAAAATACATTGAGCCGAAAAGGCAGGTACATATCTGTGCCAATTTCGGGGATGATTCAAATAATCCGCTAGCCGGTGGAAGGACAATCCTCAGCATAAACAGTCATTCCTGTTGACACAGAAGGCTTCCATTCGCTAAAGCCCCAAGTCCCGGACGGCTCAATTATTCAGCTACACTTCCAACCCATTTCGGCTCCCTTTCGCTCTTGTCCATCCGTTTATGTACACGGTTCCGGTCTGGAAAGTGGACAGGCGAGCCGTTTCAACTGGAAATATATCATCGTCATTAATCACACAAGAAGTACAAAATTCGAAATCGTACGGAATGCCAATGTATTTCAAGTCTTATTTCATCAGGAAAATATAATTTCATTTCTTTAACCTTCTAAATCCGCTTATGTTAAGCATACAACTGAAAATCAGCAGAAGGGCAAAGAATTAATAATTATCAAGACAAGCAAAAAGCAACTTAGGCATGAGGAAAAACAGTAACCAATGGGACCCATTCCATCTTTACACTCCGATGGTTGTACTGCCCCTCAGGATCTGCATCCGCGTTTTCTAATGACTGGCGGATTTAGTCTGGTGTTTAGGGGATGTGAGATCGTACCCTCCCCTCTAATATTACTTAAGTCAGTTGTACTCGCCAGTGCATTTGTCTACTCGCAACAACTTATTTGATGATTTCCTTGCACAAGGTTGGACGGGAAAACTGCGCTAGGTTTAGACAGGAGTGAGAAATGAACTGTAGAAATGACGGATGTATCCGGCATTGACTCTGGATTAACTTCTGAACCCCAGAGGTGGAGAAATTTCTCGACATGCATAGTTCAGTCCTAATTTCGTCATGCAAAATAGAATTAAATCCGCTCGTTTTTAACTGATTTTATTATATTATAATACTTTATAGTATTTTCTTTTATAATGCCTATATTTTTTATACTGAAGAAATTTTGTTTGAATTTCGCTTTAATAGTCAACTTCAGTACCAATAATTATTTTATCATTAACCAGAGCTAATAATATTAGCTAAGCAATTGGCGCAGTAGAAAAAATTAATTCCGTTTAAAGCTCTTGATGCACTAGGATCGTTGAAAACGGGATTTTTTTTCTTTTTCCTTATCACAAGACACATATAAACATACCACAACAATAACACTTCCATTGAATAAAACAATGAATACCTGCGAAATGAATTCGAATTGGATAGATTTGTGGTTCAATGGAGTGATAAAGAAAACTGAGCTGTGTGAAAGGGCTTCATTTCCAACAACTTACCAGACAGTTCCCATCAACAAGGAGTCTCATCTCAAGATGACATTGGAATATCATCTCAAGAGGACATAGCAGTCTCATCAAGAGGACAGTAATAATTATATGACTTACACGTTTTAAGGAGGCATAGTCATAAGGAAATCAGCAATGTGATCTGTAATTATGGTGTGAATCATTTTAATGCTCTAAAAAATCTTTTGAGTTATTTTTAATATTCTAAATACATTTATATCACTTTGTAAGTCACTTTTCAAGTTTTTGTGAACGATGAACTTTTTTCGTCTTTAATTTCATATTTCTTCCAATGAACGTTTTAGATTAATACGTTTGATTATTTTATCAACTTTTCCTAAGGAATATGATATGAAAGTAAACTGTTCTAAAATAAAAACCGTGGCTCCTGATTAGAGATTTCTTAAAAACTATTATTTCCGTTTAGTATTTATTTATATTAGATTTACAACTGCAGATTTCATTATATTCCGAAGTAAATGTTATAGTAATTAAAATAAATAGTAAATGAAAATCGAAACTGATTTTGAATGTTAAAATAATAAAATTGCAATTAATTAACAACTAACAATTAACTTAGCGGTCTCAGAAAGTGGTTGGTTGGCTCCTTGCTGATAGCGGTAATGTTATTTTTTAACAGTTATATCGCCAAGCTTCTAACCTTAACGACTAACTGAGCAGCTCTAGAGATGTGCTGGCTACTAATAAGTAACATATTATATCTCAAATACAATTAACGAAATCGTTTTAAAGTTTAATCCTTATCTCAATTTTGTCATAAAATAAACAATTCTTCCGGATCTTTTTTTGTTGGCAAGAAAATAAAATACTACATTTATGAGCCACATTTTTCATTAGCGTTAGACTATTTTAACTATTATTCATTAAATTTTAACAATAGCTCAACAATAAAGTGGCTTCAATTCTCGTACACACAAAAAGAAAAAATCATAAGGATGAGAAACAAACTCATTATTGAATAAAGCTAGCGGCAAAATTAAACTGATGCCTATCAGTCAGTCAAACGAACGTTTTAGTAAATCCTTCGCTCCTCGTTGACAAGATTACTAATCGAGAGTACAACCCGTCCAATCCACTAATCCATTAATGCAACAGGTAACATTTAACACCAATTTATCCATTTACACCAACACAAATACAACGTAGGTCAGTTTTAACGAATATATATCCATACACTTTTTTTTTTTTTAGGGAGAGGGGAGTAATAAGACGAAATTCTTAATAAAATTTGAAAAAATAAAATCTACTGATAAAATAAATCCAAAATTATTTTAAAAAGTTATTCACAAAAACTTAAATATTAAGACACTTTTTTTAATTTTTTTTTTTTGGGGGAGGGAGAGAGGGAGAGGGTGTGGAATAAATTCTATTCTCATTTCAATGAAGAAAAAAAATTGAAAAGGTATCTCTGCATCAGTTCGAGCTGGAAACAGAAACGAGGCCAAGAACAGTAATATTTATTTTCTGTTCACTGAGTCATGCATTCATTCTAAGGCCGGCGAATCATCCCGGGGCTGAACCAGCCTTTATAAAGAGGGTAACGGACCTTTCATGAGAAAGGGAGGAGGGGATACTCCGACCGTCATGAAAACAACCGTTGGAATAAAGAACAAACAACCTTATCTCCTTATGAGATCTTTCCCATTTCGTCAATTGATGATTTTTTATAAAATTATTTTTAAGTCAATCCTTGAAATTAAAAACAATCCCGACAAAAATAGAGATATCTGAAACAAAGATATGCCACAATAATATAACATATAATAATTTCAGATCAAGTAGACAGCTCAACCATTTCATTGGATAGAGAGAGAGCACTAATAATTATTTCCGTACAAGCTTATGCTAATAAATCATCCATTGGTCTACAGTAATAGTCCTTGTTAAACAATGATCAGGGTAAATTTATGATCCATTAAAATCTCTGGATTGCATTCAATCAATACCTAGTCTGAGGTGAGGTAATAAAGATTTTTATGGTATCAAAGGCTGTTAATAAAAAAATTAATGCAGTCGGATTATAGCCAATTATTTTAGAACACATAATTTTATGAGACTATAGCAAAGCGAACGTGGAGGTTGGAAGGCGATGTCCCAATGATCGGTAGCTACTTACCGATGGCGTGAAAAATTGCTCTTTTCAAATGATTCATCTTCCGCAAAGAGTTTCATATTCACTAATTCAGTAAAAAGATATTAGTTCAGGGCCGGTGGGTGGAGATTTCACTCTTAAAATCTACATAGATCACTCACTAAAATTCTTGTGAGGACCAGTGGGGGGAGGAGGAGATGGTGGAGGTTCGGCGAATTACAGTTCACTAAAATGAAGCTCTTGCTCAGTGAAAAAGCTGAAACGTTGACTAGTCCGTCCAAGTAATTCACTCAACTTATCTTTTCTCCCGAAAATATGATTCACTCAGTACATAGTGCTAGAATCAGTTCACGCATAAATCGCCCACTTCGAACCCACAACACTTCTTTCTCTACCTAACCTCGTCATAACCCAAATCTATATCAGAGAGTATTGGACAAATGACAAGAGAAAAATTTCCTCAATGTGTTAGGATTTCTCATTTACATAATTTATATAGCTGGCATTTCAAAAAAATCTTAACACCCACATTTTCAGGAATTTTATTTCATCGTTGAAAAGGTATTTTAAAACAGCTATCACCGATGTTATGTTATAAAACACTCAGTATTAATAAAAATTCTGGCTAAACAACAGCATTAATTAATATGAGGTATAAAAGATTAGAAATAGCGTGTGTCCACAATTAACAGATAAGCTATCTAAACATTTAATGCCAAAAAAACAAATGTCAATGCGGAATCGAACTCCGTAGAGCAAAAAAAAAAAAAAAAAAAAATCAGCCCTACAACAGAACATGAAGGCTCAAGAGAAATGGACAGGTAGAGGTGCACGATTTGCGGCTATACCATTCTTGGAATACTGTTGATAATGTCTGATACTGATCTTATGGTTAACTGGACCAAGTGATCATCTCTCAAATCACGGTTACCATCTCGAGAGAGGTTACCATCTAATTTTGTTTTAATAGAAAATTTGAACTGGCTTCGTTCAGCCAAGGAAGTTAGCGTTCCTTCGCGAACCAAGGAACCAAAATATTTAGAGAAGTCAATTTTACAGTAAAAGAAATAAGGAAGGACCATTTATTCAAATACCATGATGAATAATGGATTGAGATTGGTTGATTGTTGTGGCCGATAGCAATAGGTTGTCCAAATAACCTTCATACATCTAAATAAAAATTATTTATAAATAATTTTTTATTTATTTTTTGGTGGGAAAAATATTGTATTCACTTTTTGAATTTCAGTTAATGAATCCATTAATAGGCTTAATTGATACCGAAATAAGATTAGCTATTTATTTAATCATGCAGGATTCGCGAATATGAATCCCAAAGAACATGTATCATTTTAAATAAATAACATTGAAACGTTTGTTCAAAAATATCACTAAAGTTAATCACCAACAAACGTTTTGTTATCTCTTTTTCTTTTCTTTTTTTAAACTATCGATTAGATGAAAACATCGCAGAGGCAATATTAATTTTCAATGGACTCTGTACCATATAAAGTGCGGACATCCAATCACTTCAGAATATTACATCTATCCATATTAAAAAGCTTTGTACTGTACAATTGTTCAGCATTTCTATATTTAAATGCCTGGACTAGAGAGCAGAGATGCTTCATAACACTACTTTCACAATATTGAATCGACTTTTTATAGCCTAGTCTTTCAATTTCGATCAGAATAAAATGGAACATTAACCGAATATCAAGCGAAATAAAAAATAATAATAATAACCAAATGATAATTGATTAATTCATACATACAATTTAAAATTGAAGTTATAGAAATTGTCAATCCGTTAGACTGTCTAATTCTAAACACTTTTTACTTTCCGTTACCTATATACGAAGTATATAGTCAAAATCGGACCAGTACTAGGAAAGATACAGCGCATCGGACTAACCGGAAATAGCTATTATATCATGGATTTTACAATTTTTTACAATTTCCTCGAAAACGGTTCTAACGATTTTAACGAAAATTGCCTAACTTACTCTTCATAAAGGCCTTTTTAACTTCACCGAGGAAATGCAGGGGAAAAAGTTATGATGAAATAGTATTTTATTTGCGCATAGCTTAAAAAGTATGCATTTTATGGTAAATTATGTATAAAATTGTATGATAGTTAATTAAATTATCTCAAAAACAAAAAAAGAAGCATCAAAATCGGACGAGTATTAGCAAAGATACGGCGTATTTTATGAGTAGATCGTAGACGGATAACCGAGCGCATGCGAAAGGAGACGGATGCGACCGAACATCCTCAATCTCTTACTAATCCACCAATCTGTTGTCAACAATACCGTCTGTGATAATGTAATTAAAGAATACAAATGTGGAAATTAACTTCATAATTTCTACTTTTATATTAATTTAATGGAAAGAAAATGTATCCATGGAAACTAAACCGAAACTTTTAAAATATATTTTCAACTTGACAAACTTAAAATATATAAGTAGTGTACAGAATTGCTGTACTAAAATTGTTTAAAAAACTGTTTTATTGAAGATGTGAAAAAGTGGATGCTGCTGAGTTTATTTCAAGTATTGTTTATCTGAACTCTTTAAAATTATATTAAAAAGATAATTATTATAGCACGGTAAGAGAAAGTAGAATGATGCGCACATCGCACCTGAATTTTTTAATAATTTAATATACAAATATAGTTAAGGGAAAGTAAAAAAAAAAAGTTATAATATCAATAGGTTATTACACAGATCTTATTTATTTGACCAGAGTTGTTTTAAAAAAATGCTGACCTATGTACTTAGATTTAAATAATTAAAAATAAAATCGATTAATGCGACAAAATAACGCTGCAAGGTATTGTAAACTTGGAAGAATGATTCAAAGGGAAGATGATTGTGAATTAATTATTAAAAATACACTACAATGAAAACAATCATAACTACAAAACTATTCGAATAAAAGAGCAAAGAAAATTAAGAAAAAGAAAAATCATATTGAGGAAATAATTACAAAACAATTTCATCAACAGATCAATAGAAATTAATCAAGTATTAGTAATATATTAGAATTTCAAACAGTTATGTACTATGAACTAATAATTCAGAAAGATATAATTAGGTCACACACTCCAACCGCCATGTTGTTTAGAGGCCAGATGGAAGATCAGATGCTGGGAGAGTAATTGAGTTGTGTGAAACGAATTTTTTAAATATGTGAAGCACGACTATTACTATTATATTTATTTAAAATATACTACATTTAATTATAATTCGTCTTCACTTACAAATATACATTTTAAGGAGTATGTCAACTGCTTAAAACGATACCAAAACAATTCAGAGAGGTATGCAAATGAAAGCTATTAAACTTGGATGTTTACTGAAAGTTAATTATATTTAAAGTTATTAAATTGATGATCATTTTGAAGTTGATTTTGATGAATTAAAACTTTTTTTCGATGGTAATACACAACCAAATAAATTGTGTAGAAGACACCTACAGCATTTTCTACTTTATTTGAAATATACCTATATCATTTTAGCACCGTCTAATAGTTAGGCTCTTGAACGCGATTCATTTATAAGAAAAGATGAATAACTATTTGAACAAAAAAGTTGATGTATCGAGATAACGTTATGGCTGACGAAGGTACTACTATTATGACGGCAAACAAATAATTGGGTAGGTCTTGTCTCATTCCAAAGATGTCAAGCATTCGATTAATGTCATGAAAGGGCGTCGGCAACTTATTAAAAGCAGGAGGTTACTTGGTGGGATAGCAAAATTTATTTTCTGGATTTGCAAAATCTGTAAACAAATACAATTTTAAATACTGAAAATCAAAATAAGCAAACCATTTTATTAATATTGAGTGTTGTTTTCTTTTTAGGTTATATTTTGTAATTAATAAAGAAAAATTACACACCCAAAACAAAAAAATTGAACTTTATATATAAAAACAAAATTAAACATAAAAAGTAGAAAATTAACTAGTAAAAAGCTTTTAAAATACTTCGAAAAAAATTGGTTACTTGAAAACAAGTCCAGTGAAATTGGGTAACTAGAGGGATCAACCGGAAGAGAATGGTCAAGTATAAAAAAAATTCCAGTTCAAACATGTAAACAATCCTTGAATGCTCAATAACAAACACAACCAGATTTGGTTATTTGTATTAAATACTTGGGGATTTTCGCTAAAAAATATTAAGATGGTGCCCTGATTTTGATCAGGAGTATATTTGCATCTTCAATAAATACAGAATTTATGCAATCCAAAAAGATGCAAAAAATGTTTCATTTTCAATTTAGTCATTATCTTATAATAGATTAAATTATAACTAAAAAAGATCACATGAATTTTCATCGGTCAACTGTAAATATGTATTTATTTTATAAGTTTCATCTGTGAATAGGTTTGTATGCAAACATTCCTGCTTCCAGATATTCCAATAGTTAAAAATTATTTTTCTGGCCTGTTAAAATAAAATTGTATATAGCAGGAAAGCTAAAATAAAATGAGATTAAATTTTTTCCGTCAATATTTTTGGTTATTCGTTTACTTCATTTGCAAATCCACTTCTGGTCGAAATCCGAGAAGCAATTCTTAGAGCTAATTAAATACATTTTTTTTGTACTGTCACGAAAAAATAAATTTCAAATAATAATTGGGTCTGATTAAAGGTGAAAAAAAAACCTATGATATGAATATGAAAGCTTTCTTGTTCGTGAAAATTATTCATTTTTTTAATTTCTGAAATCATATTATACACAATTTACACGATTTCATTAAAAAAATAGTCATGAAATATTTTGTTTAAAGATAAAATGGACAAAATTATAAGAGGGAGGAAGATAATTGGAGCCTTAAATTCTTTGTTATAATAACAAGTCTTAAAAAGAAAAGATAAGTAAAAACGGACATTTTCATTCCTTCGTGAAAAGCATCAGGCTGTATTCATCAGAAACCTGATTGTTTAGAAAAAAAAGTTATTATCAATGGAGATGGACTTTTGGCGTTGTGCCATATTCAGACTTCAGCATGCTCCAAATACGATCAGGCAGTACATACAGCAAGGAGGAATAATTCTATTTAGAATGAAACAATAAGGCTGAAATGACATGTCCACTTACAAGAACTGCCAGAGGAAAATAAAAATATTTAATATGGTTGGGAAATATGATCAAAAATATTGTTGGAAAATTTCAGATGTTGTCCCTCCAAACAAATATTTATAATAACGTTCCTGAAGGTATTACATATAATATATATATATATATATATATATATATATATATATATATATATATATATATATAAAACTAAATTAAAAAAATAAAATAAAATTTAATTACTAACATTAATTAAATTTGATTTGATTTAATCCTTTTCTTGGCAGAGTATCCCTCTTGGGATACCATCACTTAAAAGGCTATTTTCTTTAAAATCGATGGTATGATTTTTGATTTTATAATTTGTTATCGTTATCCCTCTATCAAGAAGCAATGACCAATAGGGAAGGTTAGAATTTTTCTAACGTTCAATAATAATTTTATGTTAATTTTCCAAGTGAAGTACCAACACAGCAAAACATAGCAAATATGTATATATATATATATATACACACACATTTGGGGAGATATTTATTTATTATGACATAAATAATTACTTAAATACATAATTGTTTTACTATATAGCTGATTTAATAAATTTAATCAATTTTTTTGTTGTTTATCCCAACTCGGAGTTCAATCTTTTTTTTAGCCAAGATATACAATATACTGGAGATACAATTTTCCATATTCCTAGAAAATTTTAATTTTCCAAAATGTTTTTCATTTTCCTATCAATTAGAATATTTTAAAGAGTGATGGATATAGAAAACATTTTTTTTCCCTACAAATAACACGCTGCAAAGGAAAGGGTTAAAACTTTCTAATAGAAACGTTGTATTGGTTATTTATTTAGCTCTCTTTGCATATAGGTCTATTCTCTGATTCATGAATATTTTTTAAAATAAAAACATTAAATTCCGTTTATACACACTGTATCCAAGCATAGATTTTACCCTGAACTATTATTCAAAATACTCACTTGGATGAGAATAGAGAATGGAAGAGGGAAAGATAGTGGATTGGATGCTGATGGGTAGCATTCATCCGAAGAGGGCTGATTGAAAACAAGGGGAAGAGATTATCAGCGGTCGAGCTGACGATGAGTGAATACCCCCACCACTCCCGCTCTTATCTCAACTTCTCCCGTTCGGATAACGTATCTCTATTTGTTTTCTGATTCAGGGCCAGAGTTCTCTACAACTGCCAGTCTTAATATTTAGAATTTTACAATAACCAACAAACATTTAAAAAAAAAATCAAAGGGTAATCCCATATATATAAAGAACTACAACGTAACAGATTAGTAATTTGATAAAAAATAATAATTAAAATAGCTATAACAACAATAGCAACCTTCACATTATTATTTTCGACAAACTAACATTATTTAAAATACACAGCGAACAAAAAAAAAATTGAAAAATATTTAAATAAATTGATGAAGCAAACATACTATAAAAGAATAACCATGTTAAAAACAAAACTGTCAAAAACAATGTTCTAATAGGAAGGGGACCAGGCGGAGGGAGGGTTGGCACACATGGCTCACAGAGGTTGGTTGCCTTCAATCCAATCTGGAACAGCTGCCCAAACCGAGTCTGAAAAGTGTAATCCAATATTTGGAACAATAAATACAAAAATTTCCTTAACTAAAAGAAAAAATATATTTGCAGTTTTGGACTACGGATAAATATTTAAATAACAATTAACATGATTAAATTGTGTAAGATACCATGATAGAAAAATTATTGTTTTAAAACAATTTTTACCACGTGTTTCGAAACTGTATTGAATCATACGGAAATCGTGAACTGACTTCGAGGAAGTTTGTAAAAATATTAAGTCAAGGGCAAAACGTGGTCACACCCACTCTTCGAACACAACGAATTAAGGATATAATAATTAAAACTTTAAAGTCGGTCTTTAAGAAGAGACTTCGTATAGAAAAGGGGCGGGGGTCTGTCTAAGAGTTGTTCGATAACTTCATGAACATCCGAAAAGCGTCAGTTCGAGAATTAAAATAACATCTCCTGTTGTATATTTTACACTGTTTAAACGCATCCCGTTATCAAATGTTTAGGTTTGAAGATAAGATTAGGTTTTAAATATCTCATTTCTGTACTATTTTTGTTGAACTCTTATGTAATAGATTTTAAATTGATAGGAACCTAAAAAGGCGAAAAGATTGGTGTAAAAGTAAATAATGAAACGTGGTTCTTAATAGCGCGGCTTAAGTTAAAACTGGTAACGTATTTTCTCTTCGAGATATATTGAACGTTTGCCGGTATTTAGGTCTTGGTTAATTAAATATTTAAACAGTTTCGACTTACTTTAAGCAAAAGTATATAATAATCGAATTTAAAATATATTAGGATAAGAGAGAAATAAAATAATACATAGAGAAAGAAAAAAACAAAAACAAATACATTAATATTTACCTCGCTTGAAGAGGGATAAGGCCCGACAGCAGAAAATGAACAGTCAGAGTAGGGAGGCTGTGCTGAGAATGAGATGGCTCGGGAGCGGTGGAGTGGGGGGTAGTGAAGTGCGCATGCGCCGCTCCCAACATGGACTCCGTATTGACAACGGCTACAGAGCGACCCTCTGATCGTGACGTCAGGCAACGTTCAACTTTGACGGCGGGCGAACAGTCTGCGATTCTCTAAAAGTAGAGTCCGTACGGGAGCTTTGGAGTAGAGTATTCCAGGCAGGCTATTGATTTTCATCTCGTGCCTGGAATAGGATCAAGTCGACGCTCCAGATGGGACGTCTCGTCAGCTTCCTCCTTCCTGGAACAGGCAACATATCTTTGAGGATGGGAGGTCATTCCGTATTATGCAACAATGGTTACAAACGAAGTAACTTATCAAACGAATTTCTATCAAGTTAAACAAACAAATTGGGTATATCATGGGTATATAAATTGGGAAGAAGAAACATTTTATTAATAATGGAAATAAAAATGTGTCCAAATAGATTTTGACTACATTAATAATTATTGTTGTTATAATTTTGTAAGCTTTCTCTTTTCGTTATTTTAATTTAATTGATTATTTATATTCTGTAAAAAATGGAAACCATCATATTAAAATATCTTTTATTTAGTCCATTCCTTCTACATTAAGGCTCATAGCGGTTTGTCCATTTTCAAAAAAAAAAAAAAAGAAAAAAAAAAAGTAACTTATTCATTCCGAATAAAAATTTGCGGTAAAGTTTATTCATATTTTTTTTTAGGGAGGGGAGGGAAATTTTAGCATCATGTAATCCCTTTTTATTGAAAAAGACTCAACAAACTTCCATCGAATCTAGTTACCTAATTATTTTTTGAAAAAAATAAATATAATAAGTTTAGGGGTGACTTTTAGGTCAAAATCCTAAAACTTAAATTAAAAAAAAAATCTATTATTGAATAATATTCAAAAATGGCAAGTTTTACCAAGTTGAATGAAACTCTAATAAACGATATGAAAGAGCACTTAGGGAACGAACTTATGGATCCATTTGAGCCAACAAAATTATAAATTATATTATATTGCAGAAGAACAGACAAAATAGCAAAAAAGGTATACATTTATTTTACTATATCGCTATAAAAATTTTGACAGCCTATGACACCGCTAAAATGATTTTTTGGATGAAACTTCTAAGTTTAATGCAAGAAGTTTCTTTTTCATAAAAGAGACGGAGTCTTCCTACGAAAAAGGTCACAAAAAGATATTTTTTTATAAGAACTCGAACTAGTGTTATTTTAGGTGTTCCTCTTAAACTATAAAAACTGCATTATTGAAAATATTTTTTAAATATCAGAAATATTAAAAACAGCTGAAATTCCATAAGTTTTTCCCGAATATTGTTGGTCATAATTAACAGTTAAATAAGAATTTAAAATATAAAATGCATCATTATTTTGAACAACTGTAAGGAATGTTTCTTAGAGTTTATGATGATTAAACTTCCCCTCATTTCAAGAAAACTACCCATGGCTTCTATTATAATGGTTCATAATTTATGTTTAATTTGGTCTCTGCTTATCTACTGCCCTTTCAATTAAGTAGAAAACTAGAAAAATATTTTCGTAGCTGTTATTAGGAGTTACAAAAATTGTACACATTAAAAAATAATTAAACAAAAATAAGGAATATCCCCAGAAGTAAAATATTATTTCTGGAAAAAAAAAATTAAGCGAAATTAAGTCAATAGATTCATATAACTCTTGGATATACAAAAAGTTAGGCTTTAGAAGACAGACCAATGGAATAAAGATTTGCAAGCAAATGCATATTTTTTCTGTAAGGTTTTTCAACCAAATTGATTGGGTATCTTTACAAACCAATAAATGTGGCGCAGATATATTACATTTTATTGCGCATATCTTTGTATATTTGACGGGTAATTGCATATTTGGCCAAAAATGTTATTGATATAATTTTGCTCCCAATTAAAATGGAAAATAAATAATCAAAATATTTTCTGATACACGTTAAAGTTGGGATAAATGGTTTGTTTTTAATTATTATTGAATGGATCAATTATAAGATGGATAAACACTATCTACGATGAATGAAAATAATTAAAGATCGTAAAACTGATAAAGAAAAAAGCAGTTGTATCGCTTTGATCACATCCGGACTGAACGTGCGTGCATCTGTACTTTTAAAATAATTTACGGAATATTATTGCATTTAAAAAAAATAAAAAATAATTAAATTAAAAGATGCAATAAGAATGTAAAATAATGTTTAGAATCGTAATTTTAATAAATTTTCTAGAACCCTTACTTCCAAATTTGGAATTTCATGTTCTATTCTATCAGTCAGTGTGTTGCTTCCATTGTGCGTACAAGCTTAAATTAACTAGGTACGTTTTAATTTGTTTACATAAATCAAATGTTCAAAGTAGGAACACCATTTAGTTTTATGTTAAACAATTGGAACCCTTTGAATTCAACAGGATGAATTTATTCTCACGAAAAAACACTTTTTTTCAATTTGTGCAAAAAAAAAAAGTGTCATGTTTTTCTTATTTATATTATAATTATAATTCTTAAGTAAAGTGATTTAGACAATGATTATGGCCTGTTGTTGATTTTTCACGTTCATGACATTTATCATGCATATTTTACTGCATAAACTCTTCATCAGTTTTTACTTATTTGAGGCATTTTTATTTTTTCTTATTGTTTTTTACGTATTTGAGGAATTTTTACTGCATATTATATGGCATATTTTAACCTTTTTGCTGTATATAAATCCGGTCTTTACTTATAAGCTTCAGTTAAAATAATGTGTGGAATAACTGGGTGAATTTTTCCAATATAGGAGTTCCCCACGTTTTAGGGAAATTGGAATCTGTATTGACGTTTTGCTAGTGATGTGCATTGGCAGATAGATCGGACATTGGAAGCTAAGTTATAATTAGAGGAAGGAGGTAATCAAATTATAGACTTTATAAAGATAGCACAATCTTTAAACAATTACAAAACATAACATTACATAGCATTACAAAATATAACAAAGCATAAAACTGAGATATAAAATAAAAATTCACGGGACAAAAATCACGATGTCTATAAATAGCATTACAATGATTTAACAAAAAAAAAGTTAAAAAATAAATATTTTTGAAAAGAAAGATTTTATTTCACCCGAAATTCCCCAAAAAACTATGCCAATAAAATAGAAATACTGCTTAGGAAAATTCGCACAAGAAATAAGATTAAGAAACAATTCTGAGCCATGATTTGGAGGTTTAATAGATAGAATAGATTAGCCAACAGGCTTTAGGAAACTCGGATTTTTCTTTTTAAGGAAATGATAAAACACTATAAAATGGTTTTAGTATTAATGAATAATAGACAGAAAAATCGGCATAACAGAGAACAATGGAACGAGTTTAAATAATTTTAATTTCATAGTAAGAAATATATTTTCAGTTTATTTTGACTGAGAACCGAAAAGGGCACACAGGCTTTAGGGTTTAAATTAAAATGAGTACTATTAGTCCGGTATGCAAGGCTCATAAACATTTAATTTTCCAGACAAAGTTGGAAAAAATAAGCACATAATAAGCACTTGTGCAGGATTTCTAAAGAATTCGGGAAAATAGCCTTGTCCAAATCAGATGACGATTTTATTTTTTTTATTTGAAGAATTTATATAAATAATGATTTTTTTAATTCAGTTTTTCGTGTATATCTTCGCTTCTAGGAGGCCAGAGAGATTTTATGATTTTAGCAATTATTTTATTATTTATAAGCAAATATTTTTGCTTGGAAATCAACATTTTATACTAAAAAAAAAACGTTGTTTCATACTTCTAATATAAACAATTTCGCGGGTAAAAAAACAGAAATATTTTTATCTTAGGCGATGCGCTCCAGTAATTTTTCATTTTGTAACTAACTCGATGGTAAACAATTTGACGTTTTTTTGAGTTCTCTATGATCACTGGAAGCGGAGAATATGGGAAAATCTGAATTAAACAAATACGGCATCAGATCTTGACACACTATATTCTCGGATTCCTGAGGAAATACTACACATATTATATTTTTCCAATTTTGTCTAGAAAATTATGCTCTGGATACCCGACTATATCCATGTCTAACTAACCTAGGTTTTCGCTGTGCCAGTTTTTTAAAAATATTAAATAATAAATTAACAAATTAAACTTAAATGTTTGGATTACAAAAACAGTAGACAATATATAAAAAATAAATACTTCTATATAATTTCCAAATACTAACGTAAAAGGAGATACCAACGAAAATTGTTAAAAATAATTAAACCCTACAGAGAATAATACTTTAGTTCATCTTCAAAGCTTAAAAAAAAATAGTAAATATTAATAATGGTATTAGTCAAAAATTAATATATAGTATTCTAATATTCCTAACAATGGTCGCGTGCTGTGAAACAATTTAAAGAGATTACAAGTGGATTTGCCATAAAACTCATTTAATGCCATACACTTCGAGTCTCGTAAAATTAATCCCATGAGTAGACCAATTCGTGAAGCAGTGCTATTAAGAATAACTTTCATGTGCTTAACTTGTAAAGGGAGTGTATTGATTTAAGGATCGTATGAGAATCTTCATCAGAGTGGGCTGACAGGATGTACTGGACATAAAAGAGATTTTTAAAAATATATATCGTTCCGGTGTATTATAATTTCATTTTGAATGTAATTATATTTAAAATAATAACTATTACTACTGAAAGCCATTGAAGGAGAAGGAACTCAATTTTTGAGACAGAGTTCGTCCAATGAGGTTTTAAAGGATAAATATTCTCTTAGAAATACCACAGAAACTATAACTAAGAATGAATACATTGTTATTTTATTATTTATAAGCAATAAGCCGATAAAATATTAACAGGGTAAAAACTAATGTTGAAAATGAACCGAGACCGTCAAAAGAAAATTCATAATTCACGCTTTATAGTTTCATTAGACGATTCAGGAAATTTCAATAATAATTCTATTCCAATTCAGCAAGCGACTCTTAAAGCAATAAAACGGAGTTAAGTGCTTTTTGAAATTTACTGCTTTAACACCTGCCCATGATAATTACTAATTTTATTAAAATAGGATTAAAAATGGAAATTATACGAAAACAAAATTTAACATTTTTATTTATCCTCGTCCTCAGATAGTGATAATATGCAATATATATATACTACGTACTTTTGATATATAGTGCTTCCAAAACGTGTAAAAGGATAAAAAGAAGATGATTAAGAGACCATCTACAATTCTGAATTCATTGAACAAAAACAAGGCAATATTAGAAAATAAAAGTTTTAAAAAAATACAATTAAGTAAATTAATTCATAAACGACAAAAATTAACTACTTGAACACAAAACTAGACAGGTTTCTTGACTATTTTATATGCAGGTTAACTTCGTTGTAGTAATAATACTTGTATATGAACGACCGATAAGGGTGGAATTCAGGAAATTTGTGCCGAAACCCTTAACCCTATACCTTGTTCGGTGTAATATGAGCCTCGTGTAATTTTTTATGCGGAAAAGTATATATCATACGCCAGCCAGAGCCAAGATTTAAGAATATAAAAATTTAAAAAACCTTTAAAGCTTTTCTCACAAAATGGAAAAGTTAAATCAAATAATACTGGTTTACTCACACATTAATTGTGAATTGGATTTTGAATACGTGCCATAGCTATGATGAAGCAATTTTTACAAAAAACAATTTTAACTCCAGCAGGCGATAAAGAAAAAAAAAATCCAAGAATTCTGAATATCGAACAAACTAAATTGATTATGGTTTATTATTTTCAATAATAGAACTTTGTAATTGACCAAGAAATTTTTTTTTAATACCCCCTCAAAATTTGATATTTTACGTTTCTAGGTACGTGGAATCCAAATATCGAATAAAAAAAAAAACCGTCTGTCCGACATCCACAGTTTTTATTATATTGTTTTTGTTATTGTTTATTGAAAGATAATAAAATTCCCTATAAAACAAAATAAAAATCATTCAAATTGAACCTGAGATATAGCGCAATGAACTTTGTAGACTAATTCCCCGGCGCAACAGGTCAGCTTTAATCTTGGCCTCCAGAGTTATCAATTGCAGACTCCTTTCTTCCTCGCACCTCTCTCCACTTCATCCTTTCTTGGATTATTTCTCCCCTTCCTGCGGATTCTTTGTCTTCCCTTCTTCCTTTTCTCAACATTTTCCTCTGCACCATTCCACTCTCTGGTTACATACATATCCTGCCCTCCTTAGCCTACTTGCTTTGATACAGTTTCTTTCGAACACTCAGTTTAGGATGATCATCTAGGGAAAAACACCAAATTTCTGCTCCTTAGGTGTCTACTATGCTCATTTGAAAGATTAATCAAATTGTCTTAACTCTGAACCAAAGCGATATGGAAAGCCCTCTGAATGGACACACCACATGTTTTTGAAATATTACTATTTGGAAATTTTGGAAATAATAAACCATTGTGTAATAATTTGCAGCGTTTTTTGTGTGTTATCAACGCAAAAACTATAAGTATTTTAAGTACCGATAGCTCAGTATAGGACAACATGTACACACTATATGTGTTCCTCTCTCTCTCTTTATTATATATATATAATAATTTATATATATATATATATATATATATATATATATATATATATATATATATATATATATAGAGAGAGAGAGAGAGAGAGAGAGAGAGAGAGGAATCCAAATAAATAAATTTCATAATGCTGTACATAAATAAACAAAACATCAAATTGGTGGGATCATTTTCTTCATAACGAATCATGGTATTGTGTGATATACCAAGTTGTGTCCATTCAATCGTTATTTCCTAAAAGCAATACGGCTTCTTCATTGACTGTCCCACAGCTTAGAAACGAGAAAAATGGAGTGTGGAGGAGAAATCGGTAAAAAGGAAGGAGCCTGAAGACGAAGACAAATGGTTAGAAATGTAGAAAAAGGAGGGATAATACAACGAGAGTGATTTGTGTTGGGAACACTTCCAAAGGCGATGGAAACCCTATTCGTACGACCAGTATACCCAAGAATTTTCAAGCCTTCTGATTCTTCCTGATCCAATGGCAATATTCATCTCTAAATTGTTTCACTAAAAATATTTATCGAGGGTGGTAAACAGATCAAATACTTACAAAATGCCAGATTTACAGGAGAGACAATTGAATTTTTA
>OX411310.1:110609667-110803401 GCA_948150685.1 Rhaphigaster nebulosa | reverse complement strand
TTGACCGTGACTAGGCACACGGCTAAGCTTCGAAAGGCAATTCTGAAAATAAAAAATGAAACTTTAGTCAACCTTTTGAGCGAATTAACTAATGATATAAGCACAGAATACTCGCTCTGGAAAGCAACAAACTTCCTCAAGTGGCCAGTATTACAGGCTCCACCACTGAAGGGTTCTGAAAACAAATGGATAAAGGATATGATTGTAACAAATGAGCTTGATTGTAACTTCAATAAATAAAAAAATAAAGCTGTTTTAAAAAGTAAAAGCGTATTTTACAGTATAAATAAAGTTTAAATTAGTCTATTTTTTGGCTGTATTGTTTCTCTCTTTATTTAAAAGGATTATTTACTGTATACGAAAAACGTATTAATCAAATGATTTAGCAAAAAGAAATCAATAATGCACTAATTTTGTTAACGTGTATTTTTATGTACCCTCAAGTCAGAAGCGGTGTTTTTTGCAATGCCGACCAGTGGAGGCTGAATTATTATGTAGTGGGCCTATGTAATGAATCTCGACCTTCACACTCTGGTTAGTATAGGTAAACAGGTACATTCGTATTTGACGGTAGACCATTGTTGTGAGTTATAACCTACACTACTAATATTACTGCTTTGATAGAATCACAACTAGCGACTTCCGCTCGCTGCGTTAGTTCAATTCCCTAAATTCCCATAAATACGAATGTGCTTATGGTGCCAGGTTATAACCTCAACATATGGTCGAACGTGAAGTGCGTAAGCAACGGTAAACATTAACTTAATTAAAAACAAAGCTCATGATATACTATGAATACCTTGCTTGGGATGAATAAATTGTCTCTATTAGGCTAAATGAAAAGACAATACATTAATAATGAAGAAGAAATAAACGGTAAGTTCTTTAAGATCACCATACCGTTTTTGTGGGACTTCTGGCCAATCAATGAGTCCATTTCATGATAATCATACTGTAAGAGGTATCTATTGCCACAACAATTTTAGAGATGAACCACAAGACTTTATAACACCTAATATTCTCCACTAATATAGAGAGTAAATAAACCAGAAAAATGAAATATAAAACTTTCTCCAAGAGAATTTTCGGATAGCTCTGAAAACCGGAATGTAAAAGGTCAGCCTGGACCTCCTCAGACCAATGAAGCTGTCTTAGAAACCGTTGAATATACATAATTATTAATCGTTAATGTTTATTAGAGGTTTCTAATTATCGTATTAACCACTAATGCTTCCTGATAGTTTATTTTAAGTCAGAGGACCAATTTTCTTGATTATTTTGTCCAATCTCTTTGGTTTGCTGAAAAAAAAAAAAGTCTAAATTCTCATTTAGATACCTATTAAAAATCTCCTTATGAAAACTATCAAAATATTAGGGTTGCATTCAATTTATTCTTTCAGGTTTTTATTATTGTGTCATTAAAACAAAAAAAAACAAAAAATGAGGTTTAAAAACATGTTTCATTTAATACATTGGAAAGCACTAATATTTCTCCACAAATCAACTAAACACAGAAATATCTACCTGATAAAATATGCGCGGGAACATTGGGAACCTATATATTTTTTTCTTCCAACCGAACTGACTTTATTTCATCTTCATGGCTCTGCAGCTACAAGGTTCCTGGTCTCCTCAAGGAGCACTCTCCAGGTTTCTTCTGAGGCCGCCCTCCAGTTACGAATAACCCAGATGTTCCTCGCCTCGTTGGATACACCATCCAACCATCTGAGTCTTGGTCTACAAACTCTTCTACTTGTGCCTAATTAGGCTTCCAGGATCCTTCTGTGCACTTGATTCTCTTCCATTCTAATAATGTGCTCAGCCAAGCTTAACCTATTAGTTTAACTCTCCGCACAATTTTACCACCGACTGTATTTTATCTGAACATAACCTGTTCCTACAATTTCTATTGATTTTTAAATATTAATTTTGTACAGAAAATAATAATACTTGACAAAATATCATGCAGGTGTATTATGAATAAATATAATGTGTTTTTGTACATTAACGCTAGATGTATTAAACTGTTCAATTTAGCGGATTTCATGACCTGAATTGTTACGTTTCAAATCCTTAATCCTGAAGTTAAATTTATAGATCCTAAGTTAAATTTAAAAATATTTTGTAAAATTTGTTTTAAAAAAGAATGTTTTTAAAAAAATGTTAATGTACCGTCTATATGATGGATTCGAGCATTAAAATTCTTCCAGGATGGTCCATTGCAAAGATATTATCTGATTTTTCTAGATATTTAACCGAAAATTGAACAGAAGTCGATCTTGAAAACGTGATGTACCCTAAAGTGAAAAGAAAAGATGGAAAACAAAGAACGAACCGCATAAAGAACTTAATAAAACAAACAAGAAAAAGCTTTCTGAGGAATAGGGAAAGTGGGAGAGCAAATGAATGGACTCTTTAGAAAAGAACCGAGGTCAAATAAGTTTATCCCAAATAAAAACTTATTTTTCGGGATCGCAGATTCTATCAAGCTAAATAAAAACAAACAATTCTCGAGAATTCACAGGATTAGTGACCAATTGACACCATCCATAATGTATCCAAAGCCTTCATCTCAACCTATTTTTAACCCATCAAACAATTGTGCTTCAATAGATTTATTTTGAACACACTTTGAATGTTTAACTCTTTGACACAAGGATTGGTTGTCCGCCTCAACAAACTTACTAATAATCTTCAAGAAGCAAGGCTATTCATATAAGGATATTCATATTTGGATAATTTTCAGATTAACTGCCACTTTGGCTGTTATGAAGTTTCTAGATACTCGGCATTCTTTCGACCCCCCTCAATCAGGATTTAGTTCGTATTAAAGCAGATAACATTTTGAGCTATTAAATATTTAAAAATGAAAATGTTGTAACGAAATTTCTAATGAAAAATTCGCGCGTTACATTTCGAAAATTTTCACTGAATATTTTTAAAAAAAAAAAGTATATTTTGACTATTGGGGATCTATTAGGCAAGAACTCAAAAAAAAAAAAAAATAATAAAAAAAAAAAAATAGGTTTAAAGTACCTAGAACATCGAAAAATTGCAAAACTCACAAACCAAGTCACATTTTGCACTCTTTGACACTGATATAACAATTATATAGGGCCCAAAGCTGCTTTAGATATTTTGTGGATATTTTGTTTTCTTGTTTCTATTTTTCAAATGTGACAGTTTGTTTGAGAATAATCCTACTGGAAAAATGAAATTGCCAAGAAGGCCTAAGAATATTATATTGGGTATATTATCCACAAAAGAATAGAATAGAACGCAAAATTAGCTATTAAACAATGTTCACATTAGGACTAAGCAAAGAAGTGCAACACATTTTTGATCAAGTATAGAATAATGCTTGCTGTGTAGTTGCTATTTGTTTACGTAGCTAATGCAATTTTCAAAAAGTACCGTTATCGTTAAGTGACATTATAATTACCAAACAGATTTGGAAAAATAATGCTTACATGAATAATATGAAAATAATAATACAATAACACAATAATATGAAAATTGCATTCAAAGCCTACAACTGAAGCTAAATTTTTAGCCGACATAAGACAATTGTGTGATGATATGTTAATTATGAACAACTTTGTATTTTTAACCCTTGGAAAAAAAGGGCCGCTTTTGTCGGTCTTAAAAAACTTACTAATAACGTTTAAGAAATAAGGCTACAGAATATTTTTAAAAAGGCGTTAATCATAATGTCCAAAATGCCACTGTATGATGCCAAAACTGACAATAGCCATTTAAATATGTATATATAATTTATGGCATTATAAGTGAAAGGTGAATGTAAGGAAATAGGTTAGCTGAGAGCGGTAGTGGGAGGTGGAGGGGACGTAAACGAGGGAGAAAGGAGTGAAAGAGAGCTGAGTCAGTGATGCTGACCGGGCTGTTGCTGCTAGCTGTAGGGGCGGCGGCCTACAACAGCACCCAGGAGGTCGTCGTATCCTCCCCGCCGATGAAGGTACGAGGAGCAGGCGCAGAAGTACCAGACGCAACCGAGGAAGCCGAAGTGAAGCCGATGCCCAGGGCGGTCGAGGCGAGGGGGATGAACAAAATGAAGAAAGCCTTCAAGAAGTGGATGCCCTACCTCATGGTGCCGACGATGATGGCTCTAGGGTACGCTCCCTTCGTCCTGTCCTCCCTCAAGATGATGGTCATGAATGCCGTCACCCTCAACATGATGGCACTCAATGCCGCCATCTTCCTCACGTTGAGGAACATGGCCTTCGGGCCTCGTCTGGGCCAGCATGTCAAATATTACAATTTTGGTTACTCCAACAGGAAGAAACATCATCATCATCCGCATCACCATCATCCACATCACCATCATCCACAATACCATCATCCGTAGCACCATTAGCACTAGTCAATGATCACTTTGTCATCAGGTAATGAAGTACGCATACCGTTTACAAAATATTATTGGGAGTTTTCATGTTACTAATATTTTTTAGAATGAGTTACTTATTATATTTTACCAATTAAATGACATAAATATCATATATAAATATAAAGTGACGCACCACTCGACGTTCTAAAATATTTTCCACAGCAGATAGATAATGCGTACCCTCAATTTGGACTTTAATTACATTATTTTCTTTTTTCTCTTACCTTGTGTTCGGCTGGTCCCTGGTCAATATCTTACACTATTTCAGGGAATAAGGTAGGGAACTTTGAGACACTCCAAGAAATGTATTTATTTTTATAAAATTATTGTTGTAGAACTGCCTTGGGAACTGAGAACGTCGCCATTAGAGGAGTATGGAGGTGTCAACCCACCCCTCTTTCCACCCCCTCTCTCAATAATTTGAAAATCCAAGAGTTGGGGAATTTGAGAACCTATTTCAAACTGCGAAAATTGTAGTAAAACACTATACTCAAAGAGCTGCTAAAGTTTAAAACCGCTTATTTAAGAGTTATAACGCTTATTTAATTAAGAAATTGGAATTTTATTGATATAATAGTGTATTTGAATAGAAAAAATAATTACTGTTGTCAAGTTTCAACATTCGCAACATGTAATTGACAGATTAAAATCCAAATGAGTTGTAGAAAATTACTATATTTCATAATATAGTTGGGAAAATAAAAATATTTAGGTAATAAAGTTGGAAAATCAGGTCAAAACTGTTAGAAAATTTTAGATTTTGCTCCCCTACCCCTAATAAATTGTGGCAACGCCTCTAACGGGAACGCACTTAATTCTAATATATTACAAGTCCAAAACATTACAGGTAAAAGCAAAGCCCTTCTTTAATCAATAGCTTACTGGTTAAAACTTATAACATTTTACCAAATACTATGTACAGTCTTAAAAAAAAAAAAAAAAAAAAGAAATGAAAAATGAATTTCAATAAACTATGTTCACTAATATTGGTTTTCGGACTTATTGTTGGTTTTTGTATAGTGATTCATTTTATGATTTCTTTTACTAATTTTATCATTGGAATAGTACTAAGTCGAGGATTACAAATATATGTGCTCTCAGTTGTTGATAGAAGTAAAAATCTTGAAGGATTTCTCTGTTGCTACTTCAGGGTTTATTTCATTAATTATCGACAACAATCAGCCAATAGTTTTTAGTAAATCAACTGTTACATTTTGTATTAACTCTTGGTCTTTTTAAAGTTGTTCTCTTTTCTTTTTTATTATTCGTGATTAAAATCACACAACTACATTTTTCAAGTAGAATCAGCCAATGGATTAGAAAAAAATGAGGTATTTCCAAAGGATAGTCATATAATAACTAATTATTTTCAAAGATCTCTGTACATCTTTATTTTAATGTCATGTCGTATTCCTCAAAAAAATCCATTCAATAAAATTTATATATTTAATGTAAATATCAGTATAATAGAACTTTATTACAAAAATAAAAGAAAAAATGAATAAAAGATATCTGCGAGCACTTGAGGTTTCAGTTAGTGGTCTCTATCCGGTTAACTGTCTTTCTAATCATCTACAATTCCCATGGTGGCCGCATAGTCTGGCTTTCCCAAGCTTCGTGTTTTCCAGGTTGACAGTAATGATGGCACGTTATTATTATTATTGTCATTAGTACAGTCACTGTCAAAGATTTCTTATACTGGAATTCCCAGGCTGCAACACGGAGATCAATCAAGTTTTTTTTTTATTATTTCTGTGTTTGAAAAACACGGACACAAAAAAGTAAAACTATCCATTAGTGCCCTTGACCAATTTTTTTCAAAAAATAATTCATTGATGTGAGCAATTAGATTAATTCGTGGGTATTTAAAATCATTTAAGAAGACATTTCACTGATGCGGCAGAAAATAAAAACAAAAAAAAAACCTATAATTCCCTATACTATTTTTACATCAGTATTGCTCAAACGGGAATACAAAGTAGAATTTTTTTTTTTTTTAATAAGAGCTTATCGTGGATGTACAGCTGAATAGGAAAATAAAATAAGTGTAAATATTTATAAATTTAGAATTATTCTTGGTGAAGCAGCAATCATTTTTATGACAAGATGAGATAGCTTTCATCACTTCGTGTGAACATTAATGAATTTAGAAAGTTAATATGAATAACTTTTTAAAGTTATGAAAGCAGGTTAACTCAATTCATAACAGCTGAATTTAATTAAAACTAAGGAAAGGTAGAGAAAGGTGCACTGTGTTTCGCAAGTAATGGTGTGTTTGAACCGAAATAGCAAACAATATATTGTTTAGTCAATGATAAATTGACTATTTCGTGGCATACAGGAAATTCCCCATTGCTGTTAGTAAATAACTTATTAGTTAAATTAACTTTAATATGTTAATGTTTACAGAAAATCAAATAGATATAAATAATAATATAAAAGAATGCAGGTAACTATATAACTTTAATACTCCGTGAATTCTGATTGCAAATCATGATGTTATAAAAGGATTGGTTCTTGGATGTTTTGTCTCGGGGAAAGAAATTGCAAGGTTGCAGTGACAGATCTACCATAATCCATGGAACTAGACCGATTTTTACACGAGTGCAACAATGTGTGCCAGTGCGAAGGGCACTTTTATTTTATTGGTATTTAACGTCTTTTCCTACTCCTATTAAGGCAAACAGGGCAGATGATTCCCACAGGTTACCAACCTAATATAGTCAGAGTGGGTAGTTCGAAATTCATTCCGTGGATCCGTCACGAAATAAATTTCAACCCGCCCAAGCCGGATTCGAACCGGCCCTCCGCAGCAGACTCAGTTCCTAAGGTGACACCGTAACACTTGGGCCACCATGACCTCAGTGAAAAGGGCACTGTCCCTAAACTGACCAACTATCGTGCTATGGATATCCTACCACTGAACCATGGAAACCATGAGCCTGGATTTCGCTCTCAAGGCTGCCTGCACTTTAAGTATAGGAAAGAATGCTACAGCAAAAATACACCTTCATACGGCCAAAGATCTTGAAGATTTCAAAGAAAGTACATATATATACATAAATAGCCTTTATATATAAATATATATATATATATATATATATATATATATATATATATATAGAGAGAGAGAGAGAGAGAGAGAGAGAGAGAGAGAGTTGGTAACAAAAGATCCAAATTATTCAAAGTGAAACTGAGTTCTCCCTTGTATATTTGTGCGTATATATACTATATTGTGCGTAACAACACGGATCTTTTGTTACCAACTCTCTTGCTAGCTCTCGAAGACACATATCTTCTGTTTCTAAATTTCAGATATAAGCATGGTCTGGTCTATCTACCAATAACTGCCTCGTAGGTTGGGCTGTTTGTTATTAATTGATCATTTTCTAACACTCACTCCATATCAATAATATCTGAACACAATATTATCGCCAACACACCAACAATGTTGCTTTATTGTATATAACTATATTATGTTGTTTTATTAATATATATATGCTTTATTGCTATATAATGATGCTTTATTTCAGATTAAATAAATGCATAAAATTTACTGATAATTAGGCGTACACATAAGTAAACGCTTGTGTTTCAAAACATTTTTCAAGTAATCATCTCATTGGTTCCTCAATGCTCTTCTTTAGTATCCATCAATTTTCAGTAACAAAATTTCTATTCAGTTCAGTTTCAACTCTCTAAAAAAACCTTGGAGTTACCTTCGATTCAAAAACCTAACTTGGATTAACCATATTTCCCATATTAAATAATCTATCTAAATCCTCAAGGTATTGCGAGCAAGGATGGGTTTATCCTAATTTCCGACGACAATCCCTTCTTGGTGCTTTCTTATTCCAACCTTTTTTTTTTTTAATTATTTATAGAAATTTATAAATGTATACATACAACATACATACGTAAACGTGAATTAAGCGTAAAAAGTAATGATAATAACTTGTAAAGGAACTACCCTTGGTAGCACTTCAATATTCCAGTCTTTAAGAACCAAAAAACCTTCCTATATTCTTGATATCCTCACCCTGCGTTCTTCCATCCACCTCTTAAATTCAAGATCTCAACCTAACGAGTTATATATCCTTTCTCATAGAACTGCTTTCTTTGAAAAATACTATATAATTCGTACTATCTCGTGTTGGAACTTCCTACCTATCTCTATTCCTTAAGCTACCCATTCACGGTCTAACTTAGTAGGACTACGTTGTAGGACTACAATTGGATTAATTCGTCCATTCACGGTCCTACAAGGGATCCGATTAGCTATTCTAACCTGTATTCATCGCTTATCAATGTTTTAAAAAATAGGAAAATATAAGCAATTTGTCTTGCTATGACGTAATTGGAAAAAAGGAAAAAGAAAGTTTGGGCGAAAAAAGGTTTTTATTAACCGAATAAATCACAGTGATTTGAAAATGTTAAATGAAATGGATAAGAAGGATTATAAAAATTACTTAAGAATGGATAACAAAATCATCCTTCTAGTATAAGATAAGGATAAATGATAAAAATGTACTAAAGTTTTATATCTGTGTTATATGTTTTTATTTACAATGTTTATAAATTTTCATATTTATTTAATTCTTCAATATAACTTAAATTAGTTATACTAGTTGAAAGATCAGGTCAAATTAATGATTACAAGCAAACATAAAACAACACAAAACAAGATAAATTAGAGATGAACATTTAATTTAAAAAAATAGGACCCAAAATTATAAATTAAAAATTGTCGCCATTCGTTAAATCACATTATTTATTTAATATTTTAATTCAATCCCAGCAATAGAATTTCACAGCGATGTAATATATATAAATATATTTCACATATTTTCATTAGCTTATTACACTCCGCGTTTGAAAAATACGTGTAAAATAAAGCAATAAGAAGAAATCAGTTGACATCCACATGATGGTATAGAAGGATCAATCTAATAATAAAAAAAACTGAAGATTTTTTCAAACCATTTTTTTTTTTTATCATTATAATTCTTAGTTTCTAATTAGATAAAAATAATGAAAGCATATGGTAGTAGATGCAAAAAACAAAAAAAACAAAAAAACATTCTAACAACAAAAAAACGCAGAGTAAAAAAAAATAATAATATAGGGATAAAAACCGTAATTGTAAAGATTTGTAATAGTAAACAAATATTGAAAACAATTAATGATGTAATAGCAATTAATGATTGTAGGACGATAGGAGAAGCCTACAAAAATCCTACATGTTCTGTGTAGTCAAACACCTCCATTCACAGTCCAATGATAGTCCGATATCTAGTGTACTTCTACAAAGTAGTCCTACATGTAGAACCATGAATGGTTGGCTTTAAGTTTCTTCCCTAATCTCATTCAAATATAATTTATTTCTCCATCTCTTAAATGACAGATCTTCCACATACATGCAAAGAATAAATGCTTATGTACGTTTGTACAAATATATTTAGCTATTTACAATTTTCATTTTATTTATACAATTATTTATTATTAGTCTGAAAGTTTAAAATTTAAATAAGTGCTCCAGAATAAAGATAATTTTTTCATCTCATTATATCATAAAACACAGTTCTGAATTTGAAAAATAAACTTGACTTAAAAAATTCATAACAACTTAATTCAATGCTGTTGATTTTTCAAAGAGTGATTGAAATGTTGAACGTAATTAAAAAGAAAAGTGCACACAGACTCTATTTAATATGTCTCTTTGCACAAAGAAAAACTCAGCTATAAGAGGCTCTATTCAACAGGATTCCCATTCACAATGCCAGCAAAGAAAGAAAGAAATCATAAAGAGTTACTCAGAAAAGATAAAAAAAAAATAATCCTACGTGTGCTTTTATGTGTGAGTATGTAATTGTTACGAAGGGTATTTGAGCATGAATGACAATTTTTATATATTCATTAATTTTTTTGATTTTATTTGAAGACAAATTTTTGATGAAGTGTTTACTTTTTTTTGTAGTTTATTGGACCAAGTTTAACTCCCCACAATTGAGAAGAGATTACTTATGGATATTTTTCCTGGATAAGTATTTATGATATTATTTTATTAGATGTTCTCCGAATTATTTATTATATTGTTAGCTAATTTTATTAGAAGAAATTTAAGCACTTCAATCAACGTTAGGTTAAGTTTGGCTCAAATAAATTATCTTAGTGCTTATCATTATTTATAAAAATAGGCTGTGATTATCAGGGATGTATTGTTATCGATATTTTGCACTTAATATGGGTTTTTACATTAAAAAATATTTCTTTTCTTAAATTCAGTTAAATTTTAGGCAATTGGGATTTTAAAATTTAGCCAATCTTAGGAAATAAGATTTTTGCTTTTGTAATATTGAATATTATAATGAAAGAATATCCATATCATCGATTTAAAATATATGTATAAACAATTTTAATTAATATTAATTTGACTTAATTTATTTATATAATTTATTTGAATTATTCTTATTTAAATATTTATTAATTTATTTTATTGTAG
Source organism: Rhaphigaster nebulosa (assembly GCA_948150685.1). Taxonomy (NCBI): domain Eukaryota; kingdom Metazoa; phylum Arthropoda; class Insecta; order Hemiptera; family Pentatomidae; genus Rhaphigaster; species Rhaphigaster nebulosa. Next base: position 110,792,494 of record OX411310.1, on the reverse strand, counting down.
TAATTTATTTGAGTGTAGTATCTAATATCGATTATTTCAATTGTTGATTTATTCAACTGTTTGTTGTATAATAAAACCAAAGCTAATTGTAATAAAATAAAATTCTCATTCTATTTTTATATTTGACAATGACATGAATCTCCCCTTCCTTAACCTTATTTTACTAATTTTTAAATTATTTATTAATTTTTAAATATATAATCGTTGGTGTGTTCGTTTGTGATTGTGTAACATGTGAAGGGCTTGACCGACAATATATTCGTGTATTCGATACGATCGTTCGTAGCCAGACTAAGATTCGATAGGAAGCGCTGTAGTCAAGTTATAACAAAATTCTTTTTTTATCAGGTAGCAAAATAGTCAGGTTTTATGACTGCATTATTGAATATTTGACGTTTTGCATAAATCAACTGCGGATGCAAATATAACGTGGATTAACGCAATCGTCGTTGAATCGTCTTCCATTTGAATATGAACCAGATATAGAATATTCATCACATTTTAAAATTATTATTGGCGAAATAGATAAAGAATATGAATACCTCCATGCATTCAAATGTAAAAATGAAACAGTTGGAATGTTTTGTACAGCACGAAACGTTGTTGCCTACATTCAATCCCTCACCCGATCCATTGAAAACGTTTATATCTGGGCAGATGTCTATTCCTAACAAATTTTCCATGGAATCGTTATAGTGATAATGGAAGCATGCCCCTTTTATCCAGCATTTCTCAATACTCTTAACTTAAAGTTTAGTTATTTGCAGTCATGAAATAAAATTTATGTTAGCACTATCTTATTCCAAACAACACCAGGACGGGACGGCTAGTTGTATATAAAATCCAGATGATGATGAAACAGATTCAAAATATTTAAAACCGCATTTCGTTTATAGTTTAATTACATATTCATACTAGGGCATGACGAATCAGAAAAGGCTTTTGGAATATTAGGTAATAAAAAATTCTAAGGAAAGTTTGAATTTGAAGCATTCTCAATTTTTCTATACAGATTTTACCAACTGCTTCATAAAGCCTAATTTAACATTTTTTCGATATGCCCAATTTTTTTCCATTGAAATTTTTTGGGATCAATCCTTTATCATCTTAAGATAATAAATCAATCCTTTATCATCTTCATATTTGAATATAGGATCAAGATTCAGGTAAGTTATTGCTTTCGAATTTTGTTTGTTATAACATTTTAAATTTAACGGAATAAAAAAGCCGTCACCAGCATACCTTTCGGTTTCTGAAATATTTTGATACCAAAGTTGAATAAGAAAAATTAACTTTCTTAGCGAAACAACGCTGTTCCTTTGCTGCGAATTAGCTACAGATAATTTGATTTTCTTCAAAGAAAGAACAAATGTTGCTTGAAGTCAGGAAAAACGACTTTGGTGAAGGAATTTATTTTTCATGATCATTTTTTAAATTTATTTTTTATACGCATTGATAAGGATCGTGAAGGAAAAACAAAATCATATAATTGCAATAATGGTAAGGAGATTAAATAATTTTTAATTATAATGGAATCTGTGACTATTTGTGAATTATTGTATCTTTGATATCTCTGATTTTTTAATATTGAGAATTGCAACTGTATTGCTGATGGCGATATTACAATACAAGAGGACAATGTGAACTGAGAATGAAAGAGGTTTGTGAAAAGTCACATTCGTATTAACAAAATATATAATAATAAAAAAATAAAAAAATGGTTCACGATGTCTGCTACTCAGAGAACTTCTAGAATATATATATATATATATATATATATATATATATATATATATATATATAAAAAAAATTGCTGCTAATATTTTTCTTGTTTAGTTATTTATTTAAAATAAATGAATAACTATTAGCCGTTCGTGGCATATCTTAATCTATATAAAAAAAAGAATACATTCAATTCAGCGTGTAAAAATCTTTAAGCAATAGCTAAAAAAAAAAGTTTTCATTTCGTTTCATCTGTTGATAATTACTATATATATATATATATATATATATATATATATATATATATATATATATATATATATATGTAGAGAGAAATATATATTTATTTATATAAATTTAAATTTGCTTGTATATTTAATAATAATTACCGACATTGTTTTTTCTTCAAATATAGAGAAATGGAACAATGAGGAAGAAAACCAAAAAAAAATGAAAAGAATCTTGTAAAAAATTAACAACAAATAATGAGAGATTTCGATCATTCGTGAACAGAAAAAAATAACGTTGGCTGCTTGGCCATGATCATGACCGGCAAAGGCATTCAAATTTCATGGAGACTTGCTAGACCACAGTGACCTCAATTTCACCTGAAACCGCATACTTCATCAATATCACCACTAGCATTATCAAGAAAGTCTGTTCTCACCCAATTGCCAACTTTTGAAAAGCAATATATAGTATGATGATGAAGTGATATTTAATTTTACATTATTATTAGTTATATTACATTTTTAATATGGACTTTAATGGTATATATACCACTTAAAGTACATAATAAAAATTCTATCTTCAGTGATGAAGAATTTGGGATTAAGAAAATCAAATAGGTAAAATTTAAGAGCGTTAAGAGTATTTCGTTATTCAAGCTCGCATGTTACCCCGGGGTCTAGAAATGAATGCTTTGTCGTATGTGCAAATTGCTTTAAGAATATCATGGAGAGTAGAGAAATATCAATGAACAGATGTCGTTAGTTTATCTTTTCTATCGATCTTATCGATTCTTGAGTCATGACAAATAGAAATCTTAAAAATAGAAATATTTTACTGACGGTAGCTGAAATCTGATAACAGATAATTTGATCAAATATTTTATTATTTAGGGAAACTGAAGCATTTATGTGATTTTCTACACCTGGGGTGCCCAGGTACTGAACAAGTTCGGAGAAGGTGGACAACATAACATTGCGATCTTTTGTTACAGATTTCTAAAGTTTCAATAGAGTCCCAAAATCGTCTCCACTTTCACATCCCAGACAAAGAAAGTTCAATTAAAAAACCCAAGGCGATAATTGGATAGAAAACCTCATTCAAGATCCAGTTCCCTTTTAATGAGCAAACATGCCAAATCACGGGCCACTTCCCACTGAATATTTCATGTGTTTTATTTTTGTCTATTATAATAATATATGAATTAAGGTCCCATTAAAACCAAACATACTATTAGATTATAATAACAATAATTTATTGTTTTACTTAAAATACAATCTTATTTAAATCGGATCCTCCCCCTCCGAAGCGCAGCCCGGGCCTCTGAGTTTTTGTCCCCCTCTCTGTCTGTTCTTAAATTGAAGCACTTTATAAAGTTTTCTCATGTACGAGGAAAAAATAAAAAGACACAAATTTAGTAAATTTGTATCGTTAATTTCCAGATTGTTATACCTATTAAAGATTACAAAAAAATACAGTTTGTAAATAAATCAATATTGTATTCAATTTTCGAATAGTTCGTAACAATCGAGTAATTACTAATAAATATTTTTTTAATAACTCTTATTTTACTCATATTATGTCATCCCCTCCCTCTCCAAACCAACATAATTAATACAGCAATTTTGTTTTGATATGTAAGCTATACCTCCTACATCAGTGGTGTCAAATTGTTTGTGGTTCTTGGTGTTCTGAGAGTGAGTTAACTGAAACCTGGGACATTAAATAATGTAAAGTATTGTTTTAGGAAAAGTTAACTTTGGCTATCATGATGAAAGTAAAAAAATCCACTTGACTCTTCTAAAACAAGCAATTATTTATATAAGACTTTATCCAATTTTTACGTAATTTGGAAAATAAAATGATTCTTAAATTTATTTGTAATGAAGAACAGTTGGAGGCTGTGAACAACTATGAATACCTGGGAACAGTTTTAATTAATTATAGTGAAATTCGTGAAGTCTTAAAAAACTTGAAAAAGTCAGTAGTTTTACAAATTCCACAGAACTGAAATTATGAAAATTGAAGACAGTCCACACTTGCATTAAAAATATGATCTTCCTTGTATAGATGGAAGTTAGACCATGCTAAAAAAACATCATAATTACATAACAAGATAAAAATGAAATATTTTTGGAGAATATTAATTAAAACATGATAGAACTGTGTGAATTTGTCCAAAATGTGACAAAAGATCAAGTAAGAGTGACGACAAGAGAGATAATCGATAGAAAGAGATGAAAAATAAGAACAAAGGAGAAAAGAATTGGAAAACCTCTATTTCAGCTTTAGCTTACTGCCTTTAAGACTTAGAAATCTTTTCTTTTTTACTTTTGATCTTCTTTACAACAGATGATTTTGGATTTAAGATCAGCCGGGCAAGAGAGGTCCCATTATCTCTGGACAATTCCCCAGGTGGAAAGGTGGGATTAAGAATAGGGCGAAGATATGTTTTTCCCTGTAATATAAGATTTTGGGGGAAAACAAGAGTTCATGTGGGCAGGATTGCTAGATCTCTGAACCATATCTGTTCTTATCAAGATGACGAGAAGTTTCTACCAATTACCCAGAAGGAGCAAATCAAATCTTTAAAAAAATATGATTAATTGCTCTCTGTGAAAAATTATTCAAATTTTTTTCATGAGCGATTCTCATCAGAGATTTATTTTAATATTTAAAAAGATCTTTTGAAAATCTTCGAAGATCCTCTAAAGTGCATCCTCCTTATATTAAAAAGAAACAGCCCTAGATATCCTATTATTAAAGAAAGGTATCCGAACTGTTGCATATACACTCTTTAGACCTAAAACTAATAATTATGCACTCCTTTCCACACCACTAAGTGGTTATTGTGCATTTTTTTAATGTGGCATCCCCAATAATGCTAATCCAGTACCTAAATATGACAACTTAATGAATACACCATTGCAACAATGTAGAGAATAAAATTGTAGTGTGTATGACAGCAACAACAATGGAATAAACTAATAAAATGTAGTAGTATTCATGGACAAACAAAATAAACAAGATAGCTTTAACAATGCTGAAACTAAGACAGAACTGTGTTGCTTTTAAGAAAAGTTAACTGCCGAATTGAAGATCTTATACAAGTTCAAAATAATTTTGAAGCCATCAACTCTCAATGTAAAATGAAAAATTAAAATAGATTATACGTAGAAAATGAAATTAAGATGTCTCAAATACCCCTTCAAATATTGTATGAATATCTAGGGGTTTTGAGGATAATTGTCTTAAAAAATACATAGAAGTATGTTAAATAGAACATACTATGCTTTCTAAAATTAAATAATTAAATTAAGAATTTTTAAGAACTTTCAATAAAAAAAAATATGTATAAAATATATAAATATACATAGAATCATAAAAATGATAATAATAAAGCATGCAATAATATGCAGGTGAGTGCTTTTGTTTTTATATGTTTTATATAAGTACCTATCAATTAGTAATTAAATTATAAATTTATGAAATTTTATCAGGAATTTTTTTTCTGTGAAATATTTCTGAGAAATATTAATATTTTAAATAAAAATTATTATCAAATGTCTTATCCAAATAATTGTTAACAAAATTGTGAGGTAAATATAATATTAACATAATGATATTCTAATATTAACATATTAGAAATTGTTTAATATTCAATATGGAAAATTGTGAAAAATAGAAGGAGTTGGAAGCTGCAGACTGAAGATCCTGAAATCCGCTTTACATATCCAATTGTCATTTGTTTTATCCAAATAATCGTTAATGAAATTGTGAGGTAAAATATAATATGAACATAATGATATTCTGATATTAACATATTAGAAATTAATTTTTTTGATATGCGATATGGAAAATTGTGAAAAATAAAAGGAGTTGGAAGCTTCAGACTAAAGCTCATGAAATCTGCCTTTCCTCACACATTAAAAAAATAAGTTTAACACCAAAAAATATACTTAATTAAATTTAGTAATCCCATTAATTTTTTCATGAACTGATCACAAATCAATTAAAGCGTTGAGATCAACACATTAATTATAATCTACTCAATAATAAAAATAAAACATCAATTAATTACACAATTCTGTTAGGAATATAAGATATAAATTCAATTATTTTGCAAAAGAAAATTACTAAATTTAATACCAAATAATCATAATTAAATTAAATTTAATAATAATACTATTTTTTTTTTTAATGAATTGATAAAAATAAATTAATTCAATTATTTACCAAATACTGACCATACGACAAAAAAAATTAAATGAATTCAATTGTTAATAAAATCTGAATGAATTTTTTTTTCAAAATATCACACTGTTTAAACTATTAATATTATTAATAAATTAAAATCTGTAATATAGTAAACAATTATGAATAAGCTATCTAATGATTTGTGAGAGAAGGCAGATACAGCAGACAACATGCATCTATTATAGTACTTATACATGCAACAAACACTACCAATAATAAAAAGAAACATGCATTTTACAACATAGGAAGGGACTATAGACTAGTGCAAACATAATTATGTTTCGTTCTATTTTAATTGCCAAAACATTATAGATCCTACATTATCTATCTATATTATGCATATCTAAAGGTACTTATAAGTACTTCGGATAATTTAATACCTTTTATTATTGTTCACTTTACTTTCTCATTAAATTATTTACTGTGCAATTTTTCAATAAAGTAACTAACTTAATACTGTTTATTATTGTTCAGCAAGAGGAAGTAAACTGCTTGAGTAACAGAAGTTAAATATGCATTTACGTAAGGAACATGTTAAGCACTTGGCCTATTAGGATTTTGTCCTTTCTAAATAAACTATGAGTGTATCTCACATAACTCTTTTTAGTATTTTGAATTTTTATCAATAAATATTGAAATGGAGAAATAATTATATGAATATTTGTTTACGAAAATTAAGAACATTAATCGTGATATGTAAGCAGGGCTCTATCTCCCGACATGATTAATTCCATCCATTTCGCCACAAAACTTAAGTATTGAATTTTTCAGGAAATCACCAGACCTCTCAGCAACCGATTGCCCCTTCAATTAATCAGATTTAAATAAAAACAAAATAAAAAAAACAAAACAATATTACAAAAAATATTAGAGAGGAGAGTAATGCCTTCTTATATTCAAGAATGTTTCTTATCAAAGTACTTTTTAACTTTATAAGGTTGCTGTCTAGCACTTGTGCTATACCTATAACTTGTAAAAGCTAATTAAAATAATGAAATCTTTTATAGTGAGTCTAATTGAGTTTAGTATGTGTGCTTCGTGCGCTTGTTGAAAAAAAAGAAGATATGTGAGCCTCATGTCATTTAAAAAAAATAAATTGTCATTCATAGAACATAATGTTATCATACATATTTGATAAAAATGTAGGTAATATCCTGTTGTGTTTGTGTCTCATGAAAAATGGACATGAAAATCATCACCAACAATCAGGGGGTTGTAAGCAGGAATGATTGAGAACCTGAACAAATCACCAATGAGGAATTACGACCCTGCTCAAAGCAAAACCAATCAATCTGCGGACATTTATTTTTTTTATTATTGAGGCTGATATAGACTGGTGTCAATGATATTTTTAGGGTGAATGCTATTAAAAGCAATGATGCCAAAAATGACTCTTATGATGCACATTCCAATATTGGTTGAATAGGATAAATTTCCAAACCCTTTTGAAAGGGAAGGTGTCAGTCAGAAAGAAAGAATTAAAAGAAAGTGAAAAAATTATACAACACATTGAATAAAATTTAAACAAAATTACCATTAGACTAAAAGTGCGTCATTTAGTAATTTAAAAAATGTCATCCTGGTTTTAATATGAATTAATTAAAAGCTATTGAAAATAATAATACTATAAATTATTGAGAAAGTATAAAATAGTCCTTTAATTTGTTTCTTTTCTCAACCAATACATATTTGTAAATAAAAAAGAATTGCTATTGAATTTTTTTAATTTCACTTTTGATGGTACTAAGTAATTATTTTATGTTTATTGAATACAAAATTTAGGAAAATTTTTAATTCCTTGAAAAATAGTAAATTTATCAGATCTGTCGTAGAATAAAGGGATAACTCAAAATTTTAAATTGCTGGAAAATCATATTTAATTTTTTTTTCAACCCTTTTGAATATCTCTAGATTAAAACACACTGAACAATCGTACGAATGGAATATCCTACAAATGGGTACTAACAATTTCCAGAGTGTTTTAATGAGAAGGCATTCAAAAATGTAGACAAAAACTTTAAATTTGATTTTCCAACAATTCTGAATTTTGAGTAGTGTCTTTATTCTATGACAGGTGCTATATATATTGGTTTTATTTTTCTTCATATTATGTGGTGCTGCGTCCCGCATAGGGACAGGATAGGAATCTCATGCATCTATGATCACCAGTCATCCCTGTTCTGCACTCCCGCTTTCCAATTCCAGATCTCAAGCATGGATCGGGCATCTTCAGCTACACCATCCATTCACCGCAACCTTGGTCTGCCCCTCCTTCCTTTGTCATATATTTCTTCTTGTTGCATTTTCTTTGGGATTTTTTTTTATTTGTTGGCATTTTCTTCAGGCATTCTTTTGGCCTGTCCACCCCATCTGAGGTGGCTTACTTTCATGAAGGTTACCTCATTTACATCCCTAAACAGCTCCATTAACTCACCATAAGTCTACGGTCATCAGATTCCATTTAAACAGATTTTCCCCAAGATTCTGCTCAAGAACCACCTCTCATAGCGAGTTCTTGGTTCCTTGTTATAGTCCAGCATTCTGTAGCATAAGTAAGTAATAGAATATTAAAAAAAATATCTGATGTGGACACCCCATGACTTTCTTGTACGCCAATTAAACTATAAATCGGTGACTCAAAAAGTGAACCTAATTAGGTTACTAGTTCCCGAAGATAGCACACGTGCGCACACACACACACTCTTGTTTCTGGTTGTCACATTCCGTTATTATATGTTGTTTTCTTTCAGTTGGTAACAAGTTCTCAAGAGATTTCTTTGTATTCCTTGACAGCATTAGAGCTGTCTATGTCACTAGATAAAGTATTGGAAATTGACGATTTCAACATTCTAAGCAGAAGAACCCGTTCAACTGATATCTTATTCCCCTGCTGCAGACTTGTTCAGCTCACAAATGGGGAGAAAAGAAATTAAATTTTTAGCACCTAAAACAAGTAATAAAATTGTTTTAATTAGAGTGGAAAAAAAATCGCATTTATAACCTTTATCGCCGAACCATATCATCTCAGTATTAAATTTCAATATACCTTTTGATATAACTTTATAATGACCTTCAAGTCATAGACATATCTCTTTCGGCTCTTCAATTTCATCCAAAATCTATTATATTATTTATAGCACATTAGGAGCAAGTTAGGAAGTAAATTTAACAACATTAGGAACAAATTTATAAAAATTTATTATTTTTATCATTTTATTATTATGTATGAAAAATAACAATTCTTCTAATAATAAATAATATAAGTAAGTACATTTTATCCATGATCAATAATTTTATAAAATTTGCTTTATGTAAATATAGTTTCAAAAATACCAGTCTTAAAGCAGACAATTAATAACAATGCATTGACAATTATCTCTGAAAAATCCATTAAAAAAAAAAATTAAAAAACAATATCAATCTCAATTCAAAATGAAGAGTTTTATTTTTAGAAATTATTATGTATGAAAATTGAAACATACTAAAATATAATTCCTATTATTGCTTTATGAGAGTTCTAGCATTATCTAGTTATAATTAAAACAAAATGTTATTGAAACTTTATATAAATTTTAAAACTTTGATATAACAGGTTACTTTTACTGTTACAACCTCAGGATAGATTTACTTGACAAACTTGAGACATTGATTTATAAAATATTATTTACTTTTTAATAAATCATTAAGCATAATTCTTAGCTAAATTATCCTTATCATGAATTATACATATTTAATTATCCTAATCAAGGATTATAGAATTATTCTTATATCTTATTCTTATACATATTTACAAAGTAAAATAAACACAATGATATGTTAACAACTATAAAAATTCAATAAATAAATAAATAAAATTATTAAATAAATAAATAAGAATAAATAAAAAATATACATATTTTTAAATATGAATAAAAAGGTAAATTTGTATGATATTGCCAAACAATAAAGCAGACATTCTTAAACTTCAGTCCATTCAGTAAATTTTTTTAATCACTATTGTTTACACATTACTTGATAGTTCATATTTGATTACACATGAATGTTAAACAATATAAAATATGGCAATATCAGGCGTCATAAAAAAAAAAAATACTGATAATACCTGATGAAAAAAGTCATAAGACCATATAATAGAGTTTAAAATACATTTTTCTATCATTGTCTCTTATTTTCCACCCAATTAACCACATAATGAAATATCTTATAGCAAGTAATTATGCAGCTAGATTGAGCAACATTAATGGTGTTTATCACAATACATCTGAAGATGCTATAATTAAAAATTAATTATAAGTATGAAATCTTTGGTTTACAAAGTTCTTAGAAAACATTTATAATGGCACCCTGTACTTAGGCATGTAAGAAGGATAGTGTGCAAAGTAAGTTGGCCTATAAGCTGAGTCATAAGGCATTCCAATCCTGTCTTGGCTGACTTCCGGTTTTTTCATCATTCCAGCATTCAAGAACATCTTCAAGTCCATTATAAACTTTCCAACAGCTATCAAGGTTGTTATCAGAGTAAATATATTATTCTTAACTTTAAATATAGGATCGAGCAACATAGTCACTGTTTTAACTAATGTTTCACACATCATTAATATCATGTTCGTAGTCATCAAAAAATCATTTGTTCCATTGCCATGTCCTAATGAAGCTGAAAGTAGAAAAATTCGAATATTAGATTGAATAATATTAAATTCTTGTTCATGAAACTCCAGTGAAATACCATTAACATTTTAATAAGAGATATGACAATGTTACAAATAAAATATTTTCTCAATATGACATATATCATATTGAGGCTTGTATCACTTACTCAGAATGAAAGGGGAACAACTCAAAACCATAATTGGCAAGTGATTTTTTTAGTTGAAACTTATCCATCTAAACAAATCATTAAAAAATCATCCCTTATCCTTTAATAAGAACATAAAAGAACAGAAACAGCAGATGGTCTAGTGGTATCATATGAAGCAAAAAAAACCTAAAGACCTTCTAAATAGATCAAATTGTAGACATTATTCGTTTACTAAAAACAAACTTTTTGGTTTGTTCCCTTTTAATCACAAGCTGCATAATAAATTGTATTAAGAATATAGAGCTTTAATTAGAAGTTTCAAAAAAATTAAATAAAATATAAAATATATATGATAGATATATTAGGAAAATAATTTTCTTGAAACGATACTACTTTCAGATTCTTGAAGATCTTACTGAAATCTAAAAAACCATGGGCACGAACATGAGAATGACAATCAACTAAACCATTTTGTTGATCACAAAATGTGGGAGTCAGCAATAAGGGGATATAACTGCAGGAATGGTACTGAAAGATAATTTTGAAAATATTGCTGAATTTGTTTGGAGAAGAACATTATGACAATTGTAAATATAATACTGTACGATATCAAACAATTCTTGAGGAAAATAAATAATAAAGAAAGTTTATAATTCTGAGGGTATGGTAGCTGGCGTGCAAAAGAGACACTTTTTTTAATTTATTTATTTTTTCTATTTTTTTCACTGTGGCTACTGTGTCAATTGTGAACCATATTAATTAAACAATCAAAACATAAGTTTGGTTAATTCTGCAAATTTTCATAAGCTCAATGGATTAATTAGTTCATAAAGTTTCGGGTCCGCAAAGTGGTCTATACCAAACATCATGAACCTTAGACTTGTACAGCACTACTAAGAGAATATAAAAAAAAAATTACATCATCATTAACTTAAGGTGCTTAGTTCTTTTTTTAATATATGAAATTTAATCAAATCAATAAGTAAAAACAATCATATACCTGACATATTCATCATCATTTCACCGTTCCTTCCAATCACTTTATCGATAGCAGACTTTATTGTTGTAGCTAATTGTTTTTGTGATAATTCATGACTCACTGAATTTTCATTTTTTTCACCAGAAGCAATACTTTGAAAAGTCAGTGTTAGAAAAGTCACCAAAAAGATGGAGACTATATTTCTCATTTTAGTTCACTGAAACACAGACCAATAATATTAAAGTCATATTTATCTCATTTAGTTTGCATTACTATAATTAATTATTAGTCACATTAACATGGATAATATGGAAATTCCCTATTTCTATTTTATTCAGGTTTAAATAAACGTTTTCAGAAGGCACAAAAAAACTGAATTCCTGTTGAACTATTGGACTTATTTGAACAGATTTTAACTTTTTCCTGTATTTCACCACTATGACAACCAGATATCAGCAAAATATCAGTCCGCCAGAGCACATGAAAAAACAACTAAAAAGTCCATTTTTAATAAAACCCGAGAAGATCCCTTTTAGAAATTTAAAATTAAATTATGAGCAACATATTTATGTAAATGGTTCAATCAATTGCTCAGTTGTTGTAATATATATATATATATATATATATATATATATATATATATATATATATATATATATATATATATATATATATATATATATATATATATATATATATATATATTCCCAATTTATTAAAATGAGGTTTATGATTAATTTTCTTTGAAATCTTCATGCATTTTAAAAATAAGTAGATTTGATAAATTTGATTATTAGGGCATGCAATAAACCATAGATTCATTTTAATTAAAGCATTCAATATTTCTTTATGTACAGAAATAAATAAATGTTGAGGTCTCCTCATATTTCTACCAATAGTAAGAAAGCTAAAAAATTAGTTCTTTGATACCTAAATGGAAATAACTAATTATATTTTCAGGGAGGGTTCATTCCTCACTAAGCTCCACAACTTCACATTCTCATTTGAACTTTTATTTATTGTCACTCAGATCAATACTAAAAAATTAAAAATATAATGATTTTACAAAATAAGATCTGAAACCCCACAGCAGCAGCACACACAGATTCTGATCATTATATGTTTTTAATCATTCAACAATTAAGTAATATGTACCTATTTATGGAATACAGAATTATGACATTGTGTTATGACATCCAACCATAGTAATGATTAATTTTAATTTTCTTTATAGATCATATTATAACTTAAAATCTGTTTTTTGTTGTTACATGGGTCCAGTATTTCTGTCTCATACCTTGAATAGAAGGCTTGATGTTATCATGATCATTCAGCTCTTGACTGTCTGGCAAAAATGAAAAAATAAATAATGCTCCTCTGATTGCTGGAGAGCTTGTGTCTCAGTCCAATTCTGACCAATCCAAAGACTGTATCCACACTTCACTGCTCATTTGCACAAATGGAATAACAAAAAAAAAATGTTTTAAAGAATTTAATCTGAGGCAAACCATCTAACTTCACTGCTTCTATTAGCAGTCAAATATCGAGAAACACATCAGTATTAATGAAAATGTACTAAAACTCTAATCCCAGTTTAACAGAAATCTATTAGGTGTTTTTAAAAAGAGCATAAGGTCATCTCAGACAATTCTAACAAAAGCCAAAAACGAGCGAGAAAGGTAAATTTAAATTCTTCATTTAGCTCCAAAATTGGAAACTGATTCTTTCTTATCTCAGAGCTAACGGTGACTCAGTTTCATCGCTGCACTCGATCCGACGAACTACTAATTGGAAGGAACTACTGACCCACCGAACTTAAGGATTTAAAGTTTCTCACGGTACGCGAATGGCGTCCTTTCAAAGAGACCTGAAAAATACCTTTCTTCAAGTTCAGACTCAGTATTATGGAACAGCTCTTGTACCTTTAATTTATTTATAATATGTATAAAATGTGACGATTAGTCGGAGCTTATAATTAATTGGCTATGAATTAGTTCATAATGGCGTGATCATTTTTTTTTTCTTAGTAGACTACATTTTGTATATATGTATTTTTTTCATTTTATCTTACATTGCACTGAGGCCACTCTGAAAAAAATGAGAAAATCTTCCTATTCGTTTTATATATATATATATAAGAAGCGTATATGCTTAAGTGTCCTATGTAAATGTGTGTTAATTGTCTGGAGGAAAAAAAAAAGATTGTTGTAAATACTCTTGTTTGAAATTATTGTTTTTATTTAGTTTTGCATGATAGCTAATGTAAAAATTAATGATTTCAAGTGTGTACAGACAATTTTTTTATTTATAATATGTATAAAATGTGACGATTAGTCGGAGCTTGAGCTTACAATTAATTGGATATGAATTAGTTCATAATGGCGTGATAATTTTTTTTCTTAGAAGATTACATTTTGTATATATGCATTTATTTCATTTTATCTCGCATTGCATTGAGGCCACTCTGAAAAAAATGAGAAATATTTTTTTACATCGTTTATATTTTTCATATTCATTATTAATATAAGAAGCGCATTTGCTTAAGTGTCCTAAGTAACTGTGTGTTAATTGTGCGGAGGAAAAAAAAAGATTGTTGTAAATACTCTCGTTTGATGTTGTTTTTTATTTTTTTCAAGACCTCCTTTATTCTACTTAATTACTTTAGAAATTAAATTGAAAATATTTCAAGAAATTAGTGTTGCAGAACGATTCAAGAGGGTCCATGTAAATTTTAAATAATAATTAGTATTCAAAAGATTTTATTTTGTTGTATTTATACAACTGTAAATTTGAGTGCCAGTACTGACGACAACAATATATGCGAGTTATTAAGGATTCAGTAACATTGTAGCTCTTTTTAAAATATAATACTTGCAATTTTAATGCGATGCCTTGTAGGATTGCCCAAAGATAATTACTAACAAACGATTTGAGCTCATAATTTAGAGTTAAAAATCATTAATTCGAGAAAGGATATAACGGAACCACAAAAATATTCCCTTTCCTCATTAGGTAGTCAGGTGACCACAACGAACCGTGTTAAATAGTTGGTTAATTGATTCAAGTAGCCTACTTTCAAGTTAAATGGCAGGTTATTTCGAATTCATCAAACATCAATGACTGGCAGATGTGAATCGCCCTTCTTGTCATGCTGGATGTGGTTTTTGTTCTTAAAAGGTGAAATCCTTTAAGCATTCATCTTAAGCTACTGAAATAATATTTCGGAGTATGAATCGCTGGATTATATTTTAATTTTTTATCGGAGTAATATTATACTCTAATCAATCTATTCGCTTGAAGCTCACTTTTGGAGACGTCGCTATATCCGAATTTCATGGCACATTTTAAATTCAAAACAGACAATACAATAAATATTAAAAAAATAACTCTTTTTGAACTTTGATTAAACTGGCATATGCATAGCATATATTTAATCCACAGAGAATGAAAAATATTTAATAAACAGATCACTTCATAGCTATCATATAATGCGGTCCTTCTTGTCAATTTGTAGCCCATAATCATTGAAAAGAGATAGGCGCTATCTCGGTGGTAGTCTAACTGGGACCAGCATTTTTATTTTTATTTTAATATTTCTCATATTATTTATCTATCAATAAAGTAGGCCATATTTGTACTACTTCATTAAATTATTATCTCAGCCACATTAGTAAGAAATAGATAAATGCAAGATGATTTCCATTGGATAAAATGTTACTTATTTGAAATATTGGGGAGCGGGAATAGCTCAGTAAGTAAAGCACTGTGCTCATACATTGAGTAAGGTTCGAGTCCGGCTAGGACAGATAATTATTTATTCTGTTATATCAGCCGTGGTCGATCTTGTAGGGTCGGGTGACCCTCTTGGGGCTCACCCAGCCTCTATACAGTTGGTACCCTTAATAACCACCTTGACTTCCACTTGATTATGTCAAAACAGGCATTCTATTTTCTTCACTTTTTTTTTTATTAATCATTAGTATTTATATATAAATATTAATTAATAGTAATATTAATTTATTTGTAAATGCATAATAATTAATATTAATATTATTAATTTATATTTTATACATAATTTTAACATATCGCTTATCGCGAACTTTACACTCTGCTGATTTAACTTATTAAAATGAAAGAACTGGTATAGGGAAACTAAGTGTGGGGCAATTACGGATGCCGGGTAGGTATTACCTCATTTCGTACTCCCACAAGAGGGGGAGGAGAGAGGGAGAGAGCAGGGGGAGAGCAAAGAAAGCACTTGCCCCAGGCGGCAGAATTTAAGAGGACGGCAAATTTTGGGTAAAATTTTATTTTCAGTTTAAGTTAAAAATATTTTTTCTGCTTTTTGATGATTTTCACTTTAAATCAGTTAATAAAATGAGTTAATATTATGAGAATATACAATAGCATGGTCAAATAAATAAATAAATTTCGATAATATACAATATAAATAAATATATTGTCTATATTACTGTTATAAAAGTATTAACTTGTATTGGAGTCATAGGCTTTCTTCAACTTTAAGCAGCTTTATTAA
Organism: Rhaphigaster nebulosa; assembly: GCA_948150685.1. Classification (NCBI taxonomy): domain Eukaryota; kingdom Metazoa; phylum Arthropoda; class Insecta; order Hemiptera; family Pentatomidae; genus Rhaphigaster; species Rhaphigaster nebulosa. Next base: position 110,775,973 of record OX411310.1, on the reverse strand, counting down.
GCTAGTCAAGTTTTAACCGATGATTTGGCCAATTTCTTAACCTGGTCTCTTACCAGTTCTTTTAACCCTACCGCCAGGAATTTCTATAGCTCATTCACACATAGGTTCCACATGGGTTATTCCCAAGATCTTTGCAGGTTTTCTATTTCCTCTAATTTTTCCAAGTCGGGAAAATTCCATGTTTTACGTTGACAATATTTATTTATGTAATAAATGGAATTACTATTTAATTATTAATTTCAATCATATATCCAATACTTTACAAAAAACCAGCAACCAATTCCTTCTTGAATGTAATCAATAAGTACAGCTAAATTGAACCGAAAATTTATCGAAATAATAAATAAAATAAGGAATGAATAACAAGTGCTGGAAGGAACTAGAACTTCCAATTGGATGACAGAAGGCTCTTGGCTTGCGTTTTCGCTCATGCCGATAGGATGGGAGTACGAAATGTGCAAATAAATACCCGACGTCCATAATTGCTCCACACTTAGTTTCTTTCATTTTAATAAGTCAAATTATCAGACTGTAAAGTTCACGAAAGCAGGTTTTTCTTGAAAACCCGAAAATTTCACAGGTTTGACGCTCTGTAGATCCGTAACGGCCGTTATTTTGAGCTTAAAATGTAAATAGATCTTTTTTTATAGATAATCTTAAATTAAACAACTTTTATTTGTAATTTTTTTTGATAACATGCATATTTTAAAAAAAAAAGCCCACTTACACAGATGTTTTCTTGAAATACAGAAAATTCCACAACTTTGACGCTCCGTAGGTATGTTATCGTTTTGGCTTATATTTACTCAAAAACTAAATAAAAAAAAAATGCATTTGTTTACAGTTTCTATTGACTAAAATCATATTATAGCTACCGATTTCAATTTCCGAATCCAATTCACTTAAAAATCAGGGGTTAGATATATATGCTAGGGGATAAACTAGCATATAAAACATTAGATATAAAATTAGGGGATAAACTATATATGCTACGGCTCCGGCAGTCCAACGTGAAAAGAGGAAACCTGGTGGTTGAGCGTGATCTTGGCTAAATCCCCTTCTTCCACAACCTTAGGCCTAGAAACGATACGGTCCAAACCAAGTACAGATCCGAAGACCTTTCATGGATTGTATTGGTACAGACTTTATAATATTGGATGCATGTGCTCCAGTTAGTCGATTGATTTACAATCTAGAATAATAACAATGATCCCTTTATGAGATGTATTAGTGGATCTTATAAATGGGTCATTGTTATTATTGTTATTTTATTTGTTATTAAATGTTTATAAATTTATAAAAATAAATAAATATCAATGTCGTAATAAATATTACTAATTCAAATATTAATAATATTTTTTCTTGGAACTAGATACACTTATTGTTGTGACAGGTACTTACTTACGTTTGGAAAGTTATATCTAGGAGAAAACTATTCTTGAAAAAGTAATTTAATAACCATAAATATATCGACATCGTTTTTTGAAAAAGGCTTAAGCGCCAAAAATTCGAAATGACCACCTCTACCGATTCCCGCTCATGATAAAAGAATTTGGAAACTTTTGGTTTAAAAATCAAATATTGATGAAGTAAGCACCAAATACTTACGATTCTCAGTCGTAATTCTGACCTTAACCAGTGCTAGAAACCTTTAAAATATGTTGTAATTATAAAGATTTTGTAAGGTTAATAAACTCCTACTGTATACAATGAAGAATAAAAAAAAAGAAAAATGTATTGCTATTTGGGGAAAAATCGTTTCAGGTGTTTCCTATAAAATTTGTTAAATGGCGCTTACGCCTTTTTAAAAGAACGACCTCGATGTATATGTAAAAGTTGAGTGAGCTATAAAAATGGAATGCGAGAAAAAGCTCATTGCATCTGCCAAAGGGAAAGATCTATAAGAACAATGGCCGATAATACCAATGAAGTATATCTGGAGAGAGTAGTGAAAGGTGCCATCTCCTGTATAGATTAGTTCGTTTTGAATAATTTAAAGGAGCTACCTCGAGCAATACGCATACCGATTGCGAACAGAGGTCACACTTCTTAAAGTGACACTTCATTTAATACAAGATAATATGCTTTATTTATATATTGGTATATAATGTAGGACGCAGAATAATCGTTTTAGGTCCCCAGGGGACTTGGCTTCAAAATCGACTTGAAGAAATGAAGTCGGTTTGTGTTTACGACTTGATTTAATAACTTTTAAAAATAATAACTGATGTTAAAAATCAACACTTTATTTATTTAGTGTAATGCTCTTTGAATCAATTCATAAGCCGATTTTTTTTAGAAAGGACATGAGTGAAATCTTCAATGACATATTTAGAGATACAAGATACTTGTAGTAATTCCTGACAAACTGCAGTAAACTGGACGATACGGTCCCGATATTCAACATTAGAGATGAAATGAATCAGACAAAATTGCATATTTTTATATGCAATTCAGAGCACACAACTCTCTGTTCCAGATCTTTGATAAATGGTACTAGTTAAGAGTCTAGATTACTACATAAAAACGAATAAAACGCGCTGTTTATATAATATTAACCCTGTAATGGCAAGGCTTGAGGGTTAAACAAAGATGGCAAGGCTGGGTCAATCTGATCCGACAATTATAAATTTTCATTTTTGTGATATTTAGTAGACTTTTAGAGAAATAAAACTCAAAAATGTATTCTAGAACATTTATTAGTGACATAATTGTAGTACTTAAAAAAAAAAAAATCAAAGTAGGAAAATATAAATTGCAATAAAATGCAGAACAAACACACAATTCCCACCTCATTTGTTTTTGTTTTTTCTTGTGGCGATTCGTTTGGATCTGTATCATTTAGCTTCATTAAGGCTGGAAATAATTGTATTTTTTTGTTGTAATTTTTGCCCTGGAGCAGTGGTGGATTGTACATAGAATTAGTGGAGGTACTGCTCCAGAAACTGGTTAGCCTTTGTTTTAAAATTGTACAAAAAGAAAATAAACGTCTATAAAAAGAAAATTTAATCAGAATCTTGTGATTGTATACATATATAAACATAGATGTTAAAATCATAAAAGAACAAAATCAAATATTTTTTACTTAATATAAAATAAATTGTGAAAATTCAAGCTTGATCAATTTATTAAAAATGAAGTCCATTCTTGTTTTAATTTGCGCGAAAAGTTGGAGAAGCAAGTGCATGGTTAAAGTTTTCTGTTAAAGAAAAAACGAATCAAATATAACAGCTAGAAGTAGGATAACAATCCAATTCTACACTTTATCACACACAAGAATATTGTACATGGTTTTTAAGCACAACGCACGCGGCGAAAAAAACAACAACAATACCTTCATAGTCTCAACTATGAGACCGACAGTGCTCTTTCTCCCCGCAGCCGTTTCCTCTGTCCATTTGCACAAAACAGTCAAACTCCTCGCCGGTGGAACTGCGAAGCACACAGTTCCATACAAACATTTTTGTGTCTTTTTCATAAAGTATGACATGGCTACGGACATTAAGCTTAAGGATTACATACTGTACAATCATAAAGAAATAATTAAAGAAAAAGGTATCATTAGGTATATTGAATGATATTGACAATGTCAAGTGGAAATGAGGGTGCTGCAGTATCACAGTTCTTGTAGACGAGCCGTCACTGCCTTGGAATATTATAAAATCTGATTGCATCGAAGATCAAGATTATTATTTATTTAGTTATTGATTTTGCTTCAAACTAAGGTCGAAATTAGGAATTTTAAATCAATCAAGTGATCATAAAAATCTGTATTAATGGAAGGAAATCCCTCTCTTGCTTAACGTAGTATACTTCTTGTTTAATACCCTCCCTATGTCTTTTATTATTGATAAAATCCATTTAAAAGTTTCAAAGTTATAATATATTTATAAGCGAAAAACCAAGCTTAAAAAAAAAAAGAGAAAAAAAGAGGCGAAGAATCGCAAAGTTAATATACTTTTGATTTCAACTTCTCTTGCTTGACTTTACATTTCGTATAGTCTTTCGAATAAAATATTAGTGAGTATAGTGTTTTCTTAATAATTCCTACTTTATGAAATTGTGAGTGTTTTAAATCGAAACGCAGCAGTAAAAATGTACAAAAGAAAAAATCCGAATGTTATACCTGATAAAAAAAAAATAATAATAATTTGGAAAAGTTGTGAGAATACTAAAAAGTGTATAGATATGAATTTTATTAAATTTATTATTCCGATGAATTTAATTTTTCTTTGTGAAATGTACTTTTTATTACTTATTAGAGTGTAATTTCAGTTATTCATCATTTTGCGGGAAATGCGTGTTATTTCCCAGTCGCAAAATTACTCGGTCCTGCAATGGATGAAGCATGAAAGCGTAATTACAGCATCGAACTGTAATACAAGGTTTGTCCCGCAAGTTCATAAAAGTGAAAAAATCTATACATTAACAACCCATGAAGGGTCTTGGGTTCAGTACTTGGTAAGGACCGTACTGTTTCTAAGCCGACGGTTGTATAACGAGATGAATCGGCCGAGATCACCCAATTAAAGGTATCCACTTTATTGAGAGTGGTTGAGCCCTAGGAGGGTCTCCCGATCCCACAAGATCAATCCACGACGACTGATAACAGAATAAATAATCATCTGTCACAGCCGGTCTCGAATCCGGAACCAGGAGAATAGGAGCACCGTGCCTTGCCACTTATCTACCCTGCTTCCTATAAAAGTGAAAAAAAAAAATTAATCGGGTAATTCAATATTTCCCTCTTCAAAATACTCCCACTGAGACACAACAGGTGAATCGAATAAAACTGAGAATGTACTCAATCCTCAAAAAATTGAGCAGATGCTCTGGTTCGATGTGAATAAAATACTTAAATACTCGATTATTATTTATTTAAAACCGATTTTCGTCCAAAACTCGTTGTCTTTATTATTATTTTACTGTGTATGATGCACATGCTCTACAAATATGTACTGATTATTGATTCGGAGTACCTGCTCAGCTTTTTAAGTGAATAAAGAACGTGAGAATATACAAAGAATGCATTCTCACATTTTATTCACTTAGAAAAATGAGCAGGTAATCCGAATCAGTAATCAGTCCATATTTGTGGAGCACGTGCCCCATATACTTCGTATAATAATAAAGAAAATTAATTTTGAACGGAAATCGGTATTAAATAAATAATAATAGAGTATTTAAGTATTTCATTGTGTAACTTCTATTTATTCACATCGAACCAGAGCACCTGCTCATTTTTTTTGGAATGAGTACGTGCTCAGTTTTATTCACTTCACCTGATGCGCCATCTATGTTTCCACTGCTGGAAGGCTCCGTGGAAGCTCTCTGTTTTGGGGTTCTCCTGCTGCCTCGTCGGTTCTGTTTTGTTGGCCTCCACGTAACTGATCATCATCGGTTATCGAATTAGAGCCACAAAATTGACAAACAATTAGTGAAGTGTGTGCAGGGCCATTGTTTTGTCATTTTTCTATTCTCGGGGCATTGCCCATCAAGAATTTGACCCTCCAACCGAGACTACTGATGGAACTTATCCTATGACGTTTTTTACGGATGTAAAAATCTTAACGTCAATAGAAGAATAATTTCTTAAGGTTTTTGAAACAAAAAAGTTCTTAAGAACCAAATTAAAATTATGGATATGGTAGTCGATTGAAACAAATCCAATGTTTCAATCGAAAATTAGAAGGTAACTAACTAAAAAATCACCATAACTCAAAAATGCGGATTTTTTTTTGTATCTTAGCACCCTTTCTTATTGTTTCAAAATGCCCCATTTTGAAAATTAACGATATTAGCAAATTTTCATTTTTTTCATCACGCAAGATAATCTCTGGCTGTAGAAATGAAAGTATCAAAAACGATTCCCTACCTCATTCGCCCACCATGCCCATAGAGAAGTGTTAAAGAGAGCATGAAATTAACTTTTGCGTGCTAACATCAACTGAAAATGGAATGTCTTAACAGGACGCTTTAAGAGATGGCATAAATATTTATAATTTAATGATATCTTTCAATAACTATTATTAATCAAAAGAATTTAATTATTTTTTTGGCTTTTTTGTCGCATTTCATTAATATTTCTTCCTCTTTTATTTATTTCTTTTCAATTGAAACGTATTAATTTGTGATGACTGAGATAATGAATAATTTGTTTAAACTTATCTTTATTACGGACTAGTTGCGCAGGTCAGAAGACAGGACATTAGAATTTCACACTTCCGTGGATGCCACTTTTATTTATAGCTGCACTTGCTTTCTCCACCTTGTACCTGCACGAAATCAACGTGTTGCATCAAATCCTATAGTGCACTTGATGCCGAACAGTAAAAGTCTATGTAACTATTAATGCCCATCGTACCGTATACGAATATTACGATAACATTAAATAATACGTTTAGAAATAAATATCAAAGTAAAATTGTGTTGAGGTTTTAATTGGAAGTTTAAAAGCCTTTAGTCTCTCAACTCACAGATAAATAATCATCAAGGCAAATCAAATCACATTACTGAACCTAGTTCTTAAGAAAGAATCCGTCAGTGCTGTATTGGTAACTTGATATCATCGGTGAAATGCCATAGTGGCGTATCTGAAAATTTGCGGAACTGAGAACGTTGGATTTTAAGTAAGGTAGCTAAATTCTTAATTAAATTGGTCGTATTTTGGGTTCTTGATTAGAGACGTCACATATCCAGGTAAGTATTTTATGCATTGCGAAGAGAACAGAAAACCACAAGTTAAAATAGAGCATGACCCCAAAATAGCAAAATTTGCAGATTGGACCGATAATATGTATACAAACTTGAAAACTAGAGCTTGCATATGCTCAGTTCCATAGCTCAAAGATAGTGATGAATAGGGAGATTGCAAACAACTACTGCTGATCAATCAGGAGTGAAGAAACTATAAAATATTATATTAAATCATAGGCATACACCGGGAGTGCCAAAGGTGCGAAGGCACCTGCTAATAAGTCAGTCTTATGACTTTTGTAGCTCAAGAGTATTAAATTTTTGGATGCAACTTTACACTAGGGGCGCGTTATCACTGGTTCCTTCCGAAGTAACCTGAAGGTCGCCGGACTAGCACACTCTAGCGCCATTTGTGCTAACCAACTGCTTTGTATTCTATTGTAACATTCGTATTCATTGAAATTATCAAAATTATTACAGCATTAATTACATTGTTAGTGCTGTCGACTTCCGGTGATCTGAGGAAGTTTTAGTAATAATTTAAAGGAGTGATATTTTAAATTACGGTAAAGACCCGACCTCAACTGAAAACGAAATTTTGGGTTTGTTTATCTGTTGAGCGAGCGTAGCGAGTGGAAGTCGACAGCTGTGATCTAATTAAAGCAGTAATAATTGAAATTACGGTCGTTAAGGCCCCGACATCAACTGAAAAGGATCCGTTGATGTTTTGTTTAGTTCTTGGACCAAAGTAATGAGCGGAAATCGATAGCACTCGTAATTTTAAATAATACATAATTGAAGTAGTAATAATTTTAATAATTCCAATGAATACGAATGTTACAATTGAATGGAAAGCAGTTAGTTAGTACAAATGGCGCTAGAGTGTGCTAGTCCGGCGACCTTCGGGTTACTTCGGAAGGAACCAGTGATAACGCGCCCCTAGTGTAAAGTTGCATCCAAGGTTGCATAAGGTCTAGCACACTCTAGCGCCATTTGTGCTAACTAACTGCTTTCCATTCAATTGTGACATTCGTATTCATTGGAATTATTAAAATTATTACTACTTTAATTATGTAATATTTAAAATTACGAGTGCTATCGATTTCTGCTCATTACTTTGGTCCAAGAACTAAACAAAACATCAACGGATCCTTTTCAGTTGATGTCGGGGCCTTACCGACCGTAATTTCAATTATTACTGCTTTAATTAGATCACAGCTGTCGACTTCCACTCGCTACGCTCGCTCAACAGATAAACAAACCCAAAAGTTCGTTTTCAGTTGAGGTCGGGTCTTTACCGTAATTTAAAATATCACTCCTTTAAATTATTACTACAACTTCCTCAGATCACCGGAAGTCCACAGCACTAACAATGTAATTAATGCTGTAATAATTTTGATAATTTCAATGAATACGAATGTTACAGTAGAATACAAAGCAGTTGGTTAGCACAAATGGCGCTAGAGTGTGCTAGTCCGGCGACCTTCGGGTAACTTCGGAAGTAACCAGTGATAACACGCCCCTGGTGTAAAGTTGTACCAATTTTTGGTTTTAATTTAACACAAGAATTTGTTTGAAATACGCTTTAGACAGCATATTCTTTATAATATTTTCTAGAGGAGTAAAGTATATCTCCGGACCCTCCTGCCTTACTGGGGAGTATGGAAGGACCCATTGATGCTTTTGTTCATGCACCCTACAATAAACGATACTGCACATGCTAATATATTAAATGGAAATGTTCACTATTATTTTAATTAAGCGGTATATTTAATGAATAGAAAAACTGTTATTTGACTTAAGGAAAGTTCTTCTGATTCCATGTAAATAATATCTACTACCAACGACTGCTGATTGTATGAAGGATGAAAAACAAAGTAGATGAAATAAAAAAGTTTTGATTTCGACTATGAATATAAACAAAGACAGGAATCGACAGACATAAAAACAAGTTCAAGGTCAGCTAATAATCTGACAAATCAAATAGTCTAGAGGAAGATAAGGAACATGAAAAAAACCACCATGAGAATAGAACGAATCATCTGGCAAGAGGTTTCTAATGGGTTAGCTTTTCAGCGATTAAAGAATCAACTGTAAAGTAATAATAAAGAAAAATAATTATTAACAAAAATAGTTTCAAATAAATATTAAGAAGAAATAAAAATGTCGATATTTCCCACGATCTCTCTGCTCACACCAGCTATCTTAATCTTCTAGTTGACAGAACATGCCCACTAAAATGAGTATTCCATTATGGTTATTCTGCGATTTTTTACTTCTTAAACTTATATATGTGAGTAAACGTATCCATATATGCTTTGTTTTCTTCCTATGCAATATTCTGACGTTTAGGAATTGTGCTCCCATTATCAAAACATACTTTTACATATTACAATAATAAAATTATTGTCATTGAATCAATAAAAACTAGCTTATCATGTTATTACATAACTTTGGCATAAACTTGGCCATTAGCTCTCCTTGCCAGGTAAAATACAAGTAGAGGAAGTTCTCTTTTGCTCACCTATTTTAAGATTACTGCAAATTTCATACGAAATTTGGAAAAAAGATTATTTTTTTCATATTATTTTTCGGCACATTCCTGATTTTACCGAAGTTTGAATGGTATTATTTTTAGGAGTGCTAATCTATTAAAATATTCTTCTTGTAAACTCTTTGCGTTGGATCTATCTGGGCCTTCTTAGATCACATTTAAGTATTTATGTTTTTTAACAAATTTATTATTGAAAAAAATAAAGTGGATAAAAGTAATTATATTGAAATGAATGGTAATTGAAGCTCACAGACGAGATAATGTGTAACATAGACCAATATTTTATATAACAATCGACAAGCTCACATAAATATGTATACAGTATTTTTTTAAAATTTTCATTACAAAATACAACGTTTCGTTTTATGAAATAACTAGTTATAGTAAAAAACCAATATGTATATTGGAAATAGGCGTTGAAACATGATTACCATATTCTTTATTTAAAAAAAAAAATGTTTACACGTATGAGACAACTCTTTGTTACAGTTTTTTTTTTTAAGTTTTTCGTTATTTTTGTCAGATTCTAAATGGTCTATAAAAACCCTGAAATCATTTTTTGTAGTGAGGTTCAAACATTATAGCAACAACGAGAAAAATCCCTAACTCTGTAATTAAGGCCTTCACACATTTTAATTATTTTTTTTAAAATGAATATAATTTTTTTAAATAATTAGGATACATGTAGGAATAAGTTGAACAGTATGCAAACAAAACAACATGTGCTTAAGTGGGCATGATGAGTTGGCTGGTGAAAGAGGGCAGGAGAAATGGACGAAATGAGTAGTTGTTAGTCGGGCAGCCAGCCACCAGACAGCTCACATCATGAACACCACTAATCACCTTGTATTTGTAATGTTGCCAGTAGCGTGTAGAGTAGGGAACATATTAGAAGGGTGGCGTGTTCCCCTCCTCCTCTCCCCCAATGGCTTTATCGCAAATATTTAGATTTCATTAGTAACAATTCTTATAACTACCAATAAATTAGATACTTAGTACGCGAAAAGCGTTTTCAGTTAAGGTAATATGGAGTAAGTGTGGTTTCGGGGTAAGTGCGTAATCGCCTCGTTAAATCCAAACCCTCAACTGGTAAGAGCTGCCCTTTACGGAGCATGAATTATAATCATAAATCAGCCACGGAAGTTCTCTAAGATGAAGTATAACAGATTGTATTGATATCAGTTTCAACATGTTGATTAAGTTGGATTTTTCAACTTCTGCTATACAGCTGTATCGGTGTTTATCCACCACTATGCTTTTTAATTTTTATTTTTATTTTTCCAGATATATATTCCATATTATAATAATTCCAGAGTTAGTTCTACTATATAGCCAAATAGTTTAAACTTACCCCACTAATATGCTTTGGAATATGAGGGATAGTGAATTGCAATTTAAGTTCTTTTTTCAATAGATTTATTCAACTATATTTGTCATCTCTTTTCATTTCTATCACTGAAAATTGTAAAATGCGAATCTCAGACAAGCTTTAACTTTTTTCGATGATTACAACTGCATAATAACCCTTCGAAAACAAACTACACCTGCCTCACAACCGCTTGAATAACGAGTCTTCTAGATACTTCGTTCGCAATTTCCCCTTTAGGCCTGCCCCTGGGCAAGTCCGTATTGGCTACTACTAAATTGAATTATCAATTTCATTGAAACATAGTCGCCTAAGGGAACATTTAAAAAAAAAAAAAGAGGAAAAATTTAGCTTCAAAAATAAAGGTTCTAGAATGATTTGAAATCAAGGCTCGTATAATCTAGTACGCACTTACCCCACATTACCTTGCGAAAATCAACGTTTCCATTTCAATTTAGAAAATATTATTGGTATATTTTTTTAATATTTTTTTGATCCACGCATCAGGATGAGGAAGGGAGACTATCAATTATTATCATTTCTGCTTTCGATCTTGCAACCGCAAACCAATACCGAAGAAAAATTAACACGTGGATAATCGAACATAGAACCAAGAAATCGGTCTTACTTAGAAATCGGTATTAAATACTAATATAGAAAAGTAGACAAACCAAGAAATTAATAACAGAAAATTTAATTATAGAGATCATAGATATACAAGAAATAGCGATGTTTAAGAAATATACACACTAGTGTATTTCTTGTTTATAATATTTTTTATTTAGTTGTTATTTTTTATAAATATTTAATTTGTTCATAAACTTCACTTTATATAGACTTAAGATATACATAATTTGGTACATACATACTCAATACATAATTTAATTTTAATGTTACACGATTCTTTTCTCTGTATTTTGCTAATAAAATAAGAGGAGTGACAGGTCACTCCTGTTACTTTAATAAGGTGGCTCATCCATGCTACCTTCGAAGGGTTAAAGAAAATTAAATCTGAAATATGGTTGTAGGTTTTTGATAACTGATTGGGTCTTGGGGACAGTATTTGATGAGGGGATTATGAATTCTTAATCGACGGAAAGACTACGAGGTGAGGTATTTATCATCACTACCTACCTTTTTTTTTTCATTCTTCGAAGGCATCGAATTCAGACCGTATTGCGTCATTCTGGACTAATCCAATATCGTCGGTGACATTGTCGCGAAACAAGCATTCGTAACATCAAACCGTCCGCTCATAATTAATACTATATAATTATACTATATAATTAAATATGAAATAATCAAAAACTTTTTTTATAAATTCTTAAATATTGATTAAACTTAGCTTTAATTTTGATAGCTACACTCCTATCAAAACTTGTCCAAGGCGCTATCAACCTCCAATAACAATATATTCCTGGGTTCATCCTGCTCTGACGAGGCTATTTCGAAATGTTTGCGTCTAGTCAAATATGTCTTAATTAGAAGAATTATATCGATGAATGTCAGTTAGAAAACTAATCAAAAATAACTAATTTACAGCTGATAAACGTTGACTTCAGGTTTTTGAAATTTCGGTGTTTGTGCAATTAGTATTAGTTTTTGACATAGACAAAAAAAAAACTCTAATAAGTGATAAATAAATATAATCATCTAATATTAACCTCTCATACTCATGGAGAAAAAAAAATCAGTTTATGACATAGTGAAGAAACTACCTAATTGTAGTTCGACTACTGTTTTATAAACATTTCAAGAAACCCATACACTTTCAGCAACCTTCGAAGATTCTCAGATGAATGGAGAAAATTATTATTGGATTTATATGGGGTTTCATTAATACCTAAGGCTCAATACCGCATCTTCTAATAGATCTAGTTGCTATCCAGTAAGTGAGTATATAGTAATAATTTGGGTTTTAGTGTTATTTAAACTTTGAACTGTTCGGAATCTAACCGGTATTACATTTCCTTCTCTAGCTAGTGCACTGCCTAGCTTAATACACTCCCTGTGTCTTTTATTAGTGATGGAAATCATTTAAAAGTTGCAAAGTAATAATAATGTATACCAGCGAAAATCCTTGCTTTAAAATAGCGAGTCGAATAATTGCACGAAGACGTGACATCGTCCAGTTTTTAAAATTATGCAGATATCGATGGGCGGGACATCTGGCACGAATGAAAGAAAATGAAATACCGAAGAGAATGCTTGCAGAGCTCCATTGCAGAAAAAGAGGCAGACCTAAGCTGAGGCGGATCGACGAAGTGGTGGCTGACCCGAGGGACATCCTTGGTATCAGGAATTGAATGACAGTTGCACAGGATCGTGACGATTGAGGGAGGCGGTTGATGGAGGCCAAGACCCGTCATCGGGTTGTTGCGTCGCAATAATAATAACAATACAAATTTCTTTAGTATTTTGAGCTTAAAATGTTTCGAAACATTCACGGGATCGCGACGAATAATTTGAACCATCAAACGGACAGATTTGATTAATTTCTTTAGTGTTTTGAGCTCATGTTTAAGACATTACCCTCCTTGTGGCTTCGCCGTAGTCGGGTAACAATATACCTAGGCATAAAAAATATTATATAGAGAGAGATAGCTTCCTTACATCCTCAGTTGGGGTGGGTCTCTTTAAAGTAGAACCTTTGATGGAGCATTCGTATATAAAACTTTAGTCAGCGAAGTGCTTTTGTTATACTTCATATTTTACTAAATAGAAAATTAGGTACAATATAAATCAACTAAAGATTATTATAGTTTTTAAACTTACATCCCAGGATGTTCGCGTAAAAGTTTTGGCAGCGTTAACTAAGTGAAAGTAAGGCGTGTTTTAAATTACGTAGTTTCTCATGACTAATTCTGGAGTTATTATTTATAATAATCAGAGTAAGTAAATTATTATTGTATTATGATGATATATATATTCAAAACATACGAAACTGAGAAAAACTTAAATGAAACCTAGCTTCTGGTTGTCCTGACCACCCGCTCACTGAAATTGCAACTAAGTAGGCTGAGAGAAAGGAGAGTTGCTAGGATACACGAATAACCACAATTCGCAGAATCGTTATTTTCATCTCACAGTATCTGCAGGAGCTCTTAGTGAAGAAGATCAGACAAAAATAAAGACATTTTGATTAAATTAAATCAACAAAACGTTCTCCATGTTGCCTACATATTTTATCAAGCACATGTCATCAATTTTAATTTATATTTTCATAAATATAAATTAATAAAAATCTTGCTGAAGAAGTTCGGTTATAGGTTTGAATCATATTATACGACAGGACGCGGCACGTAGCAGACGATCATTCTTCATTGTATTTAAAAGGAAGAACGTATAAATAGCGTGTCAGACAAAGACCATCCGACATTCTCGAAAAGAATATTTTGTCTGACGCGCTACGTGTCTGAGGATGTCTGATACGGGACCTGTTGAATTGTGGGGGTCAGCTTCAGACTCCGTCCAATTCATCAGTGACTCTTTGCGATTACTTAAGCTTTTATGGTGTATATTTTAAGATTTTTTAATTTTAAGATAAAAATTAATCCTCATGGTGAGTGTAAGGGATTTCACACTTCTTTTTAATTTTGAAGAAAAAGATTATTGTGACAGTGAAAATAAAGAGAAAATTGAAAAGTAGTTGAATAAATCAGATAAGTTTTGGCATTTAACAAACAGTATTTAATAATATTGTTTAATATTAACAATATTAATTGTTAATATTATATTAACAATATCATTTATTGTTATTAAAAATATGAATATAAAAGAGCAAACATTCAAAAAGAGACATAAATTAATTGCTAGAAAACAATTGGAAGATTCCAAAACACAAAGCCTCAAGTCTCTAAAATACCGGCAAACAACTAACCAGTCCGCGTTTCGCCAATCAAGAAAGACCCATCAATCATAGACAGCACATCACTCCAGGACATCCAATCACATACTAAATTTATTATTAATAATAAATCTAAGTTATTAATAAAATTAACAATATTATTTATTATCATTAGGTTAATACCAAATGATGCTAAATAATTTTAGCATCACTATTTCAGAATACACCAGCACATTAACAAATTTTATTTTTACAGTTTTGAATGAAATTTAAGGTAAGAAAATTTACTTTTCTATTTTCTATTTACTATTCTATTTACTTTACTTTTCTAAGAAAGTATACAAACAGGATCTGCAAACCGTCGTTTGGTTATCCCATTCTTTCCTATAAAACCAATAGTTATTTCGAACGGACACTCCCTTGGTTTCGATATACTATATAAAGTATTTGAAGGGAAACTAACTTCAATGTTTTAAGTTAATATTTTCATGACTTTTAGCAAGCGTATTTTGATCACCCGTTTCGGTATGTATAATAAATTTATTGAAAAATTGTTATAACTAGAATGAAAATGCTATTATCGAATGAAAATTATAAACAAATTAGTACTTTCAGATACGCGCCGTTTCGGATAATATACGTATCCTAATTAGACAGAGAGCCTGTGCAAAAAATTAACATTATCTGAAGAAAACTTTGATAGCAATTTTTTGAATCCTTATAGTATTGACATTAAAAAAAATAACAGTCTGACAGTCGGATCAAGCTACCTGAAAAAAATGGCGGCCAAAAAAAAAACTCGCAATTTTGGGATTATTTTTGATTTTTCAGCTATCATTCCTAAACGGTGCATTCTATTGAAAAAGCTGTGGGATATGTCAACTTCAACATCAAATTTTTCGTCTAATAAATACCACAACATAATAATTTGATGAACTAGTGTGGTCGATAACCATGATCATAAACGACGATTTAGTAAAAAAACAGAAACAGAGTATATAGTAGAGATAGAGTATATGAGTCTGCAGTTTGGAAATGAGTTTTCTAAAACTCACAACAAAAATGTTGTAGAATATCAAATTATGCGTCTATTGGGCACAAACATTTTTAAATTAGTTCACGTACACTTCTCGAAATTGGCATTCATCCGATCTCCGGCAATTGGCATTATAGCTCATTTTGGTTTGCAAAAAATGAAGTAATTTTAATTTTCAGGTATTATGTTCGTATTGTCTGTCTTGTAAAAAACCCAAATTTTAGACCTCCTCCTTTATGTGCGTTTTTCGCTATCTTAAAAACCGCAAAGAAGAAACTTTTTTTCAGTTTTTCCAAAATAACTCGCTTCTATTGCATTTAAAGTAAAAATTTGTCATTTCCAATTCTAAAGAACGTTAAATTTCTTTGTATGTAATATTAGTTTAATAATTAGAATACTGAGATACGGGGCTGTGAAAATCTGCAAAAATGTCCAAAAAATCAAAAAGTTGGATGTCAGTGGTTTTGCATTACTTATGATTTATTTCAAGCACAGATAAAACTACAGACACCACAGACGCTAAAAAACTTCGTCTGCCGACATTAGACGGGGACGGGATTCAAAATGGAAGCCAAAAATCTCGAAATTTCATATGTCGGACACGCACCGTGTCAGACATAAACTGTGTCGTGTCGTAAAGTATAATACAGATCATAGTCCAGGAGCTACCGTTTAACAAGCAAATTACAACTGTGGTTTGCTTTATAGAAGAATAGACTATAGAAGAAACATTTACCTCCATAACGTAGCCACAATCAACTACAAGCATGTAGTATTTGAAGCAGCAAGCATCAGGGACAGATTTAAAGTTTGAACGCTCTTAGACCCAAAGGTTTTTGCCGCCGCACAGTAGTCAAAAATCGGCCTTTTTCGACAAAAATAACCTCTCATCTTGTCTTTATCTGAATAACACCACTACAAGAGGTTTGTTTTAATGTATTTTTTAACGCTGAATCGAATGCAGCAAACTCCGATTCAATAGGAATTAAACATTTCAATATATAATTTAAAAGATATAGAAAATAATTGGGTAAATAAAAGGCACAGTTGAAAAAAATTATATGAACATTGATAACATATAACTTAACTGAAAAATAATCATTTAAAAACTTTTAGTATATTATTAATATTTATTTTTATATTTGGGGAAAAGCGGGTGGTTGAGCGTGAACTCGGCCAGATCACCTCATTCCACAACCGTTGGCAGTACGGTCCTTACCAAGTATTGAACCTAAGACCCTTCATGGGTTGTAGTGGTTCAGGTTTATATTTGATTTAGGTTAAATATAAAACATAGTACAATATAAATAAAATATAACTTTTAAAAGAATCGCGCAACTATATTAATGACATTTCATATAAAAAATGCACATCAGTAACACGTATTATTTCGACTCACTTTCGCTTTAGAACGGAGCGGCCAATCAAAAAATCTTTAGAATTAAAATTGTAAGTAATTTACTCTTGTTTAATTTAATGTGATATGAATATAAGAAAATAGTCAAATTAATGGTTTCAAGTAATGAGCAAAAAAAGAAAAAAACGTTTTTTTTTTTATACTCCTAGATAAGATTTGAGGTGAAAGTTGAAATTCGTAATCAGCACGCTAATAAACACACAGGAGCAAATTTCCTTAACTTCTCTAAACCTTTCCACCGAGATCTCGAGTGGACACGTTCAGTCACAACAATGCTTTAACAAATTAAAATCAAAACATCAACCAATCGCATATTAATGCAGCTGGATACTATTTCTTTACGTAATTAGAAGCCTAATAGGCTAAGAGAAACAAATAAAAATACTGCGCTCACGTTTTGCAACTATGCACACTTTTAAAAAAACTATATAAATAATTCAAAAATAGTACAAAAAATACATATAAAAAAGCCCTTCAACCACCTACAAAGGTTATATATATAAAATAGATCTGCAAACAGTATAATTGCATAACCATGGATAAATTGGTAGAAATGAAGTGACTCAGAATTTATACATCAAATTCTAGACTTCAGAGTATAATTTATGATTGCTAGGAGTTTGAGGTAAGGAAATGCAATTGTAAAAAATGCCATTTTTTCTTCGTAATCCTGGAAATGGGTACGTGACCTATTCTAAAAAGATGGAATTATCTTGAATCGGCATTTTGACCACTGTGCGCTGCTTCATAATATCGGGGCAATTTTTCTCAAGAAAATGATCTGATAACTAAAATAACCTAAACCAATAAACTGTATAAAAAAAGATTTTTTTTTAACTCGTCATCTACACTTCCATTGTTATTTTTAAAAAAAATTAGCGTGCGCCTCCATAGCATTGTGCTTCCCAAGCTGGTGTCTGGTGGATCTAATGCTAATTCTGATCCCGGCAAGCGTAATAATTTTTTTTTAAATATTTAACGAATGTTGCTCACATGAAAATCTGTTAACTTTTTTTACAAGCAATGCGATTTATTAATGTGAGTCAATGCCCATAACATTAATAAAATTCCATCATACATTTACATAACACGAATGGGAAAAATAGAAACATCAATTGATATTAAACTTTTTAAAAGGGGACAAGTTTTCCTGTTCCACTAGAGTTGATGGGCCACTGTCATCTTGCTTTCTAAGAAGGAACTTCATCGGACCCGTTGTCCTTTTGATATTGAATGAGCAAAAAATTCAAATTCAAAAGTTGCTGTAGATAACCAGAACAGTCCTTGGGCAGTCGGTCAATATAAATGAGTCATATTCACATAAAAAGGGAACACTATTGGAACTAGTCTGAAAAAAATCGTGTTCACTTTTTAATTTATTATCTATTTTAAGGATATCGAAATAGTTGCTAATAATATTCCGCTGAATTTCACAGTATGAAGTAATGAGAATAAAAATTAATAACTCTGAATCTTGGTTACTGTCCGAGAAAAAAAAAAATCTAGTTTATCAACTCTCTACTCACACCACTTTCCTTACCTCTTTAGGTCCAAAGTCCAATAAAGAAATAGTTTCCTGTATCTTGGCTAATATTCGAAGATGTATTAGACTCGAGAGGCTCTAAGGTAAAGACTTGTTGAACACCGGATGCCGAAAATTTGACCCGATTACAATACCTACCTTACCTAAATATGGAAACATATATATTCACAATATCACATATACAGACATATCACATTCATTTTTATAACAAATTTTTTATATGCTCACACGTTTCTATTTGAATATGTACAGATTATAACATAAACAGATATAAACGTCAGCCAAAACTCATCCTATTTAAATTTAATTTAAATATTATTCAATAATAATTTTTAAGAAATGTCTATTTAATTAATATTTTTTAAGACATTGAACCTGAAATAAATTATTTATTAATAGGATATTTATTAAATTTTCATTACTTTCATAATTATTAACCGGAGAGTAATCATTTTTAAATCATCTCTGTCTGACACAATTATAATAAAAACGAAAATCCTGTTTTGAGCAATCCGAAATTAAAATTCAGTCTAATTTGTAACATACTCAAAATTATTACTTCTGTATGAATAGTATTATTTATACACATGATTATTTTAATAAAATATTCAGATCAGCAACTTATCAATTCAGCTAAATAATTAGTATTTATTTATTCTAAATATTATAATATAAAATTAACCGATTTTTCTAGAGTTTATATATTTCAAAATGTGGGGCATTTCTATAATGAAAGAAAAAAAATCGGAAATCAGAATTTAGTCATTAAATTATGAATGAAGCTGTTCCGGAATTTTTTGGACCAGAAGACCAACTTTGGGCAGTTGAGGTCACTAGGTGAGTGAGTCTTGTTGATTCTTTCACTCTCTATTTTAGTTTTCGCGACTAAAAAAATATTAATTTTATTTATAAATATTACTTGAATGTATGAAATTTGCCTAAAATGTATATAGTTTAAGATGAAAATTTAAAATTACATTCATCCAAGGAGAAAGGAGCTTGAACGAGAAAAAAAGGTTTATCTAGATATCAACTAAGATGTAGTTTATTATTTACGTTATTTTGTTAATAGAGTACTTATATAGAATAAAATCTTTCGAATTCAATTAAATTTAGTATTTTTTGAAAAAAAAGTTTCAAAAAAAAGTTATTCGAAAAATATATTTTTCATAGTTTTCATTTTGTTATTATAGCTTCCAAAAAATAGCAAAATCATGATTGCTTCCACTTTGAATCTGACCCTGGAAAATTAATTTATTTGAGCTGAGAATTTTTAATAGAATAATAACTCGTCAACCAGAAATCACAAAAATATAATGGCATGCGTAAACAAACAAAACTGTTAAATCGATCTCCATATATTCTACTTAATGTTGGTCGTTGAACGAACATGCCCTTAAACTGCCTCTAAACCGCGTTTCGTTTTTTATCTGGTGACTCTAAAACGGAAAAGTAGGAGATCTTGAAAAACTTTTTTCTTTTATGTAATGCCCCTCCCTTCATTTCTCATAACATTGATTATAACGTAGTTTCAGTATTAACTAAAATATAAATATACATATGTAGGGGTGAAAATATATCTTTTTACTAAAATCATGGTAAGTATTTTTATTCACTCTCTTATGAAATGTTATAGTTTTTTCATTTGTTTAAAAAAATAAGTAATACACATTTAAGTGGTAGAGCTTCGAGTGTAAACTTCACTTTCTACAAATCTATTTCGTTTTGTTCTACGAAATAGCAATACACAGTAATATAAATACTTCAAAATCTCGTGTGTTACTACTCACGAGTGTTACCGAATGTCTGGTAACGTACGTTAAATATTTGTAACATTCCAGAGAGTGTTCAAAAATTCTTACATTATAATAGCAAAAAAATAGTAATTTTACATTATTTAAGCAAATCTCAGGGTTTAAACCCAGCAGGAAAGCAAAAGTGCTACAGGGAAAAAAGTGAATTTGATCAAAAAAGGGATAAAAATACAAACAGAAGGAAAAAGACTAATTTAATATCAATAATTTAATTTTACATTTAACTAAAAGTTCTCATGAGAACCTCTGCTGCAATCTTTAATCTGCAAAAGTTGTAAGCTAGACTAAGTATATTTATTTATCTCTAGGTATTGTTACACCTAGACGCCTAGACAACACAAAGACGAGCTCTAAAAAAACTATCTTTGTTCAAAATAGAATCTTGGTATTAGAGCAACTTTTAAGACTTGAAAAGACTTTTGGATAAGTGAATTTAATTTAATTTTCTCGGTAAGTGCTCATTGGTGAATGCTTAAAATATTTGCATTTAATGATTGAAACTATATATAATGGCATTGAGCCAGTAAGTTCTTTTGAATATTTTCTATATTTGTGTTAATCTGTATATTTATTAAATATTGATCAATCAATTATTTGTTTCTTACTACGACACCCTCCCTCCCTAGCAGCTTAGGTTTGATTAGCTAATCGTGCACATTTTACCAATGTCTCCCACAAGAAAATCACTCTGAGAATTCATTAGTTTTTGGATGATCGGTTTGATAATTTCATAAGACTCTGGCAGTTGTCATCTTGGTTCTAATTAATCGAATAATGTTTTCGAAACCGGATAGTCGTTAAAAAAAATTAAAATTTGAGTTTATTTCTTTGTTTTGCAGCATCACTCATGAGTTTGGTTCACATTTTAGTTATTTTTAGTAGGCTTAAAAGCTGAAATTTCAGCAAGCTTGGTAAAAATTGATGCAAAAACGATGTCGGATAATGATAAAATTTCAATTTTACCAAAGAAATGCAGACAATTATTTTAATGAATGGTTACACCCATCGAGCAGGTTAACGCGCTTGAAAAACTGCACCTCCTCGTAAACCCAATGGTTGTGAGTTCGAATCCCGGTACCGGCATTACTTTAATATAATTTTATTAATAATTCAAGCAATTTATCACCCCTCTCCCCCGGGTATGTGTGGGCAGTCAGCCAACTGGAAGCAACTCACAGAGGTCCTACCCCGTGTGTCTAAATTGCGAATCGCGGTTTGGTTTTTCAGAAGATAAAATAGCCGCCCGGAGGTTTGGTCTATCGACGGTCTGCTTCGAGGAAAGAAATATAGGTCCTCTTGCGCCTACTGACTCCAAAAAGCCATAATCCGTGGATCTTGGTCGGTTTGTCACTGTCCTTGAACCCGAGAGAGTCGGTGGGAAGGACACTGCCAAATTGGCCCCAAACGGACCGGTAGTGGAGCTATGGATAGCCTGCCGCTACACCATGGAAACCATGGTTAGTAGATGTGATTGGGTGACCCCCTCCAATCATAATACAATAAGTATGAATACCACATCGCGCGGGCAAAGATCTCCATTAAAAAAAAAAATATATATATATATATATATATATATATATATATATATATATATATATATATATATATTTCATAAAGAAATGAAATTTACGTTTAAACCATCTTGAAGCCGAGACAGAATGACTAGTATATATGTGGCTAGTGCATATATAGCTTAATATATATATATATATATATATATATATATATATATATATATATATATATATATATATATATATATATTAAGCTATATATGCACTAGCCACATATATACTAGTCATTCTGTCTCGGCTTCAAGATGGTTTAAACGTAAATTTCATTTCTTTACCGCAATTTTCTACCTAAACTTGCATTTTTCGCCCGTTATAATTTTTAGGGAAATGAATCTTATATTTAAATAAATGTTTGAATCACTAAAATGGTCCAGCTTATGTTTTTAATGATTATTAGCATTACTTGAACAATTAAGATTACTTAGTAATATTTGATGAAAGGTGCATGCTTCCACTATCACTTTAATGATTTTATGCAAAATATGTTAAGAAATAATACATCTGATCAGAAATAAAAGTTTTCAGTGAATCAGGTAGTGGATTCAATATAGGCTATACAACTTTTTGTGTTGAGCAATAAATTCCAGTTGTTTCATTTTTTAATTTAAATTCATTGCAATCTTTAAATACATTATCAATTTTATCAAATAATAATTTTAGTATGTGATAAATATCGGGTTCATATTCAAATGTACGTCGATTGAACGATGATCGCGACAATGCACATATATTTGCATTCTCTGTCGATTTGCTTAAAACGTCAAATGCACGCACATAATTGACAGATATAGAATTTGCATATAACTTTACTATAGCGCTACCTTTCGGATCCTGGCACAGCTATAAAGCATCGCCTCGAAAACACAAATATATTGTGTGAATCCGACATTAATTGTTCATGTCGTTCAGAAGTTATACGATCACGAATAAAAATACGAACCATGGTATGGTATGTGTATGGAGAATTACTTTCAAAGTAAATATAATTAATAAATATCAAACATACCATATTTATAATAGGAATTAATTTATATTTCTTTATTTATCAGTTTAATATAAAATATATTGTTGGAACGTAAATAAATATATTAGTATTATAAAATCAAATATTTAATAAGAATGGAGTGAGCTGAGAGTATTTGATCTGAAGGTGTTAATTCGGAAGGAGACGCAGATACGAGATTTTAGCATCGGCGATCTATAAAGACAGCGCGACAAGTTCTTGGACTTGATTCATATTAGGAGATCTTATTGATAGCCGGAATGGAGGGCTTGGTTTACAGGAGTACGCAGTTGAGGGCTTTGTCCATAAGATTAAAGGGCTTTAAGGAGATGACGTTCGGCAAGTTTCATCAAAAATCCATCGAGAAAAATGTAAAATTGATTATATATAAAGTGGCACACAGCCCATTTTGTGAGACTTGCTTATTTGGACTCAGGAGACCTTTAAACGTTTATTTCCGTTGAAAATTGGGATTTTTTTGGTCACCAGAAAAGTACCTAACTAAATTCACATTTTTTATATAATAGTGGTGGTCGATGATATAATGTTGCCTCATCTAACTTTTCTTTTAGTTATATATATATATATATATATATATATATATATATATATATATATATATATATATATATATATATATTATTTATAACTTTATATTTTGAGAGCAAAATGTTAAGATATACGCGTATAAACTTCTTTCATGGGTTGTCACTATCAATTAGATTGATAAACCAACGTAAAGAGAAATACCTGAAGAACAACTGTCAAAATTCGTATTTATCTTAATTATATAAATATGTGAAATAATTTTTTTGGCTGTAAAAAGTTATATATTGTGCAATTCACATTAGATTTTAAATCTAAGTAGATATTTTTAAAAGAACTCTTGAACTGATAACTTCTAGAAAAAAATGTGAATCCTCAGAAATGCGAATTATAAATACAACGGTAAATATTCAACTTTTTGACCTTATAAATTTTATTCTTCATTTGATGGTGGTATTAATCACATTAGTGAATTAGAATATTTAAAAGCTAGCTAATATTATTTAAAAGTGCCGAGGTTATATTGAAACTATACCTAGTATGTGTGATAATTTATGATGAAAAGTAATTGTCATTGAGAATTAAATATTCTTATTTCTGAAGCAGTTATGTCCGATACTCCGTAGTTTTTTTCTCTATGTACGGATCAAAGGTCAAATTAAAAACAATAATAATAAATTTTATATAATTAATAAACTACAGAAATGATAAATTATAGAAAGACCAACCTTTATGCCAGCTACAAGGACACATCAACACTGAAGAGTTCCTTCCAACTACCCGAACTGTATATGCTCTTCCTCGGTGGAGGGGGTGGCCCTACCCTCCTTATTCCCCTCTCGATTGAAACATTTCTGATCGGCTTTGTATAATTTTGTATAATATATCTATCTATTAGCTAGGTGAAATTAAATTTATGATTTGATCTGCAGAGGTTACTCAGAAAAAAAGCAAAATTTTTTATAGCTAAAAATATATATTAACCTAGTTCCATGCCTTAATATTTTTTTTTGTCTTGAACTTCTTCATTTCTCAGCTGTAAAATCGAAAATGTTTTCAATATTTAAATTCAATGCCATTGAAGAATAAATTTAATTAAAAAATCAATATTTAATACGTTTTTCCAGGAATAAATTAGAGATGACAAAAAAAAAAAGTCTGAAAGATAAGCAATGAATAGGATATGAATTGACAAATATTAACGACACGATTTTACTGAGCATACGAGACACAAAGTTTTCGAGAGTGGCGTGTATAAAATTGGATTAACAGCTAAAGTGAGTTTGAAAATTGTAAATAAAATATCACAACTTTCCTTATCGCTTTGGGCACTAAGTCCAGTAAAAAATTGTTTGCTGTATCTAGGCTGATAATAGACCGGTAATGATTTTTGTTTTTTTAGTTTAGCTTTGTAGAAAAATAAATTATCTTTTAAATGAGCATCTAGAATGTTCCGGGAAATGAATAGTTCACGAGTTATTTGAAAAAAAGAGAACAAATTTCCATGAAAAAATGCGCAGAATATTTTGAAAGTACAATGCGGTATATCTTTGCTAATACTGGCCCGATTTGGACGACTTTTTTGTTTTGTTGAGAATTTCATTAAATGATTCTACTTTCAAATGATTACACATACATAATTTGACATAAAATGCATACTTTTCGAGTTATGTCCAAATAAAAATTTCTTTTCGTCACAAGTTATATTCCCGCTTTTATTCAGGGATAAGGGATTTAAGGAGAAGACTTTAGAAAAGTTTCATCAAAATCTTTAAAGTCGTTTTGGCGCTACAGTCTATCGAAAAACGCGTTTTTAGGCAATAGCGCACAGGGTGGCTGATATGGTATACAGACATTGGAGGACCAAAATCTACAAAACAAAACAAAATGCAAGAAAATCGGTCCACTCGTTCAATAGATAATCTTGGCAAAGGCAAACAGAGACACATATTGACCAATGGCCGACAATGCGTTTTGGAAAAAGCGGAATATGAAACGCATAGATCCGTTGAAAACTGCACATTGAAAATTTGATCTGATTACAATACTTCCCTTACCCTGCAGCGGTAGAAAAATAAAAACAGTAAAAAAAAAGTATTTTTACTACTTGTTGGCAATATAGGTTAGTGGGTTTTATGAAATGATTATTAGCCAATGGAATTTAATTTTTTAATTTTAAAGACAAAGTTGCAATTAGATATGGCATATAATATAGTGTCGAGCTTAAAGTTTCCCACATTTCGACCAAAAGATTCAGTACTTTCCTGTATTTTTCTTTCATTATCTGTTAACTCTAATGTTTCCATCCTAGTATTGTTACGATTTATCTAGGAGAGGTGGTTTTGCATTTTACTTTCTAATACTTCTATTCATAATTTATATGTACGACATACATATCAAGGGAAAGTATTGCGATTGTGAAAAATTTCGAATCCGAGTTTTCAACGGAAATACACATTTTAAGATTTCCTGATTACAAATAGCCAAGTCTCGCAAAATGGTCTCTGTGAGAAAATTTGTATGTGCCTAAGTGTGCCTATGTGGTAACTCTAGCTCAAAAACGAAAAGTTGTACGAAACTGAAATCGCGTATTTAAGTTAGACATATACCTGTGATGTTGAACTATTTTCTCAAAATCGACTTACTAGAAGAGCAACTTTAAATCATCGATTTTACACATTTGTACCATTTTCTCAAAAACGGCACAAACAATTTTAATCAAACTATCAATGAACGATCAAATGTTCTTAAATATCAGGCAGATGCTAAGCTCATTGAAATAGTCTGACAGGGCTTAAAAGCCGACTTTTCAAAATTTCTTCCTCTAAAGTACCTTTAATTTTGTTTATTTGAAATGATTAACCATCTCAAATTAAAATTGAAAATATAAACTATGAATTTGATAATTAACTAAAGGGGAAAAAAATATTTTCCCAGGTTCAAAACAAATTTCCGCAAATAAGAGTAGTAGTAATATAGATGAATAATATACCATTGGAAAACTAAAGAGTTTATAAAAATTAATATCTAGCATATAACATCGTAGAACATAATGGAGCATGTCGAAAAACGCTTAAACTATTTAGTTTACATTCAATAATATAACAATAATTATTATATTGCTTACAAATATATAACACAGGGTTATATAACACACAAATGTAACAATACAAATATAACAATAATTGCTATATTATTAACAATAAATTAAGTTTATACGGTTTTCATCACTTATTTAGATTTCATTTAATAATATTATAATAATTGTTATATTACTTACAAATATATAACAATAATTGTTGTGTAGCACACAAATATAACAATAATTGTTATATTATTAACAATCAATTAAGTTTATCCGGTTTTCATCACTTATTTAGTTTTCATTTAATAATATTACAATAATTGTTATATTATTTAATGTAAACTAAATTATTTCATGAAAACTATATGAACTTTTTTAAAATTTATGTCAGGTGTGTGATACGCGCAGCAGATTTTTAATCATTTCTACATTATATGAAATAACTACATGTATACAAGGTCTAAGCAACTAGCTAATGGTTTCAGCAAGTAATTAACTAAAAAAAATGTTTGTTGTATGATCTTCGGTTCGAAGAATTCCTAATACAACATAGTTGACAATGTTCTGTGGTGTAGAGGGGAGAGGTTATATGGATAACAATGTAGGAGTAATGTTGGATTGAGAAGGACACTTGCTCGGCAACCTCATTTTATAAAGAACAGATGGCAGATGACTGAACCCATTCTGCCAGAATGGTAACTCGTCAAGAAGAAATAGATTAGATGGCTCTCGACAGAATTAATCAAGGTCAGAAGATATATGGCCAGTTAAATTTTTTCGGTCTAAAAGTTGTGCCACCGTGATCCTAACTAGTAAAAAAAAACGATCTATCGTCAAAATGAACTACTTTGTCTACTTTTCTAAATATAATTAATGATCTTCATTAAGTTGTCAACTGGATGAACATCTTCTTTGTCCTACGAAAGTGGTAAATCACCAAACTAATTTCACAATTTGGCTCTTGCAATATCATAGTGATTTCACAGATAGTATCAATCACGTTTTCTTATGATAGTATTACCATTTTTCATTTCTTTCCAAACCTAAGGCCAGAAAATATGTTATATATATATTTTTTTTCCATCCTATCTTGCCTTTAGGCAGTACGGGGTCCGATTTTATTCTATGAAGTTATAAAATGATTTTTGGGTATTTTCCGTTTCGAATACCGCAGTTACTAACCGATGATTTCTGTGACAATGTTTATTATTTTGCATGCTTAATTTTAAATATGTGCTGTTATTATCAACTAACCTCGTATTGTTTACACTCAAAGTTCTTAATTTGGGTAAAATGAATTTCTCTATACTTGTTACTGATTTTAATCTCGAGGATAGTTGTGTACGTTATTATATGGATCACATATATGCCATATGGAGCATATATTAATCGTGTGGAGGGATTGTGGGCGTTTGCCAAAAAAACAAAAACAAGTTAAT
Source organism: Rhaphigaster nebulosa (assembly GCA_948150685.1). Lineage (NCBI taxonomy): Eukaryota > Metazoa > Arthropoda > Insecta > Hemiptera > Pentatomidae > Rhaphigaster > Rhaphigaster nebulosa. Next base: position 110,748,053 of record OX411310.1, on the reverse strand, counting down.
GTGTGGTACCTCAAGATAACTACTTGACTCCTACCTGTGTGAGTTGATATGGAGGCAAAGATACAGGAATATGGACAGTTTTCAGAAAATCATTGAGGAGATGAGGCATTTTAAACCTGAAGATTTGGATCTATAAAAGCATTTTATATGGCATATTTATTTTATGGTTTAACAATGAATATAAGTGTTTATTTTTGTTGGTCATTGCATGCATTATTAATAACCTAAAATTTAGCATCATATGTTAAACTAGTGATTACATAAATCACTGGTTAGTAACTGCGGTACTCGAAACGGAAAAGGCCCTGATTTTTTTCTCATTTTAATTTATTGTCTGAAGTGCGTCATCATTTTTCCGCTTTTCCTGGAACATTTCCGACGACGAGTTGATTGTAATTGTATTCTTCCTTTTTTTAAGTATAAGTCTAATTAATTTAAATCTTTATACAAATCTAACCGATGGTATAACGATTACCAATCTTATTATTAACTTGTTTAATTTTTTTAGATGCATAAATTTGTTTTAATATTATTTTATCAATCAATGCAACCAATATTTTCAGGTAAAATGTTTTAATGGTACAGCATGTAAAATACCTTTTGGTATGAAGCATGCCGAGAATTAAGTTTTTTTGCAGTTGCTGTGTGGAGGAAATAAATAAAAGTTTATATATATATATATATATATATATATATATATATATATATATATATATATATATATATATATATATGGGGAAAAATGGAAATTTTAGCAAAATTAGAACTTTCATAGAAAGTTATATCGTAAGCAGGAGATTGAGTTTCTTAACGTATAATCGTAAACCTTCGATGGTAATATGTAAAACCATTTTATATTTAAAGATGATAGTAATAATAGAAGAATAATATGAAAATCACAAAAGAACTGAACATTGGAGTTATAACATAAAATGTTAGTTTTAGTTTTATAGTAACGTTATAAAGGTATATAACAATTATTTCCCAAATATCAATATTGCCAATAAAAAATGAGACAATTTTTAAGACGATATTGTTTACTGGCGTAATGGGCAATTCTGAAATGAGCAAACTCTTTTTTTTTTCATTATTTACGTATTGAATAATAAAATCTCTTTTTTGTCCTTCTTTCGTAACTGAGTTGAGAAAAACCCTGAGAAGTGCAGGCACTGTTAGGAAAAAATATTTATTTTTGAAATAAATCCCTAATAGACTTTCTCCATGTGATAATTAGTAGAAAAAAAGATGAAACAAAATTTACATGTGAACAAAAAATTCGATATGTGATAAATCCGGTCAGTAACAACCTGGTGAAAAAATCATAAAGTGTCGAGAAGTTTTTTTTCCACGTTTAAGATGTGAAGTAAATTGAGGATTTATTTAAGAAATAAACTGGACGAAAGATACTGTACCATTTACGACGCGATCTGGGTATAAATACGAACAAGAAAAAAGGGAGGACAAATATGAAATAATTAAAAAAAGATTTCCAAAAGTCAGAACCAAAAGTTAGTATTAACCGCACAAGCAAATCAGGACAAGGTTAAGACCTTGAGAAGATCAAACTAGTCAACGTTTCGCCAATTCAGATATCATCAGGACAAACAAAAATAAATGATCACATATGTGCAGAATAAAAACAGCACATCTCACAACAATAGTACGAAAACCAATCATCAACTAGAGACTGTACATTACACGAAGACATCTCAACATATACTGAAGGAAAAGGGAGGGTGCGCGTATTTTTGTTTTCTGCTGATCAAATGTTTGAATACAACCTTTCTCAGTTGCTATGTTGCCTCCCTTATTCTTCAGTATGTGATTAGAAGTCTTGCCTCTAGTAGACTTTTTTTTATACTTATAGTGTGAAATATGCTGTATTTGTTTTGCGTATTTGTGATCTTGTATGTGTTGTTTTTTTATGGCTGAATTGGCATAACTTTGACTGGTTAGTTGTTTACCAGTATTTCAAAAGCTCGAAGGCTTTCTGTTTGGAATCTTCCAATTAAATCTTTACAATTAATTATAGAATCTTAATATTCATTGTGATAATAATAATTCCTTCCTATATTTCTTTTTAGCAAAGACTTTTATCGGATCTTCATAGTTGAGTTTTCTTAACACATCTGCTTCTAAATATTAGAGTGATAGCCCATCCAGCCTACCTTACTTCATTGTTGTTCTCATTGATTTTTTTGTATATTTAAATCTTGAAAATTGTCTCTCATCTGAACAATTTGTGATCATTAACGTTAAAAATATGCGAAAGGCAATAGCTACATTTTGAAATGAGCACGCAATATTGCCTTCTATTATAATTTGATACAGTTCAGTATGGCTAGATATTAGAGATGGGTTGTGACAGCTAATGGCATCAGTGACAAGTTGTTCCTGTTCATCTGACATTTTTTGTCACATGTACCTACCAACTACCGTCCGTCCTAAAGAAAAATATTTATAGTCGTTATTTCGTATCATCTGTTTGTTCGTAAAAGTGGCAAACTGCATTTTTGTGAAAATAAAAGTTTGTTGCTATTTATCTGTGCCTGGACCTAATTAACACTTCATTATTGACAAAACTGCGAAATTATCAATAATTATTGATAATTTAACAATTTTCACAAAAATGCAGTTGGTCACTTTTACCATCAAACTTTTACCAATATTTTAGATGCAAATGATGGTGAAGATTTTCTTGTACTTCAAATGTTCAATAATTACCTCAGAAACCAGCTTTATTGTTTTCCAAAAGAAGCGCGATATTATCAGATCTGATAATGTTGAAAAATTAATATTTTAAAAATATAATTGTAAAAGTTATTATTATTATTATATACATATTTACATATATGTATGCATAAATTATTATGTATGTACATTTATAATTTGCTTGGCAACAAAATATAAAAAGTTTAGTGATTTTCTTATATATGCACTTTTTTATAATGAAGTATTAATAATTACAAATAAATATGTATATTTATAAATATGTAATTATAATTTTCTAGGACAAAAATATATATTGTGATTATATCTTTAATATATTACGGTCTTATATGCGATTAAATAAATCTGTGATTTTCTAAACTGGTATTAAATGATTTATTATTTTATATTAATATTATAGACAAAATAAAACACGTGAATTATTGAGTGGAAGAGGCTCACTGTATTATCTTGCCCGGGCTCTGACTCTACTTACGGAGGACCTGCCTGGAACAGGCGCAAGTTGATTCACAAGAATCAGTGACGCTTTACTGAGACAGAGGACCAACCAAGGACGTTGGGTGTGTTAGCCATATCAGGTACAGAAGGACCAGGTAATATCGTTTAACTGAGTAATTTAACTAGGATTGAGTAATATCAAAGGTCGCTAACATAGACTCAACAGCCAATATTTTATTTTATTTTTAAACAACATACATATTTATAAATTAGGCTAAACTGTAACAGGATGATAAAAGTATGTGATATTATTATTTGTTATAGATTGAAATAAAATATTTTTTCATATATTTGCCCAACATATTTTTTGACTGTATGCATTGTTTAGTGAACTCTTATTTAATTCGACCCCTCTGAAAGTCAGGGCTACGGTGATTATGTTCAGGTACTTCCAGGTTGGGACTACTTTCAGTTTGTCACATTTTACCGTACCTGTTACTTGTCGGTATCAGTGACAAAGTATCAGGTTGACATCTTCCGACCCATCTCTACTAAATATACTTCCTGCTTCACTGAACTTTTGTAGCACATATATTTATATATATATATATATATATATATATATATATATATATATATATATATATATATATATATATATATATATATATATATATACATTTGAACTCACTCGGAGGTTGAACAGGTAATGCTCCGATCGCTTGATGTCCTAAGCACGTGCTTATATTCCTTATAGGTTAATCCCTCACTGATTGTAATATCGGTACAGTATTTCCTAAATAACTTTCCAAAACCAAGAAAAACACAGCACATGCACTCTCTTTCGAGAAATCCACTTTCAATTGAGTTATTGATACTTTCGCTACACGAATATTGGCAACAACTCTATTCAAGATTAGTCCGAAAAACAAATGGTTCACTGATTTTAAATAATATTTGGTTTATTATTATTTAGACATGTTAATTTTTTATTAATTATATATGCATAAATCCAAAAGTGAAACCAGGATCAGGATGAACAGAAACTAGACAATCTATGATTCCAAATTTTAAAAAAAAATGTTTACTTTTTCTAGTTGAATCTATTTTGTTTTTCAGTGCCGTAGCTTCTATGAGGGAGAAGAGGGAGGAGGGGACAGTCTTAGAAGCAGGGAATACTAATCGAGGTACTACACCTTTCAATAATCGTGGGTGTGTGGCCAGTACTATGCACCAGCCGCCTGATTTGATGATGATACCTTGTATCATGACTAATAAAAGGTAAAAAAAATTTCCAATGAGAATAGAAAACACCTGTCAAACCACGGTTTCCATCCTGAAGCCCACAATTTTCTGTCAACAGGAAATAAACCGAACGAAGCCAGAATTCGAACTGGGTTGTTCAAGTTTATCAAATAAATATAAAATTGTTTATCATATATTTTCAAACAATGTATTTAAATGTTAATTAAAATGAATTATCGTGAATAAAATTCATACGATCGTTTTCAGTAAAAATTTAAAATAGTTGCTTTAAATATATTTTCAAGATTTTTTTTATGATTTTAGTATTCATATATTTGTATGTATTACCCAAAAAATGTCATCGAATTAACTTCGTTAGTTTTAGAAAAAAAATAAAATAATAATATGTAAAACCCTTAGTAGCCCAGTCAAATTGCAGCTTTACCTTGCAAAAGGTGTAGAAGATTTTATTGTTTTAGCATGTTATTTGTATATTGTTATATGTATATTGTTATTTGTTATATTGTTATGGACGGTAAGATATGGAAAAATAAGTTTTGCCCACCAAATAGATCATGGCTAAATTTTCTGTAGCCTAAAAATCACAAAATGTTTTCAGTTTTTTGCTTATGACTCCTAAATGATGGGTTTTAGTTAAAAACAGTTTAGTAGAAAAGTTATAAATCATTAAATTTTCCAGGATTTACATTTGTTAAACGTTTTTTTAAACAGAATACCAACCACGATATGCCCCTTCAAAGTTCCGAATTTTTTTCAAAATATTGAAAAATGCAGGTTTTGCCCTATTAACTTTTATTTTTCACCATTTCTATATAAATAACGTTCAATAACCTAATATAAAGCCTATTCTTAGTGAAATGCTCATTTCAGAGTAAAGAATACAATTAACGATGCATAAAAATGTATTTTATAAAAATTTATACTACATGCAATCTAGTCAAATTGTAGATTTATATTACAAAAGGTATGATAGAAGGTTTCATTGTTTTAACTTGTTGATATGGATGGTAAGATGGTGAAAACAAGTTTTTCCTTCAAAATTTATCATGGACAAATTTTCTGTTGCCTAAAAACCACGAAATGATCTTTTCTTTTTGTTTAACAATATTCCAGTCCTTCATGGTCCTAACGACTAACCATATATTTCTTTTTTAAAAGAGCACATACTTTGTCAACAATTTTAATGCTAGAATGTTTTCATATATCATACCAGAGATAGTAAAGATCGTCAAAAAATAAGAAATTTCTATATTTCTTGAAAGAATGCCTAATAGGAAAAATTAGAAAAAATGCAATAAGAATAGAACCAAAACATCTGAGTACAATAATTTTATTGTTTTTCAAAATATTAATTACATAAATTAATGGTGTAAGTGTAAGTAACAAACACTTTCGAAATTTTGATGGACCAAGTTTCTCGATTTTTCCTGAATTGTCTTCAGTAGCACTATCAGCCAAAACATCTCCGAAGTCGATTTGCTCTTCAATCAGTAAACCAGTTTCTTCCATCCATCCATCTTTCGGCTCCTCATATGTAAACTCGGGGACGTATTCGCAGTTATCTCAACTGAATTTCTTGCATAGAAAAACATATCAAACCTGCTTTTCTGCAGATGCACGTTCGGGTTTGACCCATAAGTGACACTAGAACGAAACAACGTGTAAAATTGAGTTGGATATTGGTTCTTGACTCATTTCTGAGTTCTGTTCCCCATGAGTTCATTCCCCTTTATCAGGACGATTTAGGTTTGCACTTGTTGGTACTGGTACTGGTAATGGTGGGGGGAACTAGTCCAGCAAGTGGGCCTTATGGTCCTTTTTGCCAACCCCTGACGGCTATTTTTACGTCACCGCCGCGTACTAACCAGAGTGGGAGTGTCAAGATTCATTTCGCGGGATCGCCACGAAATAAATATTAACTGGCCCAGGTGGGAATCGAACCCACAACGTTCCGAACCAGGCACTCTGGGACTCTCGCCCCAACGTACTCGGCCGTCACGTCCTCAACGCACTTGTTGGTAAGTTCTTAAAAAAATGATGTTGCGCAGTATTTTTTGTGGATGGCAGCCTGGTAAGATTAAATTCAATTTTTGAAAGCGGATCCAGCAAATATCGCAAACGTCTAGCGTTTGCGAACTGTTGACACTTCACCATAAATCGTCATAATAAACGTCCAGCTCTTATTATTTTTAGAGGGGTAGCGTTCTGTTTCTGAAATATGCTAACTAATGCCTTTAGATGTTGATGTTTTGTATTAGTGTAGCAGAACTTTATCATCCCTTGTCTGAAAAAAATAGAGGTTGTATCATATCCATTAAATGTGTAAATAAACTGAATATCTTCATCACAGTCGAACGTGTACGACGAAGTGAAATAGCACTTCCCTTCTGCATTCCCTCTTCCCGATTTTTTAAAAAAATAGCTTTTTATGTTTTTTCCCTATGCCAGACATGAGTACGAGAAGGTCAATATCTTCTCCAACTATTACCATACTTCCACAAATGTAATATTTAAAAAAAACAAAAAAAAAAAACGTTCTTTTATTTTTAGAACTATACCGATGTTTAAATTTTGTAGAAGTGTTAAAAAAAAAAAACATATGCTTTCTATTTTTAATTTTTTGACGATATGTGCTGTCCCTGGTATGATAAATAAAAACGTTCTAGCATTAAGATTTTTGGCTAATTTTGTAGTCTTTTAAGCAGGAAATGGATGGCTTATCGCTAGGACCATCAAGGACTGAAACATTGTTTAAAAAAATAATAAATAAAAACACGTCGTGATTTTTAGGCTACAGAAAATTTAGCCATGATAAATTTGGTAGGCAAAAGTTTTTTTCCTTATCTTACCAACCACATCAACAAGATAAAATAATAAAACCTTCAATCACACATTTTTATAGAATACATTTTTTATACATCCAGAATTGTGTTCTTTATCCTGAAATGAACACCTCACAAAGATTAGGCTATCTATTGTTTGGTTTGATTGTTGGTTATTGAACGTTATTTATATAGAAATGGTGGAAGATAAAAGTAAATAGAGAAAAACCTACATTTTTTAATATTTTGAACAAAATTTGGAACTTTGAACGGGTATATTTTGGTTTATATTCTGTTTAAAAAAACTTTTAACCAGTGCAAATCCTTTTTAAAATAAAAATTTAATGCGTTTTAACTTTTGTAATAAAGTGTTTTTAGCTAAAACCCATCGTTTAGGAGTTCAAAGCAAAAAACTGAAACAAGTTCGAAAATTTCGTGATTTCTAGCCTACAGAAAATTTAGCCTTGATCAATTTGGTGGGCAAAACTTGTTTCCCCTATTTCACCACCCATATAAGCAAGTTAAAAGGATTGAATCTTCTATTCCCACCTCTTGCAAGGTAAAGTTATTTTTTTTTAATATGACTGGACTATAGGTGCGTCCGACTGCCTCCGAACCGTTAAACCCTCACAACAGTTCAGTATTGCGGGAACTATATAGCCTGTTCCGTGTTTATTTCTAAGTTATATCAAAAGAAAATATATTAACTTTAGATCCGGTTCTATTGTATAGGTTCTGCAGAATATTCTTTGACTACCCTTATCTTACTTCACAAATGTAGAATTTTCCTAACTTACTTTGTGATCTTGACGACACAGAACAAATCGTTAAATAACTTAAATGTTTCATTTAAAAAGTTTCAATAGTTACAGAGAGCAAGAGGTCGGCCCATAGGAATACATAACGAAGACAATGCCAACAACCACAGCAGAGAATTTTTTTAAAGTACTATAGAACTTCATTAAAGAAAGTATGGGATTATTATTGGCTAATAATAACTTTTACGAATTAATTCGAAAAAGTGAACATTCAAATCCTAACTTAAAACAGAACAGGCTGAAATCATCTATCACGGGGGAAAAATGAACGACAAACCGAAATAAAAAATCTACAAGGCAATTTATACGGCAGTTCAAAGATCTATTATTATTTTATCAGCTCCATCATCAGTGAAAACTACAATACATTTAATTTTATCCCCGACCCTCGAAGGAACGACTGAAATGGGCCAGGCTCATTACAAATTCTGTCACAGGCCCACAACTTTCAAACGTAGCGCATCAAGTTCCTTAGGAGGAGAGACCATTCGATTGGGAGGCACAAAGTGGAGACGCCATTATGCGTTCCTATACTAACTATAACGGTCGAAGCCATAACTGTTGACGCCAGTGACTTGGACCAAATAATTTATTAAACTTTCATCAATTAAGAGAATACAAAAGATTAAGGTTCGCCATGTTAGGAGTGATTAATGTCCGAAAAGGACTTTTTCTGTGATGCTTTGTATATTAAAAACTAAATTTCATATAATACGAATAGAGAAAAAAAAAAAAAGACATCCATATATAATTTTAAAAATATGTTCCGGAAATGGTACCGAAAGGTAGATATATATGAAATAAATCGTGATAGCATGATATCGAAATCAAGGATAGCAACACTATTGCTAATGAGGACAAGCATAAGAGCTTAGGCTCATTAAATATCGCCGAAATCAACTTACATGATGGATAACGAATGAAAAGTAAATAATATGATAAAGTGCTTCTTTACAACACGTAAAATAATAATAATAGGATTAATTTAAATGATCCATGTATATTAAATAATTAAAATACATCATCGACATATACCGAGACAACAGCTAATCAGAAAATAGCTTTCTAAAATTTATATTTATTTATTTTTATATTTTTGTTTGAGTTATAACCACATGAATATGAAAAATACGAAAAATTAAAATTTATGAAAACTATCATCTTCTCTTAAAGTTAGACGTACAAAATTATCGTTTTACAAAATAGCTTGTATCCTATTTATGTTCTTCCGAACGTATTTACATATTTTGACCATTAGGCCTTTAATTAGGGGATAGAGATACTAAACTTTTTTATGCGAATTTATATTTAAGGCTATTTATATTTAATAATTAATATTATTAAAGGCTAATTAATTAATATTAAAGCTATTAATATTAAGGCTAATTAATTAATATTAAAGGCTAATTAATATTTAAACTTATTTATGCGAAACTTCGTATATTTTAGGCTGAGTACACCACGCCATACAAGTGTGGAGAGGGATCAAAAACATGGATATTTTAATAGGGGTTATCTCAATAAGGGAAATCGATATATTAAAATTATCCGATTTTTTGCAAGGTATCTCCCTCCCCTCTTCCCTCGTTTATAATTTCCTGCACTATTACTCATGTAGAAAACTACGTGCGGTGTCTTCTCTTTGATAAAACTTCTGAACAGAAAACGGAAACCTTTAAAAGCATATTGATTTAAAAAGTTGTTTTCATACAGCTTGAATTATTAACTATCAGCTTCACCTTAAATATTGAATGGAGAAGCATTAGAAGCGAACCAAAAATAAAATTTCAATGGTTAAATATGAGCGAAATGCTTAAGGGTCCACTTACACATTTCAGTGCCATATCAGTGTAATGAAAGTTCTGTGTTTTTGTATCAGTGAAAAATTATATTCTTCTTAGGATTAGATGTGAACAGTCAGGCAGATGTGAACCTCTCCATTTTAATCCTCAGAATAATGTAATTTTTCAGAAACACGAAATTGTTACAGCATTGACACGCCGTGAACATGAGTAAATGGACCCCACAGAACTCCTTAAAAATAGAATCAAAGACGAGCCCCTAATGCAACTCCGCCGAATCCTAAATTGACTATAAAGAACTAATTTTTCTGTTCCAATCTACACCTGTGTCTATCAATATTTACTAAATATTTTTTGGTCACTATCCAAACACTGTGAACAATTAGAACTATTGGTTTCTAGTTATAAATTTTTACGACTATAATGCAATTATGTTCTAATTGTATAATATAATTCTACTCCTTCACTAATTTCTTACATAACCTAAATTTTGACACAATGATGGTCGCTGAATCTACATTCTTGAAAACTCCAATATTAGATTGTCGGAAGAGGGGATGGTTAAGCATGAAATTCACAAAATTTAACATTGTTTTATAGATTTTTGCAACATTACACATTGTTTACTACTCTGTATTAAAAAAAAAGAGTTTTAATTAAAAATGGAAAAACATTTTGAGGAAGCGAGAGTTGAAGTCCGGTAGAGATTAAAGATAGTTTATCATTGGACATCGCTCCTTATCGTTTTCGCATGCGCGGCTTGCATTTCGGACGTGCTAAGTATTCTATAAGGCGCTTCCTCCCTGAATTAACTGTAACCTGGTTCCCAATTACTTCATTTAGTTGGCGTTTTCTCTAATTATCTGATCCAATCGATTTTTCCCAAGCCAAAAGGATACAGAGCCATTTAGATAGGAAAGTTCTCTCCTAGAAAAGAATTTCGAATTATTATAAATATGCAGGACCTTCCTTTGTTGCCATTAAGAGTCTCCTGTCAACAACAGCAGGAATAGGAATTGTTCATTGCAAGCCTGCACTAATGCACTGCATCAACTTGTAAACAAGTTACAGGAGGTACAATTTTTAAGCTGGATGATTTGATGATAAAAATAACAAACCTATCTTGTTATAAAAATACGGTTATATTACCATAATATATTTTTAAAAAGGGACAGATGATGAAGAGGACAAATGCCATTTGGTGCATGATAGACAATGGCAGAAAATGCTGCTGACTGATATACTGATTGAATGAAAGAATTTTAGGGCCTTCATACATTGTTGTCCTAGTGAATATGAGGGAATAAACAAAATTGATAGTTCATGCTTATCCATTTTAATAAAAAATAAAATTTAAAAAATCTTATTCCTCATTGAAAAAGATGATTTTTCCATAACTTTTGTTGGCTTGTTCGCTTAACACTGGCTGGGAACCTCTGATCTAATTAATTGCTTCATTTGAGGATCTTCATCAAATTAAATTTTCAGTTTCAATTGAACACAACTCCCATTAGAACTGAATTCTAGAACTTTACCAATCAGGAACCAAACTCACTGGATTCACTATGGCATGTTCTTTAAGCTCAGTAATTGAAAAGATTCAAAACAAAGCTTTAACACTGAAGAAACTAATATGGATTTGTCTTGACTGATTACAGACTCTCTCATAACCACTCTCTTACATAGGCAGCAGAGGTAAATTTTGAAGGATTCAGATTCTGGAATTTTGATCTTGTCAAAATTAGAATTTTCTGAGAGTTTTGTACATATACATGGGAGAAATGTTTATACATGTATAAATATGTGTGCATATTTTTTTTCTCTTGCAGAGTAATCCTATGCAAGAGGAATTTATTTACAAGAGTTGGTGCTAATGACCAAATGTAGATGCAAGTTGTTATGAAATAAATAAATAGATGTGCAGTGATGATCAAATTATATTCATGTAAAAAAAAACAAAAAAAAAACGAGAGATTGAACAAAAAACAAAAGAGATTGAACAAAAAAATGGTTACTACGTTATAATGATTACTTTATAAAAAAAAATGTAAGAGAGAGAGAGAGATTACAAAAACTAAAATAAAATGAATGAATGAATACATTTGTACAATATACTAAATAATTAGATAATATATATAAATGAGATATTGAATAAAAGAATATAACTTCATTCAGTAAGTACATTTTACTGAATGTAAAATAGTGAATAGTTTACTGAATATTTATGATAATAAATATTTATTATCTAAAGCATTTCATTCTTTTGATATAATCCTTTTTATTTATTTTTTATCTGAATGGTCTGAGGAGTATTTTTTCTTATATAAATGTAATCAAGTTAAATAATCAGCTCTAAGTCCTTAAAATAAGATTAAATTATTAGCAGTCCAACACTGCTTATGTTGGAAGTGAGCTAGTACATTGGGATGGCAGTTTTCTTATACTATATTAAATTTAAATATTAAATATTTAATATTTATTTAAATATATTAAATTTCTTACGATTCACCAATAAAACCTTTTTCATATATTTTTTGACAGTGAATATTTTATTTTTGTATAGATTATCAATTATTATTAAAAGGCAATGAAATGTATAAGATTTAGAAATGAGAGGAGGAGAATGTAACTGTTTCAAGATTTCCCAAACCTCCTAAATTCAAGGAATGAGACAAGATGGAGTGGAGTTAACTGGGATCACTTATAAGTGGTCGTCTTTTGGCACCTAATGAATATGACCATTATAAGGAGTGATCGTGGATTTTCTGAGAAATGCTTCCTCAACATCGAGCTAGTATCTATCATATAGACAGAGAGCAGCTTGGCAACAATCCAGCAGATTGCTCTACTTTGACTAACCAGAGAATACAGGACAGTGCCTCATGAGGTGGAGACATTAGTAGGGGGGATACCTCTGGACTTCCGGTGGGAAAACTATTTCAAGCACAAGATTAAGAGTGAAGGACTGGCGGATCTACCCGAGAACCTCTGATTGAGGATCTGTGAATATCCCTGCAGATGGAAGAGGATCCTCTGGGAGGATACAGTAAAAGAATAGAATCGGTAGTAGGTGGCAACCCCAAAAGAGACTAAAATACTAATAAAATACTTTGCCACTGTTGATTCACAACTAGATAAGATATGGGGGGTCCTCTCATACTACTGGATCACATAGATTCAAACAGGGCAAGGGGGTTCCCTAGTGAATTAAAAAACATTGGTCCTCTATGTGTGTGCATATTTTTTTCTTTTGGATAGTACTCCCATGTTTGAGGAGTTACGGTGTACCAGAGACTGCCCACAATATTCTCATAGCTCATAGTAATTTACGAGACATTGAGGAATACAGAGCCTCTACATTCTGAAAGAGTGCGGGTCCTCTCAGCTCTCCAGGAGAACTAATAGCACTTTATGAACATAGTGTGCTGATAGAAGGAGAAAGAGGCTATTCTAGGGAAACCACCAGGAAGAGGAGATGCAAAAGAGGACAGTGGCCAAACTGAGAACTAAGAAGAGTCCTGTTGTGTGCACAGCTCATGATAAAATTGTAAATTATTTACTTGCAGCCGTGGGATGTTAGCATGGTTGCATAACATACTACTGCTGCTAATACCCCTATTGCTTAAAAAGCAGGGTAGGATGGAAAATAAAATAAAGATTTTAAATAATGATAAAGTTATTAAATAACTAATTAGATTGCGCAGAAAAAAAGGCAACTTCAATTTTTTTATAATATTCATCATTTGAATCGTCCCCACTATCAGATCACAAATACGGCTAAAACTTTTAATTAAAAGGGCCATAAGCATAACAGACAGTAAGTATATAAAAAACATCATTTATAAAATCTTAGATAGCAATTTTTATCCATATACATTGGTCTATAAACTTTGGTATGAATGTATGAACGAGTTAAATTATGACAATAGAAGCAGGAAGAAACATGATAATATTACTAAGCAAAATGATAAAAATGAAAAAACTATTTCTAAAAAAACAGAGAAAAATGGGAATTATAACTGATTATTTTGAATGCATTAACAATGAGGATGGTAATAAAAGTGAAAATAATTTGTATTAGCGAAAATATATACCTGGGATGACTGACAAAATTAAAAAGGTATTTTTAAAATACGACAATGTCAGATTTGGAATCTACAATAATAACAAACTTGGAAATTACTTGACCAACATGAAGGACAAAATAGAAAAGGAAAACAAACAAAATGTAATTTATAAAATAAACTGTAAACAATGCACGGATAAGTTTTATATTGGAGAAACTTCACAAAATCTTAAAACCAGGATGAATCAACATAAAACAAACATCAAAAACCCGAAAAATGTTAATGCTACTGCGTTGGCTAGGCACAGTAAAGACAACAGTCATGATTTTGATTTTAACGATGTCAGGATTTTAGATAACGCTGAAGATAGTAAAGTCAGAAAATTTTTGGAATCAATTTGCTAGCATTATGTTGATATAATTAGCAAAATAGATATTTAAAAATAATTAATAAAGGCTTATTTTAATTTAATTAGAGGCAAGCACAACAGTTGACACACAGGATTAAGTAAATGCTGTACCAATAAAACAACACTGGGCACAGTTCAAATAGATCATTCAGGATAGCTGGTTAATGCAAAAATGAGACAATTACATTCAGCTGCAAGCATATTAATAATTGGTTTTACAATGAGTTTTACTGAGATATAGGATCTAAATTAATAATTGATTTTAATATTTTTTAGAAGTAGGATGACAAATAGGAATTTCCTACATGAATAACGTCACATGGACAAATAGGGATGGGAAAGCGAATACAAGATAACAAATTTTATATTGGTGGGATGAAGTATTGTAAATTTTTGAAAACTTTTGGCTAGTCATTTGGTGAATTCTCTGTCAGAAATATTTTTATGTGGATATGAATATTTTAAAGTATTAATATTATATGAAATTTTTAATTCTGCTTTAAATTACTTTTAATCTGCTTTAAATTGAATAGTTGATTTGGTTGTCATGAATGCTTTATGGTTGATGTACAATATTTTTAGATCACTTGAAAATGGGCAAGATGAGCCCGAAACATTGTGGGGAATGGTTAATAAAGTTGTGGAAGTTGATAAGGGAAATTTTACTGAAAATTGAAATTTTTGAAAAAAAAAAAGTATTAATTTTTTTGTGGCCAATTCTCAATTAATAATTATTTAAAAGTAAATAGTGTGAATTAACAATTAAAAAGTCAAATTATATTGTTTTTAATAATGTTTGCATATCTGTACTATACTATTAAATTATATTCCACATTATTATAATGGTTATATGAATGTACAATGAATTGTTTTTAGGAAAATGAAAACTTGAAAATGGGCAAACAACCTGAAACGTTGGAGTATAGCTTTAGAAAAAAGTTTTCTTTTCGTCGAAAAATAAGTTTGAACTTCTGAATTATATAAGATATAAAATTAAATTTAAAAAAAATAAACCCATACCAGTGGAAAAAAAATATGAAATGATCTTTGCCGGAGCTCGCTTTGAAGTTGCATATCTTTGAGAAAATCAACTTTACTTAACTTTAAATACTTGAAAAATGAATTATTTGGTAAAAACTTATTGTATTTTGCTAAAGATAAAGTAAAATGTCACAAAAATAAATAATAATAATGAAAAATAAATTAAATAACATTGTTGTATCATATATTGATTTCTATTGTTCAAATGGGAAACTCTCCATAAACCCTTGAATGCTGAATAACTTTAATATATATTTTTTTTGAAGAAAAATAACCATAAAATAAAAAACAAATAAAAAAACTAAACACATGGTACAAATTTTAAGAACAAATGCACAATATAAACAAATACATTGTGGATGTTTATTAAATATTGTTTAAGAAAAGTCAGGGCAAGCATGTTTTGGGGTCAAGAACGTAACAGATTTAAAAAAAAAATATATTATTATCTTACAGTACTGAACTCTAGTGGAAAACCAGGCAAGTGCCTCTTCAAAATATAGTAAAACCATTTTAATCAATTACAGAAATGTTTTTATGACTATACTTAATACATAGAATAATCCATTTTAGTAAACTAACAATCTTTCTAACTAACAAAGGGCAGATTCCAATCTTGTGCTTATTTTTTTATTGTTCTTTTTAATTTGTTAAGTTGTTACTATTTTTTTCATTTTTTGCTTTATTTTTTTATTAATTACATTTCATAATATTTTCACTTGTCTATTTCTTATTTTCTCTAGTTTTAGATCTTTGTTTGCAAATGTTCAATTAATAATTCTTTCATGAAGTTATCTATTTCAATAAATGATTGTTCTAATCAGGTACTATTGGAAAAACGCTGCAGTCTTTGTTTAATTGTTATCAATAAATAAACCAGCTACAAATAATACTTGATATAAATTATTAATTTAATAATAAATATTTTAAAGTAATTTTGAAATTTACAAGGATTTCATAAGATATTGCAAAAAGAACTTATTTAATGAAGAATTATTGCTTATCAAATGAAGAAAATCAAACATTAGCTCAGAGGAATACTCTGAAAGTCACATCTTTAATACTTCTGTATGATTACTTTCATGTGGAGAATTTTTTTTTTCTTAGAGAATGTTTTTCTGAGAGTTCCTGATTAAGGGTTTTGATCCAACTTTCTGCAGACAACAGCTCTCCTGGGAAATAGGGGTAAGATTTCGATCGATGAGATCTTTCGCAATTATTGGATTAAAAAACAATAAATAGGAAAATGCAAAATAAAAATAAAAAGTGATAATAGCTTAAGAAATTTACAAAATTATAAAATGTGCAACAAAACAAAAAAGAGAACATAGGAAAACAAAATCCAATTTCCATAATTACTATCAATGTTTGGTACCTAAATGAAGTTTATTTTTCGATTTAAACAATCAAGAGATTCAGAGCTATTGGTTTGCAGTATGTGAAGTACTTTTCTCTTTGATGCTAGTCACTAAAAAAAATAAATATATTATCTTGAATTTAACTGTGATTTGGTTAGATGCTATGAAATCATTCATAATCTAGATCTGAGAAGAGATATCACTAAACAAAAGGAAATAAACAATTAGAAGTAGACAATGAACGGAAAAATTTGTTTGAACAAGAAGAGTTGGACTCCCAACTTTTTATCAGATGAAAAGAGAGGAGTATCATAGGCTATAATCCTAATAAGAATTTGAGTTGTAAGTGATATGGACCATCAAGATGTTACCTCTACTTACTTTGCTTTCCTCTTAGCTAATATTAAGCTTCTGAACGGTCCACCACAATTATCAAAATATACAATAATGATTTACCTTACAGTATACTTAATGCCTGAAAGTCCCCCACCTCCCTCCAATAATCTTCTCTTCGATTACTTTTATGGTCAACTATATCTCCATCATTAATTTTCTATTTTTAATCTTCTCTATCTCCATCTCTCAAGATCCTTTGAAGAGGACTGGACTATTTATTAGACAGATAGGCTAGAATAAAAAAATATGACCATTTTTCTTTCAAAACTTACTTACTGCTATGAATGAAAAAATAAATATAAGCCATAAACACCAGATGTGTTTTTTAAAGGACCTGCATACAACTTTTTTATGATATGCTAAAATAATGCTTGAACGATAGTTCTAATGTTTTATACATTCATATGTTGATCATCATCATCATAATCTAAAACCTCTTTTACCGCTTATGCAGTGTGAGGTTGTCCTTTGCAGAGTCTGGACCAGGTTGTCCTCTCCTGTACCAGTTGCCTCCTCCTGCTCCAGTCTAATTCCCGTCTTTGGAACGCTTCCCGCACTCCTTCCTACCAGGATATTCGGGGTCTTCCCCTAAGTCTCCTGCCTTCCACTTGAGTCTTGTAAGTCATTATGGCAAATTTATCTTGGCTCATCCTCAGAAAGAGACCAAACCATCTTAAGAATCTTAACTTTAGTTCTTCCAGAATCGTTTCCACTGGTTTTATTTTGAGACTCGCTCAGATGGTAGTGTTGCGAATCCTGTCTTGTCTACTCTTTCCTTCGCCTTTCGCAGGTAGCGCATATACCTTATCCCCAAATTGGTCTCCAATTCTCGGAAGGTATGGTTGTTTGTTCTTACTACATTCCTCGTTTTGTGGTAGAGACTGCTCACCGCTATAATAAGACCATTATTTACCCTTTTCTCGGTCAGGGCCCTAACTATATCCTCTTTCCTTACTCTGTCAAAGGCCTTACAAAGATCGATAAAACACAGAGAGTTCTTTTCCCTTTTCAGCACACTTCTCAGTGATTTGTCGCATAGTGCAAATCAGACCTTGTGTGCCTCTCAGACTCTTTAATCCATATTGTTCCTCTCCAATCTGACAGTCGGTGACTCTCCTGATTCTTGCCTCTAGGATTTTCAAGTATATCTTGCGGGGCACACTAAGGAGTGATATTCCTCAGTGATTATTGCAATTTCTATAATCACCCTTCTTATGGACCGGTACGATAACTGCGACTTCCCAACACTTCAGAATCCTCTTGTGTTTCCAAACAAGGTTTAGAAGATGAAGAAAAATCTCCTCTCCTTTGATATGCATATATATGATCATTTCTGGAGTGATTTCATCTAGTCCTGCTGACTTACCGATTTTCATTTTGGATATAGCTTCCTGTAGCTGCTCTTCGCCAATGTAATCATCCTCTTCATATGTTGATGATAATAAAAATCAATAGTAAAAATTTTTAGATGATAAACATTATCTGCTTGATATTGAGGTAAAGTACCATTTTTGCCCTTACAATTTATCAACTTTTTAAACTTAAATTTAAACAATGTATTTTCTTGTTTTTTTTTTTAATTATACTTTTAAATTTACACCTGACACTTAATAGTAAAAACTGAATGAATAAACTATTCTGCTCTTCAACAGCAGAGCACAACATATTTTCGTTTGAAATACTGGTTTACATGAAAAATGAGCGTTCAGGTATAGTCATATTATTGCTAATCCAATTTACTTAAAATTCCATGAAGAAAAGGAAGTGAAATAAAGTTTATTAACGATCAAATTACTGCATGATCTACGTTTTGGGATTCTTCCCCATTATCAGGACCAAAAGACCTTTTTCCACTACCTTTTCTTCAAGATCAGATCATAAGTCTTCTATTCAAATTGTATTCATCTTAAATTAAAATTCCATGTAGTTCTTTAAGTTTATTGTGAAGACTAATTCTTCCTTATCATTTTATTAAAAATATTACATCGCATCGAATGCTTCGAGGTATTTTTGCCTCATTTTCAGAATTTTTTAACATTCAACTTGTAAGTTCACATTATTTTTTTTTTTTATAAAATCTTTTAAAGTATTCTTCTTTTTATATCATGCATCCATATAAAATATATTTTGTCAAATATTTAAAACTTTCAAAGGAATACTTATATATATATATATATATATATATGTATATATATATATATATATATATATATATATATATATATATATATATATATATATTAATATATATAATTAATTAATATACATATCTAAGTGTTCCTTTAAAAGTTTCGAATATTTGACTGTATATAATTGACAAAATATATTTTATAAAGAAAATGTGAATTTAAAGTTGAATATAAGATGAGGCAAAAATACCTCGAAATGTTTGACATGATGTAATATTTTTAATAAAATAATAAGAAAGAATTAGTGTTCACAATAACCTTAAAGAACTACATATGTTTAATCTTCCATGATAAATTAAATTGTTAAAATTTCATATTATACAGTACTTACTTATGATAAAAGCTCATATGAGAGTACAAACAAGAATGTCTTTAATTATCCAAAAATAAAATAATAATAATTTATATAAAATAGTAGGTTTATATTTTATATAAAATAAATATAAAAATTATGAAGGGGCCAATTATTACAACATTTTTGAAGGGGGGTTACTTCTAACCCTCTAAGGGGTCTATAGTGTTGCAGCATGTTTAATTCCAGAAAAAAAATTGAAGCAGTAGCCCAATTTAAAACAATTTTCATTGATAATGTGTCATAATAGTAAAGTTAAAATATTAGCACAAGTATTTACAAGAAATTTTGTATTTAATAGGCCAAATATAAAATCACGGTGTTTTTCAACAAATTATTAATGATTTAGAGACAACCATAGTTAGTTCCTTAACCAAACAGAAATATATTTCTGAAATTGCAAATATTAAAGTACTAACTTATACTAGTACTTAATCTGCTATGCAATTAAATAAATTGCAATTCTATAAACATATATATATATATATATATATATATATATATATATATATATATATATATATATATATATATATATTTATATAGTAAGTTGTCTGACTAATCAAAAAAAATAAAGAACATATTTGGGAGGCCATGAAAATTCTTTTATGCCATTAACTATAATCTTCCAAGGAAATTAGCTTAAAATTACAAAACTTTTTATAATCTGAAGTATTGAAAAAAAAAATTACAAAGACTGGACTATGATTGAGCAGAAAATGGTTTTGAAGCAGAACAAGAGAATGGAATGAAGGACAACCCCTTTGAGGCAGTAATAAAGTGACCAGCATTCAAGCAAAAAACAAAACAAAACACTATAATGCATCATTAAAGCACTGTTGCACACCTGTATTCATTATTTTAATAAGTGATTATATGGAAGTCAAGATAGATCCCGAATTCCTCCAGCTGATATATTAGCAAACCTCTGTCAAGAAAAATATTGCAAAGAGAACAGCATACAAAACAAGTTTTAAAAAAATTGTTATTAACTGTTATATAGCATTAGACTAATTTCAAATTTTTCAGATTGTTATAAATTCCACAATACACAATATTTTTCCAAATCTCAAATTATCAGTTGTAAATTAGTACCCACATAATCGCAGATCACTATTTCCCATTATCATAGATTAAGATTTAACTAAAAGTTATCGGTACAAAGAATGATAGAATGGTTTTTCATCTTCACCTCTTCTGTTAATTTCATACTTCAATGAGGACTATACCATTATAAACCATTGTTCCTCTCATTTTTACAATGATGAATCCCAAATTCACCTCTCTTTCTTTAAACGCAAGACAACTAAGACATGTATTGTGTTAGGCTATGGTCAATAAACTGAAACTTCAAAGAAGTCTAAGGTCATAGTCTCTTAATTGCAACTAATTCCTTGATTAGATACATTCTTATTATCTTGAGCCTTAATGTATCGACTGTCTTGACCAAAAACCTAAGTATAATTTTCCTTTTCCCAACTTTAATAATTTAGTTTTGTTAAATTCCAAACATATCACATGCTTTGTTAAATTATAAACATATTAGGTTTAGTTCTACATATCATGTAGATATAAATAGTTCTTTAGTTATATTGTATTCTTATTATCTAGCAAGGTACATTCCATAATTATTATTACTTGTGTCTTCTGTAGTATGTAAAATTATTACATCTAACTATTATTTTTCTTCTAATTAACTACACATTATTTCTTTTATGAAATTCATGTTTTTTATAATTTAATTTATTTTTATTTTTTTCTAAGCAATTTATGTTATTCTATAAGCCATTAATAGTTCTTTATTATTTCTATATTGCTTTAAATTCTTATAATTAATTAAGAATATGTATTATCTAAATTTGTATAATATTTCTCCTATAAGTTTCAAATTCTATTCATATTATTAACGTTATTAATCACAACACCCAACCAGTTAAAAAAAATACTGTATTTTATTTTTGTAAATTTTTATGTTATTCTTGGCACCGACTAATATGTATTTTTGACATGTGAGACATTATTATTATTCTTTGTAAAAACTCTATACTATCTATTCTTTCATGGACTCCTGATCCATAAACTTCCACCATTCTGGAGCAACCTTGGAAGATTGCTATCAAGATGATCAAATCTCTTTTAAATCTTGAAATGCTACCTAAGATATATTCTTGGGATGCCCCATTGTAGATAGGTCTCTCACCACAACATGAATCATTTCTTTACTTAATTTTATTTGTGAAATTATATCAATAATATTATCTTTCTAAGTTGTCAATTTTTCTTTTTTTTCTAAATAATTATTTTGCTCTATAATTGTTACAAATAAAAAGCCATATAAATTGATTCATTATAATTATTCTTAAGGACAACAATCCAAAATGTTTTTTTTTTTATATGTAGGAAATCAATCAAAAAAAATTTCCTAAATCTGACATAATTTATACTTTTATTGTCCTCTAAGTTAAAAAAAAAAATGTTCAGTTGTCCAGAAAAGTACAGAATGTTTTTTTAATTTTAATAACATTAAAATTAAATACCAATAATACTTGCATTAATATTTTAGAAATGACTAGAAACAGATCAATTCTACAATTTTTAAGGCTTTACCACAAAAACTGCATCAAAATTTCAATTCTCCATGCCAACTGAATTGAATTCAATAATTTATTTACTCATCTCGATGCCCTGCGCAACTGCTATTAGATTAGAAGCACCATTATCGAATGGATTACAAAATTTTGTAAGCTTTAATGCATCTAAAATATTTAATTCTATTATATTCATTCGTATAGGCCACTGATGGACCACGCGAAGCGTCTACTTGATGTGAGATTTCCTAAGGCGCCACGCTTCTTTCATCTTCTCACTGTGTGCCTTCTTCCTTTCTTCAGACCAAGTTGTTCCAGTCTTCAATTTCCTGGTCTCTCGGCTCACTTTCCATTTATGTACTTTTCGTCTGAATGTCTGCCTATCTTGAATGTCTGAGTCTGTTATGCCAGCGTCTTTCAAGTCCTCTCTAACTTCGGCTATCCACCTCGTATACTTATACTTATACTTTCAGTGTATTCCAAGATCTGTTTTGTCAATCGGGTGTCTGACATTCTCTTGATATGACCATAGCATTGCAGTAGACGTTTCAACATATCGTGTATTATGTTGGATTTCTGTTCAGTCTCCTGTCTACTGCGCAACCGGTATCCATCTTCTGTCTTTTTGGGTCCTAGAATTTTCCTGATGATTCTTCTCTCAGTTTCTTGATGTTTTCTAGTTCACCTTTTCGATTCATTACTAAGGTTTCAGATGCATATAGGGTTTCTGGTTTGATGACGGTGTTATAATATCTCACTTTGGTGTTACGTGATAGGCATGACTTATTTTAGATGTTCCCAGTCTTCCAGAAGGCTCTGGTCATCTTTTGTTGTCTCTGTTCGTGAGCGGCCTTCTCTATCCCATTGGCCTGTATCATCTCTCCGAGGTATTTAAATTTGTGAACTCTCTTGATATTCCCATATTTTGTTCTCATAATTTCCAGTGCGTCTTTCTGGTTCGACATATACTCTGTTTTCTGGAAAGAAATCTGTAGTCCGATCTTTCCAGCCGTCTCATTCAGAATCTCGATCTGTTTTGCTGCTGTTTCTATGTTGTCTGTAAGTATTGCTAGATCATCGGCAAATGCCAGACAAGAAATATCTATTCCCTTGTTCTTTCTTCCTAACCTAATGGGTTTGTGAAGTCCCTGCGCCTTCAGTTCCTTTTCCCATTCGCTGATCACTTTGTCTAGTACTATATTGAACAGTATTGGTGACAGACCATCACCTTGTCTTACTCTTGTTCTAATTTTGAATGAATGTGATAGTTCTCCCATGAATTTGATCTTGGATTTGGTGTCTGTTAGTGTCTGTTTGATGAGGTTCATTGTCTTCTCGTCAAGGCCTCTCTTCTCTAGTTCTTGTATCAGTGACAGTCTGTCTATAGAATCGTAGGCCTTCTTGAAGTCTACGAAAGTACAAATGGTTTCTTTGCTTCGCATCGCTTGGTATCTCAAGATTGTTTTCAGATTGAGTATCTGTTCAGAGCAAGATCTTCCCGGTCTGAAGCCTGATTGGTATTCTCCTATTGTGTGTTCTAGTTGAGATTGCACCCTATCTAACAGGCACTGTGACAGAGTCTTGTATGCAGAAGACAACAGTGATACTCCTCTGTAGTTGTCTACGTTAGTTCTGTCTCCTTTCTTATGAGGAGGGTGTATGACTGCGCACTTCCAGGCTTCAGGCAGTTTTTCGGTTTCCTAAATGTCTTTTTTTATCTTTGTCAATTCACTGATTGTCTTCGGCTTGAATTCCTTTAGTAGCTCTGCTACGATTCCATCTTTCCCTGCAGCTCTACCGTTTTTCATTTTCATGATTTGTCTCTTGATCTCTAATTCATCTGGTGCTTCTATATTATCATTTCTTCTGATCTGTTGTATCCTTGGGAATCTCTCTGTGGGTTCAGGACAAAATATTTAATTATTTGATTCTAAAAACTTTTTTCCCCTAAATGTTCTGATGGTTAGTTTATCCATACCATTTTAAATTTGTTTCATGGTGTAAAGTATAATCTAGAGAGCTATTTCCGATAGTTGATACATCCTGGTGAGAGTTTACCTTCTAACAAGTAGTTGTTATGAATGACCAATTCGTAATAGACAGGAATTAAGAAGTAAAGATCAGTTTATTATAAGAAGTATAATTATATCATTAGAAGTATAATCATTGACATAGCCAACCAAATTTTCTGACGGAAGAGCGGCAGGTTCTTGGGAGGGCTAGTCCCTCTTCTGTCCCCACAGAGATGCCTAACTATGTATATCAATATGGTTAGAGGTTGACACGCTAGGTGTAGCTAACTAAACACCAAATGCTATCTTTTTTTTTTTTTTACTTCATTTTCAATTTTTATTTTGGAGGGGGAGAGGGGGTAGGCAGGTGTCTGGGAGGCATATATTCCCCGGAGATACCTATCTACACCCATGAAAACTGGCGTAACTTTAATGGGTATAGTGGTATCAGGTGCCAAAAAAAAACTGCAGATATCAAAGGGGAGGTTAAAAATTCCATTTTTAACAAATTTACTAAAAGAAAATCTGTAGATAAATAAAGGGTGAATGATAGATGTAACTTAAAGAAGCAATAAAAAAGGAATGCGGCAAAGGGAATCTCATGGCCTAATGTTTTTATCACACCCTGTTAGATCCTTTACTTTCTTTAGGACATCCTAAAATCGAGTAAACTGAAAAAACCACGCCACTGGTAAACCATCGTCACTTCCCTCTAACCAACACTATTACTTTCCCTCTTCTCCTTTCCTCTAACACAGTTCTTTTTAAATTACTCCATGAGGGTTTTCGTTTTTAGTCACCTTGGTATGGATCGGTATTTAGATTTTGAATCAACCTACTTGTTACATTGTCTCATCGCTTCACCGAATCACTGATAGACTATAAATATCAAGGGAGCACAAAAACGTTTCTGCTGTTCGTCCAACAATTTCAGTCCATGAATTTAATAAAAGAAACATATAAACGATTCAATGAAAAATTAAAAGCATTAACAGGAATGAATCAACGATTTTTTCTGAGGGAGGGCACTATAACTAAATGTTAGAATCTATAGGATACTTTTAAATTATTTAGAAATAATATGACGCAAACTTAATTCATGTGTTGATGGAAATTAATCCGGTTATGGAGGACTTAGAAATGCATAGGAAGTTAATTTTCCTCTACTATCGAATAACAGTATTTTCGTTCCAATATAGATGATCCAATACAGAAGATTGTTAACCACGCATGAACGTATCCCCTCCCCTCCTTATGTCTCTCTCGAAATTCCAGAGACTGAAGGTTAAGCTGAAGAGAAGTACAAGACATCACATCATCACCCAGAACGATCTTCCTCTCGTGATAAATAAAGAGAATAAGCTTGAAAGTAGCTCAGCACAGCCCACTACAACTTACTGGCCTTGGGGAACTTGTTCACGGGATGTCCTGGTAGACTGGCGGTCAGAGGAGGCACAGAAGACAACTACATAAGAGATGGAGGTGGTTAACAGATATGAAGACTGAACAAATGAGCAACTGATCTTATTGGTCCCACAATATATTTGTACGCCGCTATTGAGTAAAGACAAGATAGATTCAGAGAGGGGTAATAATCTCAATAATTAAACAAATAAACTAAAATAATCACGATGAGGAATAGAATTTTAAATTCCTTCGTATTGTGCCTTCGTTTTACTTCATTTTTGTTCCCGTTATTTTCTCTGGCATTGATTCTTCTGGAAACCTGAGAGTAAGTTCCATAAAAAAAATTAAAATTAAAATATTCCAATCACAGACTCTTAGCATTCTTTTAAAAAAAGTTATATTAAAAAACATATATAAAAAAAAGTAAGTACGTTCAACATGAGTCTTATTTGGTACGAAGTAGGTCAAGGACAACTTCTTGTGGCAGCTAGAAGCCGTAGCTAGGTCCGTGACGCCAGAAGTAGAAGAAGCGAATACTACTCTGTAACATAAATGTAAGTAGTCTGTAATTCTTCATTCATTTGGGATAAATTTTCACAAGGAAATTCTAAATTATTCTTTCATATTCCCTATCGAATATTTTTTCTTGAATCTGTCAGTGTGTCATTAGGTTTTTCCTTTGAAGACTTTAACATTTTACATTCCTAATCTTTGGAAGAATTAGAAATTGTATTTACGTAAAATCCTGATTTTATGAAGCTGTAAAGAAGTTTGAAAATCTTAACTAATTTATAGAGATTAACTAAATTATAGAGGTTATAAAAATTCCTGTAATTTCGTTGTTGAAAAACTAGATATTCTGAGAAGATTTTTGAGCTAAGAGATGTTAAAATGTTAACTTGCCTCTAATCTAAATTGGAACGTTTTCTACGAAATATTTTCACAGACTGGAGCATTATTAATTACTAGTAGTTCTGTGAACAGTAAATCTCGCGAACCAATTTAGGCATTTTTATTTTATTTTGCATCCTTCTATTTCAATCATAACGCAAACCTGCTAAATACATAATCCTCTGTCGTCTTAGTTCACATAGTCTTCTTGTAATATCGACATCATTAATACAATTGGAATACTCAATGTCAAAAAATCGCCAGGATTTTTGATAACATTCAGTTATATAACATTCAAGCTAGAGATAACAAAGAAAATTCATAAATAATCACAGAACCCATCATATAATTGATCAATTGTCTTCATTAAATAAAAAAGTAATCTCTTCACAATTATTGTAATTATCTCATTTTATTTTCCCTTCACCGTTCGTGTCAATGATTTGAAAAAAAAAAGAAGAAAAAATGATCAAATGACTCTAAGAAATATTCATGTGAAATAGGAGTTGAAACAGGATCTTTTTTACGCTTGGTCAATTATTTTATTTTATTTTTTTCGATTTATCTACCATTACTGTAAATATGTTTTTTATATATATAATTTAATTATTTCATTTTTTTTAATGTGGACCTAATCTTTAACAAAACTCTTATACTTCAGACAAACTATGGATGATGATGGTTTTACGCCTTTAGCCAAAAAAAACAAAAAACGATAAGAACAAGCAAATGAATTGAAACATTAATAACGACAGGTAACAGCTAAACCAGTATCACTCTTCCACTGTTCTGGGCTTAACGCAGGGAGCGATGATACGGGAGGAAGATTCAAATATTGGAAGAAAGGGAACTGGCTGGCTGGAGGGGAGCCTGGCCGGGGACCGCTAGCCCCCAGTGGGCCAGTATGCGATGATACTCCTCTTCGTTCTGTTCCTCTCCGCGCCCGCCGCGCTCGCCTGTGACGGCTTCTTCGGCTGCTTCAAGGCCGAACTCGTCCAGGCCTTTTCCAAGATCGCAGCCTCTGACAGCTACGTCCTAGTGCCTGGTCTCTCCTTCGATAGGAAGAAGGATGTCCCGAGGAGTCTCGAGGCCTTCCCAAGCAGGTCGGATGATGTCAGTGTCTCCGACGTCTACCGCAACGCCGAGAGGTTGTTCAAGAGTCATGCCCTCTTCTGGAACGTCCTACCCGGTGTTGACATCAGTGTCTCCGAAGGGAAGGATGGAAACTTCGTCTTGGGAGTTGAAAGATGTCACCACGAATCAGGTAATAAACGTCCTCATTAGCTCAAGTTAATTTAAAATCTATGTTCATTTATTGAAATTAACAACTAGTGAGTTTTTATCAAAAGCTATTGTATCCACTTTTGGAAAATTATTACAAGGGTATCTGAAGGTGATAAGGCAAATTTTTATTGTTGGTGTGTAACACCTATCTGACAGAGGGAAATTTAAGATTTGAAATAAACTGAATAATTTTTGGGTGTAGAATATTAATTCTTCAAAAAAATCTTTGTTTATGAGAAGTGGATATATTAATTTTTGGTAGAAAATTCCGCAACTGTATTACAAAAATAAAAGTAAATGCGCATTCTTTCGCAATATTTCGTCGAAATGACTTGTGAAGAAATTAACCATTGGCAGTACTCCAATATAAATATTACGTTAGGAGCTCCCTGTGGCATCTTCTTTTCAGACGCTCCGGAGGATTGTCGGGAATCGGTTGTAAACAATGTTTGAAATCGAGGATTCGTGTAGCCCATAATGATCGTTCTGAATAACTCTAAATAAGGAGCATTGAAGATTACACGGAAGATTTTGGATTGTAGCAATTGGATATGGGAATAATTCCATGGTGTAGTGGAGGCTAAAGCTCAATTTTGTCCAAATAGGCCTCATTATGATCACTTAGATAAACTTTTTAAGAATAAATTGAAATTTTAGAGTGTCAAGTACCTGTCGAAAATTACGACCAGTTTCATTACTCTGTGGGGTGTCCACGTTAGTCTTTCATGCCCAAACTAAGTCCTAGTTAGTGAATCTGTTCTGCAGGGATAGGTGGAATATTATTAAATGATGATCTGGAGCAATATGCCATAGGTTTACTACGATAATCAATAATAATGGACAAAATAG
Source organism: Rhaphigaster nebulosa (assembly GCA_948150685.1). NCBI lineage: Eukaryota > Metazoa > Arthropoda > Insecta > Hemiptera > Pentatomidae > Rhaphigaster > Rhaphigaster nebulosa. The sequence goes on along the minus strand of OX411310.1, from coordinate 110,719,334 downwards.
TTATCACTCTCATAATAAATCATGACAAATGACCAGATGTTTATCTTCCTATGCCCACTTTAGGTTGAAACTTGTTTTGATCGAGTATCAATTGTGCATTGTTCCACTAAATGGAAACGCGTATATAAAATAATTCATGATGGAAAAACTATTAACGTCAGGATGATCAGTCTAATGTCAATAGTTAAGCCCAGTTCTATAGCTAGGTCATTCATGCATTATATATGCATGAATAAACTTGCCGACAACAGCAAACCAACACATAATGACTCTTTACTGATTTACACGGATATACCAAGAGATTGATAAGAGTAATGGCTACAGCTGACATGCCCATGAATACGAGTAGGAGACTGAACAGGCGTTGGATGAGAGATCTTCCGTAATTAAACAAGATAACTGAATCAAGCCATGGAAGAGGTGCTGCTGTGTTAGTTTTTCCTGTGCTTGCATGTCATCATTTCCTATAATTGTCACACCATCTGCAGATTGTCAACAAACTGTTGGATTGTGCTTATTCATAATGAAAAACATTGCAAATACAAAATAATAAAAATATGTTTATATTCAATGACCAATTAATCATTAGAAAACAATAACACAACGAAATTGGACATTTTAACTATAATTATAAGTATAAGTAACCTTTACCATGCTAACTATGAACAGTCTGTACAGTTCAGTTTATATTTATTCCTTCAAAATAATAATCACGAATACTAAATAAATATTATATTTAGATAGGGAACTAAGTTTTGTAGATCTAAAAGACCAAACCTGTGTAATTCTTGGTTTTAAAATTTCTCGAATTGAGTCAATTACAATCTTTTCTCCTTCTATAAAAGATTTGTGGACTTTCGATGGAGGAGTTACCATATCACAATTCCGAGTCTCCTAAAAGCCGACAGTCTTCCACCTCGATATTGCTCGCTCTGGAATTCCACCATAACTAAGTCGAAAATAATAAATTCAATATATATATATATATATATATATATATATATATATATATATATATATATATATATATATATATATATATATATATATATAACAAAAATCTTTATTGCATGCTAATGACCCACTATGGGTAGATACATTTGTAAAAAAAATAAGCAAATAAATTCAAATTATAAAAGCAAAAGAGTAACATCACAGGAAAATAGTAAAGATGTTGCCGTCATTTTATCGCGAAATACTTAGATCTAACCTCTTTTCACCCTTCATTCCCCACTTCGAAAAAAAGTTATCGAAGGCTGGACAATGCACAGTATACTAAAAAGCATTTTACGATAAGATTTCCCGATAATTAATAATTTTATTTTCTTAAAATGGTTTTCTCCTTCAATTATTGCTACGAAACCAATGCAGTCTTGAGGGATCTGTGGGAGAAAAGTTGGTAAAGTCCTTTGTAAAAAAACTAAGCTTTCTTTAGTTACACCCTTGATTACATTGTTATTTAAAAAACTATTGTGTTATAGAGCAATTGTATTTTTTACATAAAAAAATCTTAACTATCAGTTTTACTAGATTACATTATATTGTTATAAAATTACTGCTTCACAAAAGATACTTTTTTTTAATTAGAGAACTCAATAATGAATTTCAGGGTTTTTCAGACGAAAATTTTTCCTAAATCTAAATTATTAATAAAACAACTAAATTATGATTTGTTCAGGGACCAGTATAATAAAAAAAAAATTGGGATGGTTTGATGAATAGCATGGGCTAAGTCATTTTTGCGAGTAACATAAATAACGATTGAAGACAATAAGAGCGTGAATAAATAATAAATATTAAGGGCTGGACTCTGACTTAATATAGTCTTTGATTTAACCTTGCCTTATTCATCTAGAACATAACTATTCCAAAATTAACAAAACCTATTAGCAGTTTGGCCTCGGAGTAAAGTAGTTTTATATATATTTTATTCAGACGCTAAGACTAATTTAGTCTGAGAACAAGGAATAGCTTAGGGTAAGTTTTGCCTATAACTATCCCCTGATTCAACAACCGGCCCTTATTAACATCAAATCATGGAGAATGAATGAAAACCGGAGAGGAATAAACTACAGATTAGGCAATATTAATAAAAATGATCCGTCACGTCTAGCTAGCTACTTAATCTTAATTAATTATCAACTAATATTTACAGCTCATAATTTTTAATTAAGGAATATTATTATTGTTTTTTTAATTATTGTAATATCAATTGCTTATATATATATATATATATATATATATATATATATATATATATATATATATATATATAAAATATAATATGCAATATTATGTGTGTGTGTGTATATCGTATGTGTATACCGGTGCACATGCATATCACTTAATTCACTGAGTCCCCTCAGAACAAACATGTCGTTTTCTCCTGTATCAATGAACCATTCGATTTCCTAAATCAATAAAATCATGAAGCCTTAGTAGATATACGTAACAGTTAAGTCAATGATACGTATAATATAAAATATTTCTAGAAAACAATTTACGAGCAGTTAAAGTAGAATTCATTGTGCAACGATTACTTGCAACGAGTGCATAAAAAGCCGCTTAAAAAGATCTTTATTACTGTGTTTTTTTGTTGTTAATGAAACTTTAAGCAATTGTTCGTATGCAAAATAACAGTAAATCAATAGTTTTGATATGCTTCTCGCTTATCATTAAAAATAATAAATTTTTTATCAGTCGTAACTTCTTTCCATAAACTATTTCTTTGGGTCTAATGCTTTTATAAAAATTATTAACTAGTAGTTAATAAAGCTCTTATATTCATCATCGTTGCTCCAATACAATATGCTTCATCAAACAATTTTGTATATATTTTTTTTTAATACTTTTTATTGATTATTTTAATTTTCTTCTTCCTCTCTCTCTTTTATTTATTATTTTCTCTTAAATACTATAATGACTATTAAGCTACTAAAGATAGTCCAATTTAAACTTTTATTGTTACATTAAAATAAATATCTATATCAACATAATTATGTTTAATTATGATGAAAATATTTAGGGAATATTTTCTTTGCAAAATTAAAGAAAAACGACAAATAATTATATAATAAAAAAGTAGGTACCTATATTAAAACTTAATAAGTATAAATATATAAATATATATATATATATATATATATATATATATATATATATATATATATATATATGTGTGTGTGTGTGTGTATATAATTTAATTTATCATAATAGTTCCCATCTTTTTTTTTACATGATTCCCCCAGGGATATATATATATATATATATATATATATATATATATATATATATATATATATATATATATATAATATTTATCCTATTTATAATATTTATTGTATTATATAAATAATTATGAAGAGTGAGAGTGTGATTAGTTTGTTATTATTATTTGCACGAATATTCTGTTCTATAATTTGTCTAAAGTTGTAATGAAGATCTGCAACGCGCAACGTCTAAACATAGAAAATAAATACAAAATAACGGAATCTGTGTTTTACCTAGCATTTGTCAAATACCTGGCAATTAGTTCTCTGATTTTATTACAATAAAAATATATAATGCAACGCTTTGGAAAGAAATATATCATTTATAATGAAAAATTAATTAATTCATAAAATACACATGATTATAATTAGAGATTGTTGAATATAATAATATCCTATTAATGGAAATATTTTTTTAAATTATACTATTAATCTTCATGTCTTTGTTTGATTAAGTTACTATCAATTGATGAGAGCTTAGATTAATATAAATTATAAATAATTACTTTTTATAATTACGCTTGTTATTTACCTATTTTTTTTATTATTTTAAAGCGAATAACGAAAGTTACTGTGATTGCAAAGAACACTAAGAGACAAACAAATTTATAAACTAATATGATTGATAAAGAAATTAACTTTTAATAATCAAACATTCGATAAAACACTCATTGTTAGAGAAATTATATTATATGCTGAGAAAGCATATTTGTATAATCAATTTTTATGGTTTCATTGCAAACATTTTCAAAAAACATCTTGTTTTTTGACAAACATAGAAAAGAACTGATATTCATGAAGTAATCATAAAAAAAATCGGATGAAGGTAGTATATGAGGAGACTGAAGACAGAGCTCGAGAAGCTCGACTTTGTTCTTTGAAGAACTCAACGGGTCAGTATGCTCAACGTGGCCTGCTCCAGGATCAGGAGACTCGATAGTTGGTTTCTCAGTGCCCTTGGGAATGGACACCCAACATAGGTTATCAAGAGGCTCTCCGGTAAAAACTCGCATGAAAACTATCTGCTAATGACTTTATTTTCATTTTTTTATTCCTGTTATACCTCGATGGGTCTTGATGAAGTGATGCCATCTGTATCTGTCTGAAGCCATCTCCTTGAGTATGGCCCAAGTGTGATTTTGCCTCCTGGCCACTTCCAGGACAGAACTCCTCTAGTACTTTCTTAGCCTGCCAACTCGGCGGTGTCCTTGAGGATTCCACTCGAGAGTTTCCTGGGCGATGCCTTCCTTCCTCCCTAAGGTGGTCCCGATCCATCTCCATTTTCTTAATCCTAATTTCATCTTATATTTTTCTCTGCTTGGTCCTTTTCATTAGCTCTTCATTGGAAATAGTTCTTGGCCACTAAATTCCTAAAATCTATTGCAGAAAGTTTACAGCTGAGATGGATCCGGCCACCCTCCACGTCTCTGAACCATAGAGGAGCACAGATTTTACGTTGGAGTTGAATATGGGGAGCCTTGGCCTCAGACTTATTTCCCTGGCATGCCATAGGATGCTGAGCTGTGCGAAAGCTCTCTTAGCCTTTCTGATACGGCTTTCCACATCGTCGTAAGCTTCTCCATCTGTTGCCACTAAACGACTTTTTAAAGCATAACATTAATTGCATTTACAACAAAAAATTAATATTTTATCTAATAAAATAATATATATATATATATATATATATATATATATAAAGAAATAAATAAGGCCAAAATAAAGTTTAAAAGCCATCCTGGTGTTTTTTTTGGGTTACGCTAAGAACCGCTCAGTGTTGACGGATAACCAATTAGTTTTTAATATTGTGAGTTCACCATAAACTTTCCATGGTTACTTGCTACCAATAACTGGAATACAAACGATTGAACTGGTTGGCTTCTCTCAACTATGAGACACTAGAAAGTCGCAATAAAGAATGTAGGTATTATAGGAACTACCACAGCAGGAAAGCATCTCATTTATCATCTATAAATGTTTCTTATCATACTTTCAGAACGCTAAGTTACTCGAGTAACTTCCTTTTTCTTTTCATATAATCTTGATACATATTCAATTGAGATCAATTTTAAATATGTGTATAAAATCAATTAATATATATAATAAATACAAATATATGGGGAGACTGCTGTTACCTTGGATCACAGTTTACTTTTATATTTTTAAAAGCTGTTTTTTTAAATATAATAATGGAAAGAGTCTCCTCTAATATCATCATTATTCCTATACACTGTGTATTTTTTGTGAATAAAAATATTAAACAGTTATAGAAAAAAATATATATTATTATATTTATAATTGATCAGTGGTTCAAGACCATAATGTATCATTGATCATGCCCTCGAGTATCTTGGATCATTAAAATCTTGTTCCTATAAGGTAGATAACATTCCTGGTTGCCTGTTTCACCACAATATCTTCTACTACTACACATCAAATATTTCTTTGGATTCTTTCAGGAATTTGCTACCATTTCCAATTTGTTTTTAGAATTTAATCTAGTATTCAAAATTATGTTGATCTTTGGAAATAATGTCTGCTACATAAATGGCTCAGTATTTTTGGTAATTCCTACCAAACATATTCTCCCTATTCAAATGTCACTCTTTCAAAATTGATTTCTTCTGGCTTTTCAGTTAATTCCTGGTTTATTATGCCCAAGAGGTTTGTTACGTCATCTTCATCTTCTGAAGCCGAATCCACGTCTTCATATTCAGATTTACTATAAAATTACAACTTTTTAACCCAACAAGCTTCTCTTATAGACATTGTCTTCTATGGAAGTTCAGTAAAAGCTTCAACTGCTTTTTCCATTGACCCAGAAAATTGTCTTGTATTCCCAATTTTATAAAAAAATAACATATAAAAAATAATGAAATAATTGTAACACCATGTATCTATGATCATTGATCAGTGGTACAGGGCGTTGTTCTGATCCAAGGTGCATATTTAATGCTCATAACTGGAATATAGCATAACAAATTATTCATCCATAAGCAGTAATTCAGGTAGAACGTGATTTAAAGCTCAAAATGCAGTCGTCAACTAGTAAAACAGCAAAACCAAAATTTCTTACTTTTTGAAATCAACTATTTTGTTTCTATTTTACTCGAAAAGAATAGCACTCTCTCACTCAACTGGGTAAGCATTAGCACAGTTATGTCGCGTAGATAGCAGCCTCTGTTAAAAAAATGAAGGGTGGTCCGAGGTACAGTATGATCAAGGTACAGCAGTCTCCCTTACATTAATTACAATGGTTTTCACTTTGATACTAGTCACATTTATTCTAGTTTTGTAGACTGAATTGTGTACATTTTCAGAACTACTGAAGATTTAAAATACAAAATTATATTTTTTTTAACTTTGATGGATTAAGTTAAATTTTGTAAATTAAGGAACCTGCGATTTTTATATGTGTTATTATTCCAAATATATACCAGTAAAAATCTCCTGAAACGAATTAACATATTTTAATTAGCAATTTGGCCTCATTCAGTTAAAATAAAATAAATTTTCTATCAGGTAAAAAAAAAGATGGTGCCTTTTTCCTTAATAGTCCATTCTCAATGAAGTTTACAAGTGTATCTTCATCGATTATTGTTCGGTTTTTGTCATTACTTTGTAAGGGTCGTTACTTACTGAATGACTATATGCCATGTTGCCATAAAACAAATCTCCAGTAATTACCTTAGCCTAATTATCCATAAAAAATATCAATAAAAACATCCGTTAAGTAATTTGTTTCTTCAATTACTTGATTTGTAATGCATTTTCTAACAATAGGAGAAAACACCTTAGAAAAAAGAAATTTCCATAATTGAGTTGTGACAATAGTAATGGGAAGTTTCTCCTACACAATGACAATCATAGGCTAATTTTCGTTGTCACCTAGTATCAGGCACCGGTTTGATAAGTTGCCATATCCATTATAAATGACGCAATTTTGTTTATGTTGCACAGATCAATCATGCAAGTTTTTGTTGATAACTCGCGGAAATACTACAAATGAAAAATATTAAGTAAAACGAAAATAGTTTAAAAAAATATTTTAATAGACTCAAAGTTGAAATTTTTTTTAGGGTCAGATTTGACATCGTAAATCGATATTAAATGAGGAAGTGAGAACCAGTGTGGACTATTTCCTACATTTTTGTGAAAACTGAATTTGATGAATCAAAGTATTCTATGGCATGTGCCAATATTTATTAATTTCGAAATCATTCAAGAGATAGTCCAGTCAGTTTAACAGATAGTCCAATATGACTTTCATATTGAATTGGCAGTGCAAGAGTGGATCAAGTGACTTATAATAAAACTAGTACATTTTTAAAATCTGTCCCTCATTGAGAACCTTCTTCTTCTTTTTTTCTTGGCACTACAACCCGCTAGCGAGCCATGGCCTCCGCCAACAGCAACCGCCAGGTGTTCCTATTTTTTGCTGCCACCATCCAGTCTCTCACTCCAAATTTCTTTGCATCGGTGTCCACACAGTCCCTCCATCGCAACTTGGGTCTTCCGACGCATCTTCCACCATGAAGGATCTCAGTCAGAAGCTTCCTTGGTATCATATCATCTCCCATTCTGGCAACATGGCCTGCTCATCTGAGTCGGGTTGCTTTTATAAATTTAACGACATCAGGGGCATCAAACTTCTTGTAGATATCCTTGTTCTTCCTCCGTTTCCATTCTCCATCTACAAATACTGGACCACAAATTCCTCTCAATATCCTGCGTTCCAATACCAGAAGATCGTGTTCCACAGCCTTTGTTGTTGTCCATGTCTCGGATCCACAAGTCCGAACCGGTCGGATGAGAATCTTATACAGGATGAACTTGGTACGCTGGGTTACTAAGTGACTTTTCAAGTGCTGTTTCAATTCATAGTAACAACGGTTAGCCATCAAGATCCTTTTCCTTACCTCTACCTCCATCCGGTTATCGCTGGTTATCTTCGAACCTAGGTAAGAAAATTCTTGAACCTGATCAAACTTATAGGGACCAAAATCTACTCTATCACAATCCTGCCGAGGGATCTCCTAGGTTACCATGTATTTTGTTTTTTCCTCATTGACAATCAAACCCAGATTTCTTGCTGCAGCCTCCACTTTCAAGAAGGATTCAGTAATCGCCTGCCGAGAGCGTCCGATTATGTCAATGTCGTCAGCAAAAGCGAGAATCTGGACCATCCTGTTAAATATCGTGCCCGGCGTTTGAATGTTGGAGTCTCGAACAGCCTTTTCCAGTACTATTAGGAAGAGGAGGCACGCTACAGCATCACTCCCCTTTTTGTTGAAAATTCTTCTGAGATGTTGCCCCGAATTTTTACAACACAAACAATGTCTTCCATCGTTATCCTTATCAATCTTATAAGCTTTCTGGGGATTCAGAAATGAGTTAATGCTTCGTATAGCTTTGCGTGATCTACTGTGTCGTAGGCTGATTTAAAGCCGACAAACAAATGATGGATTTTAAGTTTGTATTCACGCCCTCTTTCCAGAATAGTTCTCAGACAGAAAACTCCTTAATTAAAATCTCTCATTGAACCTTAATAGGCAGAAATGTAAGGATTCACTTTCAGAACTGGTATTAAAGCCTGGCTGTCAAAATTTGTAAAATCTTTTAAAAGGTTTTTCTCAAAATCAAAGCTGGTAAGGTTGGTTCACACTGGTTCTCAAGTTTGTAGTCATATTTTCAATATCACATAAAAAAAGTTGTATTTTTACAGTTTTTAACGTTTCATCGCAAACGTATCGTAATATAATTAGGGATTGATAAATTATTTGCCACTTCTATAATTTTTTTTTTATTGAAAACTATAAATTCATTTATAAAAAAACCCATAAATTTATCAATGACTCACAAATACATCACGTTGAAAACAGCCTCAAATTAAATATATATGAAGCATTTGAAATAATAAAATCCAATACCGATTTTTGCGTAAATGGCCAAATAAATATCTCCAATAGTCCAATCTTAAATTTATTCTCATATATAACAGAAAAAACAACTACTCACCGGAATTACTGTAAAAACCCCGATCCCTAAACCCTTTACCTATAAACACCCCACCTTTCGTCCCTTGCTAGTTCAGTGCGAGAACAAACCAATACAAACTTTTTTGTTTGATATAATCTACATAAACCTTTTTGAGTACCAACATGTATTTGATTTCTTGTCTTAATTAAAATCATAATTCATAAATGTTTTATAATACGAATTTATATTACATTTAATATGTATAATAATACCAAAGTGTATTTTGAATTGCTTATTTTTCAATTTTTGTGTGTTCTTAGAACTGAAGATGAATGTATAACATTCGAAACTAGTTTTCAATAAAACAAATTTATAGAATTGGCAAATAATTTATAAATCCCTAATTAGATTGATCCTGCTTTACCATCATGCGCATGCCAATGCGCATCGTAATGTGTTTTGTTTCTTTTATTTTTCTATTACTGCTTAATTGAATTATAAAAAAAAAAATTAAATTAGAAGTAATGGGAAGCTGGCTTATTTCCATTTTTCTGACAATATTTTACGAGTATAAGCGGAGGATGAGTGCGTCCCAATGCCACCTCCAAAAAAATAACCATATTTGTGTTTGAACACATTTAACGTAGCATAATTATTCAGAGAAATCGTCTTTAAAATGTATTTCTAAATTGTTTGAAAGAGAATTTGCATAATATTATATTTTAATGGAAAGGTTATCCAACATCTCGGTTTATGTATTGCGGCTCAATGCGTCGCATCGTTTGCATAGGCGTTATTTACGCCATTGAGTGTAAGTATGGTAAATAAGGAAAAAGGGTAATAAAACATACAACATCTAAAATATAAAGATTCATCACTGTCCACGAAAAGCAAATGTAATTTTTTTTTTCAAAGTTAATTTGACTGAAAACCCGAATAATATATGGCCTTTTTTGTTCCAAGGTACCCATGAATTTAAAATATTTTAAGAATCTTTTTTTTTTTAACTACATTATTATACTTTATAGAATTTTAATTCCATTATTCATTATATACATATACTGAAATATATATGACAGCTGCTGTTAGAATACATATATATATCGGTATATATTACTACTATAAGCTCGCCTACAAGAATATGTATGGCTGCGGGAAAATGATCAATGAAAAACAGTCTGTCAGAGGGGAAGAAACTTATCCTTTTATACTTCAATTGACTTGACGAACATAACTGCGTTGAACGCATAACTGCGAAATTTTGTTGGAAACGATTTGAATGAAAACAAGAAATATAAATAAATGAGAATTCATAAATTTATTTTGGAAAAATTACATAAGGTTCATTTTGCTGCAGGTACTACTTTAAAAGGTACAAGGACGGGGACGTTAGTTTCGATTTATGTTAGTGGCACTTGAGTTCGCCTTTGGTCTGCCATATTCTTGAAGGCGAGCTATAATTAGCCAAATTATTAAAATAAATATGTGCCCCCGAGAATTTTAAATATTATGAAAAAAATTTATTCTAAGATAAGGAAAAGAAACTCATAACTTTGCCAAAAATCTTTTAAAAACTCCTCCTTTCAAATGATAGGAGCTACCGATTACATCCGCCTATTGGGATCCTATTGATCAATTGTAAGGTCCTCAGTGTTGAAATTGCCATCCTGGAGCTGCCTCCATTGTGTAGAGCATATCTACGCTGTCTATTATCTTCCTTTCTTTGAAATAATGGAGAAAGCTGGACCGGCTTCACCCCCGTGTCTTGGTCCTTTGTATTGAATGGAACTGTTCAACAACATCCCAGATCCGGGCTTCGCGTCACTCTAGGTCCTTTTCGAGATGAAAGAGATCGCGGAACTCTCGGAATTCACTTTTACTGGAAACGGAATATCGAACATATTATCAATGGTAATCGTTTAAATCGAAAATATCGAGCTCGACCGCAATAATCGCACATTCGGCCAATTCATGAGCATACAATCCACTTTCATCGCTACTTCTACTATATTAACTGATCTACCAATAGATGTAAAATAATAATATTGTACTCGGATGCTCTACAGCCAGCTGGAACAAGGTAAAGGAACAAGATCATAAATCCTTATCGACAGAGTCAGCGAAGCAGGAAGCCCCGATCCAGTCTAACTGGTCTATAGATCGTCATGTGGACCTATGCTGAAATAGCTGAAAATGAAGAGCAGTTTCCTGTCGTTTTAGTCTTGAATGAGAATTCCAAGTAAAAATTTTATCTAAATGGAATCCTATGTATCGTATCTTATCCAACAGGAAGTGGAATATTATTAAAGGTTACTGTAGGAAAGGAAGCAATAGATTTACGGGTATCACTTTATTTAAAAAAAAAAAATATAATATAAAGAAAGGCTTAGGATGAAACACAACGTAATGCATTAATTGTGGTTAAAATAAGTTTTAAATAAAGAGGCGTGGTTCTACGGTTTCGTGTTTTAAGCCATTTAGCAAATCCCCACTTCCATTCGATAACTTGGCTGTGGACCGATATGTCAGAATTTAGGAAGCTATGAAGTGTATTGGAAAGAAAATGGTTAAATTTAACACTTTCAAGTTTTTCTGTCCTTTAGGTTTCCCTTTATCCAAATAAATAAGACTATCCGTCGATATATTCCTCCGAAGCCCATTACTGAGGAATTATTTTATCAGCGTTATTCTTCCTCTTGAATAAGATCTCGTCAGCTTTAACAATTAGCTCATGACCTTCGATCTTTCGCTAAGGTTCTTGATTGAACATCCGACGCAAATGAAAGAAAAAATACTATAAAGTTTATAATTTTGTGATTTTTTAAATGTGTCTTTGGATGAGAGAAAATATTCTAATATTTTAAAATTTATAGTTAGAACTAGAGACCGATGGGTAATGACCATACATATGCTTATTATAATTAAGTCACGCCTCATTCAGATACTGTTGCAGTTTATGCGACAAATCTGGATTAATAATGGAATGGTTATCTCAACAAAGATTAACCTAAATTTTAGGATCACATTAGGTTGTACATATTACAAATACATATATATACATTAGTAGAGTGAAAACCATAATTAGAAATATGGTAAAACAATAATTCTGAAATATTTGACTTTTGGAAATAGATACAAAAGAAGTGAAAACAGAGCAGCTGGACTGAGCATTTACCATTAGCCCAGTCCACCAATAGGAACGCCATTGACCTAGACAAGGATTATCTCTGGCCATCATCAGATCCCGACTACTGTGTAGCGGTTTCTGTTAGACTGCGGACCATTAACCCTCACTCATTATTTAGTCTAGGACCAAGCTACTTTCTATTTCTTTCAAATCTTGCCCGTGTCAGCAATATCTTCTCTACTGCCGAATTTTCTAAAACCATAATCAGAGATATTGAGGTTCCTCATCAGGAGTTTCGTTTTCGAATTCAATGGAGTGATTAAAACTGCTTTCCAACCGACAAAGTGTCATTGTGTAAAAATATTACATTGAAATTTATTGACCACATTCAGACTGATATGAGACGAATAGTTTCAAAACCGGCTCGATCCATATTTTTCACGAAATGTTAATATTATCTTCTTCACAAGTCCTCAATGCACTACATCGCCTACATAATCCACATTGACCAAAAACGTCTCAATCCTGTCTAAAAATTAGTTGAAACTCATGGAGTTGCCCAGGTCAAAGAGGGCACAATCATATCTTTTTGGTGCCTACTGTATAATTTTTGAAAATGGATAGAGCCTGTTTTAAAACTAATCACTTCCTATAAGAGTGTTTGGAGTTCCCTCATCCAGATTCTTTTCATTATCTTAGTATTTTCAGAGATTAGAGATGTGGACATTTCTGTTATTATGTCCGTTTAACTTGACGTGAAATCATTTAAGGCACGTCGATATATATTTACTTTAATCACGGATATACTTTTAATCACAGATATAGGTGAAGCACCATATAAAGTTTTATTTCTAACATAATATGGTGCTTACGCCATTAGTCTTAAAGTCTTTATTAGAAACTTTGTAGACACTGTAGAATATGTTAGTCTGTTTTTCCGTAAGGTATTTTTGAAATGCCTTAGTCCAAAGAGGTTTTAGTAGGCATCACTATATGCTTTTTTCATCTCTGTATCCTTTAAATATTATTTTAAACCCGCAAGAAATAATGAAATAAACACCCTTTGCAAAAATAATATAAATTTGTTTCATTCGAAATTTAATATAAGCGCCTCGTCTATGCGCTAACAATTTTCCATCGTGGTAGTACAGTCACGACGGTGAGATAGTGTGGCAGTGCAGCAATGTTCTTCGCGACACACTGAAAGAAAACCTTGTGGCAGATGTAAAAATGGCGAATGTAGAACAGTTGACTGAATATTAGCAATTTGTAGATCATCATAAAAACTAAATTATGTATTTTTTATTCCTCCTCCAAGAATTAATAATAATAATCAGCAAAACGTTGTATACAATCAATTTCAGGTTGAAAAATAATAGGTACAGTAATACGGTTGATAAGTGGATAACGTTTGGTTGAAGGGTAGATAAGGTACAATAGTTCACTGTCACGGCACATGAGGCAGTTAACGTGGCATTAGCTGTGCACAGCGCGTGGCACTGTCAAGTAACACGTCAAACCTGGCTTTGCGACAGTAGTGACACAACCGTAAATGCTGTCATAGCTGCAACTGTCACCGTGTAAAAAAAATAATAAAATGGGTGAACATCCCCCTCTTAAAAGTTTTCGCCATAAAATGCATTCCAGATTAGAAGGTGAACACGAAACTATAATCTAGGAGCAAAATGATATAATTTCTTGGTCCACAAATATAGATATTTTTAAACCTTAGATGAATTATTTATGAATAAATACATCAATAGTCCAGAAAATAATGGATACAAATTCAACTTCAAAACCAGACAGCTGCGGAATAGAATTTATTGTCGAATGGTTCGTGGAAGGAAACCTGCTATCCAACCTAAATAGGAATCAAGAAATCTATCTGCTATAAGGAAATAACAGCTAACAAAAACAAATTCTCATAAAAAAACCCATCTCAAGTTTTAGCCCTGGACAAACTATTTAAACAGTCTTGGAAACAATCAACGCCATTAGAAATTGCGAGACAGACTGCGCAGTGTCCGACATATTCTGGCTGACCTGGTTTGAGAAGAGGTCCTTTACGGCTCAACAAGCCACATTTATTTATAAGATTTTTTGGGTACTCTCTTTGATATAGAAGCTATCTCTATCCCTCAGTACGAGTTTGCTGTTATTTACCATATTGTTAATTAGGAATTATGTGTACATTTTTTCAAAGTTTTGTCTAACACCCTGTGCCAAAGCAAGATTATTACACCAACACAGTAGGTCATTAAATTGTTTAAAATTCAGAGAGGAGAAAGCTGATTGGTTGGCATTTAGATGGCCACTTCAGCCAAATTCCTATAATTTGCAGAAAAAGTCCTTAATTATTTTCTCCTTTCTTTTTTACCTGTGTTAGGAAGTATAGTACTCGGGGAGGTGGAGAGGGGATTTCCCTATTTCACTCAATTGATATATTTATATCATCCTACGATTTTCCACGTCTTGCAGTCTGGGAAATATCATCTTTTATTTTATCTAAAATTACTGAATAACTGAATTCATTGAATATTTATAAAACAGGAATCATTAATCAATAATAAATAATTACAAATAGAAATCTTTAAAGTTTAACATCACAAAGCATGTTAAAAAATATATATATATTTTTTTTTTACTTTAAATAATAGCCCTGGAAAAACTATCTAAAACAATCTTATACGCCATTAAAAATTGTGAGACTACGCAGTGCCCGACATATTCTGGCTGACCTGGAATAAATCTGGAAATAAATCCTGGAATAAACCTGGCATATTAACACCTCATTAACAATCAGCGAATATGATGAAATATCTCAATAAATGGCAATAAAATATTTAAACAATTAAAATTGCTACTTAAAACATTTGCATTTTTTTATTAAACATTTTTATCGACGCTTTATGAAATCACTAATTCTCAAGTTCATTAAATTCAAGAATACCTACTAAACACTTTCTGAGCGTCAGTATTGGAATCGTGTTTAGAGCTGAATAAATCTTCGTGAGAATGATACACTGGAGAAAACCGGATAAGAAAACTTACTATCTTACTAATTGATTTTCTACAATTTTCCGCAATTAAAATCGTGCATGATGTGACGACGTTTTCCTCCAAATCAAGGGTTTTTTTCAATATGTTAAGCAGACAATCAGTATTTAATTTTTTTTAACTTTAAATCTTTATTCACCTTTGTCAAAAATAATAAAATATAATTTTTTATATCTATATGATAAATTTCTGGAAATATAATAACCTTCAAACATCAACACATTCTTTATTCAATGAACTTATTTTCGACGTTTCGGACCGTCTGTCCACTTTCAAACAACTTTTTCCTACAATTACATACCCTCAAGCATCAATATCTATTATCCACCATTATTCCACATTAAATATTTACTTATATTAACTTATACTACTGTATATATTTTTTTAATAATGATTACTATTCCTAATTATTAATGTGAATATTTGCAAGAATAAAAGGCTTATTAATAATTAGGAATAGTAATCATTATTAAAAAAATATATACAGTCTCTCTCTCTCTCTCTCTCTCTCTCTCTCTCTCTCTCTCTATATATATATATATATATATATATATATATATATATATATATATATATATATAAATATATATATATATATATATATATATATATATATATATATATATATATATATATATATAAATGCATAGTTATTAACTAATGTATTTTGAAAATTAGCCAAATCTTCATCATATTAAAGAAACCCTTTATTATTAATAGTGACACCTACCTTTTTCATATCTGTATTGCCAAGTTCACCATGGATTTTTCGACCATAAATGTTTCTTTGTATTTTTTATGTTTTATAAAATATACAAATATGTAATTACACAATGGTAATAAATTCATATAAGGAAATATATAATGTGGAATAATGGTGGATAATAGATACTAATATTTGAATGTATGTAATTGTTACAGTAAGGAGTTAGTTGAAAATGGACGGACTATCCGAAACGTCGAAATTAGTTGATTGAATAAAGAATGTGTTAATATTTGAATGTTATTGTTCCTTTGAGAAATTTATCATACAGCAAACATATAAAAGAGCCTTCGATAAGAAAAAGTGTATATAAATACAATTATGTAAATAGAAAAAATATCATCATCACTAAAGGTAACAAAAGAGGCTTGCACATTTACAACACTTTTTGTTACAAACGACAATGCAAACGTTGGATTGCAACGACGGAACGTCAGACAGCACTTTTTTTACTAATAATACAGTATTATTTTAATTGCTCAAAACTATAATTTATTTTCTGTTATTTTTAGTTTTAAATTAATTCAAAACCTACCAGTATCCAACCCATGCAATCCTTCCGAAATCCTTTATTATGTCACAAAAAAAATTATCGGATGTGTTGCAAATTCCCATGTTACAAATTTAGATCTATACAGATACCTATTCCAAATTTCTTCCTAATGAGATGACCCCATTGTCACTGAAATGCTAACCATAGACAGTTCCTCCACAAGTCACTGTCGTGTCGTTTCAATCACCTAATGATTTTGCTTATTTCACTTTTATTACACTCATAAATTTCATTAAATAATTGAAAATTCGAGTGGATAAAGCTGCTAGAAAACAATGATTTTGTGCTATAATGATTTTGACTAATAAATGAAGGTATTATATGTTGATCTTCACCTTGTAACATTAACAACCAAAGATTAATTGATTAATCGCACGATTGGATTGGATATATCATGTTTTTAAATAATTACATAAAACAAAACTTTATTGGTCATTTTCTCAATACTTTCGATTTGTAACATGACATCTTAATCCATCCTTCAATTAAAAAAAATATATATCTCACGCAAAACACATAGTATTGATGACAGCTTTACCTTCATGCCTAACGTGGCCGGATTCAGGCAGGTGTTTTTCGAACTGGGTCATCAGTTGCGGCACTTAGCTCTTCCACTGCTGTCTAGTTAAGAGCTCAATTTAGATCCTCTAATTAATTTACATTATCAATTATTATAATACAAATTCATTATGCATATAACTATGTTAATAATTTCATATGACAATTATTCAATTAATGTCTTTGACTCATAGGCGTATGAGTATATAATTGTCTATAACAAATAAAAAATAAACGAAATCACAAATTGATAATTATACAGGCGAAGAAGTGCATGAAAATCTTAATCAAATCAAGCAATTAATTAATGCTTTATGGCTAATATCTAACTGGTTGAACGAAGAATATGGCTGCAAAGATATTGACCAGCAATGAAGTAAGTAATAACGGACAGGATATGAAATCTAAAAACACATTTCGGTCCAGGCATCATGTTTTTTATGATCTCACTCATTGAGAAGAAAACGAACGCCATGAATGCTGAGACTGAAACTAATATAGTCAGTATTTAGACATTACTCCGAATCAAAGGCATCACAAATTTATGGCACTGTTGAATAGTCACACATAAAACGAGTGAAAATTTTTTTACCTTATAAGACATTACCGCTTATCACACCAGTACAAAAAAATACTTTAAAGATTGACCAAAGTATGCTAATAGATAAACATAAATGCTGTGGCGCTACAAGAGATTTCATAATAAGCTTAAGAACATCCTATAGAGGAAATAGTTGTCTCTCCTACACGAAATTATCAAAAGAAGTCCTTGATGAGGGATATACTTACTTTTTATTTATTGATTACTTAAGTGCATTGAATCAACTGAAGGGTTACGCAGGCTATTCTTTTTCCTAATGACTAAATTTCCATTTTCATAGCTCATGATTACTCCAGTCCATCAGCTAATTGTCAATTACGTGCTTACCAGGCGTGTATTCAGAAGTAAAAGCAAAAAAAAAAAATATATATATGCAAAAATATATTGGCAATAATTTAATAAAAGGGAAATTACAGTAAATCAGAATATAAATGACTTTTGCAGTTAATTTAGCTTTCTATTTTTTTAATCTTTTTATCCAATTTAATGTGCTATAACCTTCGATCGATATGGAATATGGCATCTTCCAGGATTGTTGTTATCGAAACTTATTTCGATGTAGAGCAACGCCCTGTGAATGAAGGCAAGTTGTGATCCCATTCACACACAGCATAATCTTGCTATTCAAAGTGTGGAGGTTTTAATAGAAGGAATCCGTAAAAAAACTAATAAAATTATTCAAAACTACAATTTTAAAGACGATAAGGGGTCTTTTATATATCATTATTAGGATTTACACTACACCTGCAAAACCCTGTAAGCACTTCTGGTATAATTTTTTAGGTATAATTTTCTGGTAAAATGTTTCTGAAGCCTTCTAAACAGGTCATTACAAGTATTAAAACGTGTACCAACATGTTGAAATAAGATAAATAAATCAGTCATTCCTTACAATTATAAATATTTTTATGGAGGATATATCTTAAAATAATCTAATTTACTTTAATATACAATCAATCAAAATTTGTTTTTTCATAGTTACATAACTTCAGTAGTTCCCATGTTAGCAGGAAATTTGTACTCACTGATGAATGAACACATTATAAGAAAAAATTCAAGGATTTATTGTTTTTGTTTTAAATTGCCTTATTGAATCATTAGTGTAAACAACCGAGGCCAATCTCTCGGGTTTAATTTAACAACTAGTCTAGTTTGGATACGAACAATTTCCATGCAATATTAAATATTCAAAATTTGAATTATTTCGTACTAAAGTCGCTGTTTGTCCCACTGTGCGCCGGTTTGATTCCCAGCCTGTATGGGTTTACTTATAATTTGCAGTGGACCCACAGTATAAATCTTGACCTTCTCACCCTCGCTAGAATTGGCTTGTAATAGTTGATTTTTCCTATCCTTGTTGGTGTACCTAAGGATGAAAATTAAACATTCGATGCAGACTAGAACAATAGAGACAATAACACCCTTTATGGTAACAAAGCAAACTTTAATGAATAAAAAAAAATTAACAAAGTTAATAATTCAACTATTAAAGCATAAAACAGCGAGTCAGAGCAGGGTTCCGGCGTGCTCGAGCAGACAGTTCAGGTTTAGTTTATGCCTGGTACGATTCTAATTGACATTTATACAGAAGGGATCTAGACCTTCCCAAGATGGAGGGAATAGAAAACGTACTATAAACTTTAGAAGATAAGACAATACAAGAACAGGTAATAATTATTGAATTAATATTCTTAATTAGATTATTCTCTACAATTTTCATTTATACATGTATTACAATATGTTTTTTCATATATATTTTTTTTTCTTTATAAGAAATGAAGATCATTGGGAGAGGCCGCGCGATGTGGTTTCTTACGTACATATATTGCTTGCGGGAGGTTTCCATGGCGCAGCGTCAGGCTAACTATAGGTCTATAACCGACCCCTTTGGGCCAATTAAGCAGTATCCTTCCCACCGAAGTACACTCGGGTTCAAGGATAGCGACAAATTGGTGAAGATCCACGGATCATGATTGTTCAGGGTCTGCAGGCGCTCTATTACCTATATTTTTTTATCCAAAGCAGCCCCAATCTCTGAGCGGCTATTTGACATTCTGAAAAAACCACAACGTGATTTCCAATTAAAGAACACGGGGTAGGGTCGTCACTACTACGCCCCTTCCGTGTGAGTTGCTAACGGACCTCACGTACCCTCGGGTTTGTAAGCAAATCCAGTTATGCAAGCGCGTCTTCCATATAAAATTGATTCATAGATACGTTATTGTCACCTTACCAAAATAGACAAGACTTGCTGAGTTCATCTCGAGAGAATTAAAAGGGAATGATAAAACATTGACCTCCTTTATAGTATAAAAACTTTCACTGAAACTGTCATGTTGACTTAGCTATCTCTTTTTCAATATGACTCAGCCATGAAAAGTTAAATTCTCAATAAATTATGCTTCGTGTCCTGGTTAAAGCTAAAAAAATATTAGCAGAGATTTCTTATTCTTATGATCATTAGAAATAATATATACATTAAATAGATACATGTATATTACATACATCTATGTATCACAGATGTTCAGAGAAAGAAAGGTAATATATACTGGGAGTGTTGTCAGCTATAGCAAAATATACCTAACAAAGAGGTATATTTTCCCACATGTGTCTCCTAGATTTTTTAGGTGAATCTAAGCCTTAAAATATTGGACTGGGTAAAATATTAGGGACCAACGGTCCCCAGGGTTTTAAAAAAAAATCGGGAGGTTTGCATACCCAAAACACATTTTATTTTATATCTCTGGTTTTAATGAAGGTAGAATAATTTTATTACCAAGCGAAATAAAAAAAAATAAGACATTAAAATATTCAAGTATTATGCTTAAAAACATTATGCTTAAGTTAAAAACATCAAAAACGCCATCAAAATATTGATTTTTTGGGGGGAGAAACATTAGTTTTTTTTTCAGAAATAGAGATCAGATTTGGATTTCCCGCCCTGAAAAACCATTTATTTCAATTTTTTATCAAAATCAAAAAACAATTTTTTTTCCTAATAAACAGCGAACCAAAGGGGACAGTGCAAGAGTTTGAAATTTTGCACAAATTCACTCTATAATGTAAGGAATTTAAAAAAAAAACTAACATTTTCTGTAATCAGTTAAAATACGTTTTTAGAAGCAAAAACCACAAACTTAGTTTTGGTTTCTCTGTTTTTGAGAAAACTAATGTTCTCCCAAAAAATAACTATCGGTGTTTTGATTTTTTTAAACATTTTTACTTGAATACTATGATATATTTTTTAAAAATTTATTTCGTTTGGTAAAAGAGAAATTTTGGTAATAAATTCATTCTTCCACCTTCATTAGAACCAGAGATATAAAATAAAATGTGTTTTGCGTATGCAAACTTCCCGATTTTTATCGGGACCCCAGGGGAGCTTTGCCCCCATAATATTTTAAGGCCTAGATTAAGGTAAAAAAATTTCATTAAAATCTAGGAGACACATGCGGGATCTTCTGCTTGTAAGATTAACGATAACTACGATGGTATTGAAGGAGAAAGTAGAGAAACTAATGAGATAGGCCTATATTGTTTGTGTGTGCCTCATTTCTTACCAACTCGAATTCGAAATTTCTTGTTTCCTCTAAATTTAAAGTGATAATTTAAATTTTTTAAAAAATTCAAAATCGTAGAGATTATTTTATTTCAGTTATGATGAGATATTATTTAATATTTTCTTGTACAGTCCGTCCATTAGGTTTCATGAGTATAATTTTTTAATCAACTTTTTGATCATGAAATACTGTTTCTTTAGTTTGTATACACAATATACTCAATTTAAACAATTCAATAAATTCAGACTGGATAATTTCCAGTTTTCTTAATACTAATTTCTACTGAGAAAAGTTAAATATATTATATTATATTATATTATAATATATTACCTGATCAAACGAGTATATCAGTAATATATTGTTTCATTTTTAACCGTTTATCTTTAATCACTTTTTTTTTCACTATTCGACTACCATGACCTTAAACGAAAATAACCGTCCCAGGAGAATAAAGTTCGTACCGGTCTGGATGAAAGTAATGGGCGTAAATCTTTAAATCGTGATAGTTTTCTTATGAAATTAACATGCTTAAAGATGTAGGACTAATCATTACATAACTTTATTGAATCAAATAGTTTGTTCAATTTTCGATTAAACTTAAAGTTCTTGCTAATAATTAATTGAACAACGTTACATCGTTATCTGTAATTTAAGGTACGTTTCATATCGAGGCCACCACGATCAATCACCATTTAAAGAACATTGCAATTAACTCATTTCATTATATTGGTAGTTTTAAAATCTATAATGGTATTTTCTTAATTCGCTCTTCATAGAGTTGAATATAGTAAACATATGTTAAAAAACAACAACATAAATTTAAAAAATCATAAATATTTTGAATGTACCACCTACTTCAATCATTTTGTATTCATATCTCTTTCAATTGGCTTGATATATGAAGATAATTTGCACGTTAAGTATCAGGACCTAGCAACATCCCTCATTCAGCTCGTTTTCGGTTTCCTCTGATCATCTTCCGCTGTAATTTGTAATGAAGTAGTAAATAAAGAATAATATTTTTTTCTAATTAAATGAAAACGTGAGTGAGTGAAGGTGTTTAATGAAGTTTTGAGAAATTCTTCCAAATTTAAAGTTTTGAGAAAATGACTAATAAAATTTTCTATATGAAATTTTTAAAGATATGATCTATCCAATCAACTGAGAAATCATGCGATTAACCAAAAATCTCAGGTTGTTAATTTTAGTACTTACCATCTTAATTCATTAGAAAACATCAATATCCAAAAATTTGCAATATGATAAGAAATGAACAAAAAGTTAGAAATGTTTAGGATATAGCACACTTGAAAATCGACGAACCACTCTGAAACATAGTGGACAAGGAATTGACTAAATGAAGGATGCTAAAGTGTGATGGTTGCATTTTTTTTCAGAAAGGAAACAACCAATTAAATTAAGATAATCCGTCGAAAAGAAAAAGTGCATACATTTCATATTTAAAAAACTTTTAATATTTACAACTTGAGGCTTTTTTATTAGAATTGAGATAGCAATAGTTATAATTAATTAAATGTGTTTACTGCCAGAATGAATAGTCTAAATCTGTCTTAACTGATCTCTTACTTTATTTTCTTATGTTTAAACATAATAGTTGTTACAAAACTCTCTTCATGCAGCAAATGGTGGACTGCGAAACTCATTACATCACAATTTTTAAATATGGAAGTAAGCAGTTTTGCGGCTCACAACCTAACTAGTAAGTGGTGGTTTATTTTACATTTTAGATTGAGGGGTTATTGTATTGCATTTACTTGTAATGTAATAAGTTTATAAAATTTGAGAATTGCAAAAATTATTGTTCTATGAAAGGGATTCCCAATGTTCCCATGGTATACGAACAAGCAAACAAACGCCATGGATAAAATCATCTTTTTAACATGTTCAATGAACGATAGCAATTTGTTTTAAATTGTTATTGAATGAATCGATTATAAGATGAATAAGCACGACCTACAATTAATAAAAATAATTCTGGATTGTTACCGTTGTAAAGGCAAAAGCACTTAAAGTGGTGTTTAAAACAACTTAAGAATCAAGTTGAGCCCTATGAAGCCTAACATTGATGCTCTGATTGTAAATAAACAACATGTTTCCAACTGAAATATAGTGATGGTTTTCTTCACAATGTCCAGCTTTTTTACTTTTGAAGGATACATTTCCATTTGCAGAATTTTTGTGTTGTTACGTGAAGCTGTTGTTAGGTAAAATTGATAACCTATTGATTTTGGATTTTTAAACTTTATTTTCAATATATTATTTTCTCAAGCAAATTTACTGTAGTATGTCAAATAAACGTTTGTAAATAATTGTATTTGTCTATGAAGCCGAATCTTTAATACTAATATTATAAGATCCAGTGGCGTACACAGGGGGAGGGAGGTCAGAGGAATATACCCCAACTCCTCCACAAAATGTACGAAAAAATATAATTTTCATAACCACCAACAAAATATTTGTATTTCGAGTAATATTTTTGGTAATTTTAACCATAGT
Organism: Rhaphigaster nebulosa; assembly: GCA_948150685.1. Classification (NCBI taxonomy): domain Eukaryota; kingdom Metazoa; phylum Arthropoda; class Insecta; order Hemiptera; family Pentatomidae; genus Rhaphigaster; species Rhaphigaster nebulosa. Next base: position 110,695,353 of record OX411310.1, on the reverse strand, counting down.
TTTTGATCCTATTTTCATGATTACCCTTAAAACTTACGCCTAATTTGGCGATTTAGGTTATTACTTAGGCGAACGCCCCTCATAAGATGAGATATTGGTACGTCAATCTATCTGAAAAGTGGATAGGGTAGGTAGTGAGATAAAGTTTGGGAACCTCTGTTTTATGTAACTTCCCTCCTCCCCTCCTCTATGAGAAGAAGGGGTCTCATCCAAGATTTCGCCCCGGGCCACAGTACTTCTTGCTACCCCACTAGACACTGAACTCCAAAACTCATCCGAGATTTTGATATATGATAAGGTCCCGATGAACCATACAGCATTCTTGCACAGCCGTGAGCCGGGAAAGCTGGACGCGGTGGATTGCATAGACAATAGTTTTTGCCGGACGATCCGAAGGAACCGGGTCACCCGGTGGTACGCTACAACAACCCTCACGTATTGTCCCAGTTTTGTCACTTTCTAATAATTAAATAGTCATTTTATACAAAAAGTTCTACTTTACCTACTCAGGGTGCGGTAGGCAATTTATCAATTACAAGCGTAGAGCAATGTTACATATCATCCTGATTTTCTTTTCGGCTTCACTCTTGACACCTTGAAGTATAAACTTTTTGCTAAGATTTCTACATCGTTATGTTTCAAATATGTTTTTGGAGTGGACATATACATTCATAGGAACGACATATCCTTTTCACTTGGAATTTTAACGAAGGCGTCCAAAAAATAGATTAATGTGATGATCTTCGAGCTCGTGAAGAAGTAAGAAAGAAAACGCCTACCAGAGAAATCGCATATAGCACATTAAACAGCTTGTGATAATGTCCTGCCTCAAAGATTAGTTCTTCAGCATGACGGATTAAAATTTTATTCAAACGGACAGTTTATACATATTAATTTTGTTTTTTTATAAGCTAAAATTATTTAAAGACTTGAGGATAATTGTTTATCAGGTACTGTTACTTCTTTATAAAACGGGCTACTCTTTTTTTTAATTAATATTATTTATTTATTTTTTTAAGAAAGTAGATATTCCTGGTTAAAGAAATTGTGGGATAATATAAATTATTCAAGATTTATAGATAAAAATTTGGTAATTATTCAACATATCAAATATATTGTCGCCACCACGTTAAAGTAACCAATACGTAAAAACGCATTTTTGGAATTCCTGAGTTTTATTAATAAGGCATATTTTCAAATTATTTAATTATTAATTACATTTGCCTATAGCTCAGAGAAGTAAAAGGTCCAGAGATAAAAAAAAAATTATTCGCATTCATTGCTCGGCGGTGACGATATATTTGCATCAATATTCTTACTTTTTTAACAATATTCTTTGGTCTGTTAAGATGAGTATTTTTAAATGTCTCGCTTATATTATTGGCTCGCTAATCATTGGGATATAATTTATATCTGCTTTCCTTTATTGGACAGAGTGTATAGATTAAAAAGAAAGCAATTAAGCTCCTCATTAAACAAAGACTCCAGCACAGTCTCTACATATCAGAGGTTCTCTTCAATTGTTATATTATACGGTATTTTCCTTTCCATGCCTATTTTCCAATGCTATGATCCAGAGGATGTTCCGATTATTCGCCTATGGTCCTTCCGTTGCCGGCAGTCACACGGTGATAAGTATGAAATCGGCCTTAGCCTTTCTTACATTCCTCCTAAAGTATATACGAACCTTTCCGTACTGTTCCATTTATAGTTTTTGATAATGCAGAGACAGTTTAATTTAGAATATTTTGCATAGGATCTAGATATCGAATGCTACAATAATCTGAAAATTATTACAAAAAATAATATTCTAATGCTTGAGAAATCATGTTCAAAATCTGAATTACTTATTCAATAAATAATAGGTAATAAGAAAGAAAAATAACAATGAATCTCAAAAGACATTTTTGTTTATTTATTTATGTTTATTTTTATTTTTAGTTTTATAAATTGGTACGAAACTGTCATTCGCGTAGGCTTTATAATTTTGAAATATGTGTTACTAACAACTAATATGAATGCATGTACTTTCTTTTTAGTATACATTATATAGAAATTAAAAGTGGTGATATGATTAGGATTCAGTATGGGGCAATAGAAAACATGGAAAAAAACTAATAATATTTTTTACAACTTTTAATCAAATTCAAATTTTGAATTTTAAAAAAATCTCTCTTTAGCTGATGGCTAATAGTTAACAATAGTTGGCTGTTTCTATCCATTTAAATATTCTAATAGTTTATGTATACGGACATTTTTTACCTAAGGAATGCTTTTCTAATATGTAATATGTAAGGACATATATAGAAAATTCAACAATGAAATGGTGATTATTCTGTTCTGAATATAGAGTATTGAGGCAAATAGAGGCAAATATGATGTATATGAGGCAAATAGAGTATTTAAAATTAATTTTTTTTTTAATTGTTGAACATAATTATAATTGTAATAATTTCCCTCCCTCCAGTTTTATGTCCAGACTCATATATACAATTCTATTATTTTATGCAAGAAATAGAATATTGAAAGTTTAATTTCGTTAGTAACTTCAATGAAAGTTATTTAACTTTTTTTTTAAACGTAAAAAAACTGTTTTACAGGCCATAAAATTATATTCTTTCCTATTACTAGGCGGTTGCCCTTTGAAGTATGTTCATATATCTGTGTGTATAGAAGAGTTTTTCACTAATTATTCTTATATTATTTCGTAGATAGTACCACTAAAAGTGAGAAATAGGTCCAGTTTTCGTTTTTTTTTTTATCTTTAAATTCTTTATTTTCAATGCCTAACCCAAAAGCGATCAAGTGTTTGTAAAGAAAGAGAAATTTTGAGTTAATATAACGTATTAATTAACACGCAGAAGATAAGAATCGTTGTCGTTGAGCCGAAAGTTCTGCTCTGTTTGACGACAGCATCTAATTGCCGTATACATCTTCACAAAGTGCTTTGAAAGTGGCTCCGCATATTTGAATATGAAAGAGTTTCGGGTATTCCTTTCTATTTGTTTGGACCACCACAAAAGGATAGTCTTTATAAACCAGATGTTTACAATATTAATTGTTAGTTAGACCGGTTACACACACAGCGGATTTTTCCGAGCGGAGAATTTTCCGCCGAAGTAATTGACATTCTAAAAATGGGAGAATTTCGTGAGATCCCGCCAAAACTCTTCAAACAACGTGTAGAAAGCTCCAAAATCACCTCTTCTTTCATTAACTGGATGAACCCAAATTAAAAGATTTTTTTCTTTTCATTCGATGACGGACTACAAATAACGCTAGAAGCTGTTCTATGTTCATTTTATATTACAATAAGCAATCTATATATGGAATATAGACAGTCAAACTGATGTGAATCACTCTCCAGATGAAAATACGCTACCGGATAAAATCTTTCGTGTTTGTAACCGCTCTTATAAGCCACAATTTTTTAGTTATTTTTCAATTTGGAAGACGATCTTTGGCTCAATGCTCCTTAACAAAAATTTTAAATCATTGTAAACAATCACTCAAACATTACGACAAGTTATAAGTAATTGTTTATAATTCTTCTAATTAATTCAGTCTGTTCGTAGCGATCCAACACGCTTAAGATCTGAAAAAATTGTAAAATTACATACTTTAAAAAATAAATCAGATTATAAATAATGTTGTTTAAAATTTGGGTATAACTTGTTTCTTCAGGATATACTGGTCCGAGGCTCGATTTGAGGCGGAACGCGCCGGAAAAAATTCAGCCTGAAGGATTGATTTGTCTATAGGAAACAAAAATAATGATAGTTAAAAACAATTATTTATTCGCATATTACTCTGTCAGTGAATGGGTCTAGCCCACTACTTGTTACACTTCACCTAAAAGAACCATTCTCAGGCCGTAACGGTTGATTATGGTGTGAAAAAGACATTGAGCTTGATTACACTACCGAAGAAAAAAAACTGGCAACGTCCAAAACGTCCCAATGAGGTTTGGGGAAGCAGAAATGAGGAAATGTACCACCAACTTCAAATTTAATGAAGCGCAACTAATTACAGGATTCCGGAAGGATCTTCAGTGCAGATTGTTACCAGAAAATCTCATCTCGTTAAAACAATCAATTGGATAGCAATATAGTCGAGTGAATGTGAAAGAAAGATGTTCCTCACAGATGAACCCCATTATCTCACCATTGAGATCATCAAATTGCAACAGTTACTGGTCTATTGTTTGTAAATATCAATAGACCTCCTCTTCGGCTCTTTGGCCCAGCTAAGTATGTTGACTCTTGGCTGGTTTTCGGACACCATTCAGCATTAGCCGCTAAGAGTAAAGAGAGGTGAAGAGACAAGAGGTATGATGAAAACATGTTGAGAGTTTTGGACAATATTTTAGGATGGGCAGACAACTTAAGCAATCATGAAACTGTGCTTTTACTGCTTTTATTACATTACTAAATCACATTTTTGTACTCGTTTTAACACAGTAAAATTTGGATTCGAATAAAATATGCAACTTTTTGAATAACCAAAGATTCCTTTTTTTAGGTCAATATTTTGGAATACCTCCATTCCTCTATCTTCCCTCCATATTTCCGTGTCTATATAAATATTTTAAAAGTAAGAAACTTTGCCAACAATGTCTAAATAGAAATACTTTCTATGTCTAAAGGGAGCAATACTTCATCTGGCAAACAAATTATACCCTGAAGTTATATTGGAAACAATTAGCACCATAACTAAATATCGATCCTGATTATTTTAATAATAACACAATAATAATAAAATGCATTTAATATATTATAATTAAACTTCAGATTTGTTTTTTTTTTCAGAGAGCCGAACATTTAGATTTGGTATGATGAGACGAATGAAACTCATTATGCTCCCAATTATGTACAAGCTAGGGGTCATCACCACACTGCTCACGCTACTGACTGTCTTCGCCCTCAAAGGCCTCACCATTGGCGTAAGTTTATAATTTATAAAGTTAATTGTATTTTGTTGTGAAAGTTGTTAAGGGGTCTAAATGAAACTTATATTATTATTTCTGATCATGAGATGCTTAATTTATGTCTTAATAAATTTGTCTTTCCGCAACGTTGCTATGCATTAATGTATTCGAACTTCAAAATGATTATTCATATTCCATATTGCTGCGAAAGCTTGAATATACTGAAGACAAAATCAAATAATATTCCTTCCTCTGATCGCTGTAAGAGTGATTATCCTTTCTAGAAGAAACAAACGTCTTTATTCGTGATGAAACTTCTGAAGAGAATTCAACCGTTATTTTTTAAGTCTGGGTAGTGGGTATCATGAATGCCTTTTATATAAGTGTAACTTATGGTTAGGCACTACCACCTAATTGTGCTGGATGTTTATAGCGGTTTAGTATAAAAAAGGATCGGTAGAGAGGGTCTGCGACAGAGGGAAAAAACCATGTTCAAACACAAAATTAAATACACACTTATAGTCCATCCAACTGGGGATCAGAAAGGTGTCTCGGCGGAACGTTTTGGAGAACATTTGCTCACTTAAGATTTTGGGGGTGCTGATTAAGAATTTCAACTTTGTTATCTCATATTTTTCAAGGAAAAATAAACAAAATTTAAAAATGCTCAAAATTTTTTTTTTTTTTCATTTGTTCTCTTATAGCATGAAAACCATGTATTTTTTTTTTTAGCAACATCAACCTATACTAAATTAAACAAGAGTAAATTGCCTGCATTTTATATTCTATATTTTTTTTTCTTCTGGGGCATCGTACAGGAGCTTCAGCATCAGTCTAATGGGGTCTGGTCAAATGGGGACCAAAAAGGTATCTCGGTGGAAAGCTCGAGTAAATTATAATATTTATTCTGTACTAAATTAAAGAAGAGAAAATTACTTATAATTTTGTTTCCAATGATATTTTGTTTGGCCGCTCTGTTTTGAAGCTAACGCGAGTCGAAGTCTTCAGGCGGAATATCCAAATTGGTTTTCTGAGCAAGAGATCAAGGTCGAAAGTTTTGGAGAAGCTAGGAAAATTTGCTCATTAGTGTTTTTAGGGTACCGATTATGCATTTCAAATTTGTTACGTAAAATTTGTCCCGGAAGCTAAAAAAAGATTTTTCCCCCTTTTTTGCTTATAACTAAAAAAATCATGTAAAACTCAAATAAATTCTAATATTAATTTTTTTTACCAAATAAAAGAAGAGTAAATTAACAACAATGCTGATTCTAATGATTTTTTGGTTCGGCCATTTCGTTTTCACGGCAGCCCTATATTTCGAAATTAGAGGCAACAAAGTTTAAAACGGTAGATTTTGAGAAGTGTAACGTATCATACAAATATATTTTTATCACCTGGAATAAATAAGATAATGCCCAAAGCCAATGGTAAGGGAGATAACATACTCAAACATAACTGACACTGAATGAAATACATCTAGGGGCTGTCCTGCGATATTGTGAACAATAAAGCCTTTTTTGGAAACAAATTCCGTATTATCACAGTGCTTAGTGATCTTGAATTCGTTCAGGGCGGCACCAAAAGGATTGCCCTCATTCCAACAATCACGTCTCATTGGTCAGGAACGTGGTATCCGTTTTTGTACTTTCTCGATGGATTGATGTGAAGCCAAATAACGGTTGAATCGTACTTCAGATAGCCATTTTCTACATAGAAAAAATGTTTACATGCTTATACACTTATTGCTATAACCATTAGACACTCTTCTATCGTAAATAAAAATATATTTTATAAACTCTCTCAAGGGCTTTAATTTTAAATAAAACGTACGTTTTCTATAGGTCATAAGATATTTAGGTGTGATATGTAAAAACAGAAATCTGAAATACAATTGTATTATTATATAGGTATATAATTATTAAATGCATATATGTTCAATCCGACACAAGCCCTATCAAAAATTCAATATAAAAATATGTCCCAAAAGAAAGATTTTGATTTCTATATTTAGAAACCACCCCGTCTGATTAAGGTCGTGTCATATATAGTCTTAATTCATTTATATTTTATTAGATTAAAAACAAGCTTAATCAATATTTTATATAATAATAATTCTAATTATAAATTATTATCATGCAAACAATGACTATTTACATACCTTTCGAATCACTCCTCCGTCAGAAGGAGGGATTGTATATGGCAATTTACCTTAATAAAATGGAAATAATTTAAAACAGTTTACCTACAATCGATTATAACTACCCCGTTTTGCAAACGATTAAATGTAATATTAATGGTTAACTAAACGGTCAGGTATCGTTTCAATTTTCGTGCGTATCGGTATTCATATTTGTTTCGGTCCAAAAATAAATAATTTGTAGTCAGAATATAGACTAAATGTTATAATTAAAGTATTTATAGAAGATTCTTAATTATTAGCCATAAGATCTCCCAAATTTTATTGCAATCAAGTCAAAGTTTATTTCAATTTAAGGTTCTTCAGCGAAAGAGTAGAATGCTCCAGTCTAGTACCTACCTCTCAAGTTAACCCTTTTATAGCCGGTCGAAGGTATCGCTTTATTTTGCACTAAAACGGTTAAGGAATCTTCACGACTAAAATATTTCGTTAATTCATATTATAATATCAAAGTATCAGGCGATTGATTTGCCTATTTTTACTATCAACGCAAGTGGAAACTAATACAGACCAAAAATGTCAGAGATCTTACCTTACATCACAAATTATAATCAGTAAATAGTCCAGACCTATGGTACATTTACCTAGAAAGTTTTAGATAAGTTCTGAAAATTTGGTAATTTATGTTTTTAGGATACTGATAACGAATTCTAACTTTGATAACTCAAATGTTTACCGGATTTTTTTTTTTTTACGGTAACCTATGTATTGAATTCTATTAATTGTATACTAAATTATAGAAGAGTGAATTACCTACAATTTAATTTTTTTACTTTGGCCTCTCTGTTTTTAAGCGAATGAGATTCACGGACTGAGCAACCTTCACTTTTCTTCATACGTCACTGGTCAAAGTCACAGTATGTCAAAATCAATTTTTCGCACCTTTTTTGCATTTTTGTTTTATATTTTCAGGAAAAATTTGAGGTAACAAAGTTTAAAATCGTAATCAGCGACCTAAAAAAAACATAAATAAGCGATTTTTCAGAACTTATCCAAAACTTTTCACCAAGAACCCTAGCACGAAAATTAATTTCTTCATTCCGTCTCCTAATTTCAACTCCCTCTCGCTTAAAAACAAAGGTGTAAAACAAAAAATCATTAGATTCAAAATTGTAAGTAATTTACTCTTCTTTAATTTAGCATAACATGGATATTAGAATTTATTCGATTAATATATATTTTTCAAGTCATAAGCAAAAAAGAATTTTTGTTTAATACTTTTGGGAAATAATTTGAGGTAACTAAGTAGAAATAAGCAACCAGTATCCTATATAACATAAATGAGCACATTAACAAAACTTTTCCAAAGCTTTCCACCGAGATTCCATTTTGGATCCCATTTGACTGGATCCTATCAGCGGATGCTCCTTAACGATGTGGCAGAGGAAAAAGAATAAAAAGCAAGAAAGCACAAAAAGCAATTTCATCTTGTTTATTTTAGGGAAATAATAAAATGGATGATTTTCATGCTATAAGAGAAAAAACAAAAAAAGATGAATTTTTCAGCGTTTTGGGAATTTATGGTAAAAAAAAAAAAAATATTCACGGGAAAATTTTGAAATAAAAAAGTTGAAATTCCTAATCAGCACCCCCAAAACATAAATAAACAAACTTTCAAGACTTCTCCAAAACTTTTAACAAGATACCTTTCTGGTCCCCAGTTGATTGGACTAAAAAGACTTTTTCATTTAATATTTACCTACTGACATTAAATAGACTCTGATATATATATATATATATATATATATATATATATATATATATATAAAACTATTTATTAAACCACCTGAAGATTTTACTGAGGTTTAATAAATAGGCTAATAGTTTGACAGTACGAGGAACTATTTATTGGAGGTATTAACTTCAAAGGTCTACTGTTTTCAAAGATTTTTTACAGAGCTGAATCCTAATTCACCATAACACCGCCAGTTACTCAAGCGGAGGGCCTTCTACAAAGCGATTCTGGTCCATTATTAGAAAAAATGAGATTTAATTTTGTTCTTTTTCTATAGCGAACGGTAAATCACAAAGATTGTTATTGACCTACAAACACACAAAAAAAAAACAGTTAATCTTTCAACGCTCGACAATCATTCATAGTTACTATTTCCGTTTCCAGTGTAGTACCAAACAGTTACATAAAACCGCAAAGAAGTTATTTTTAGTTTCTTCTCCAAACTATTGGCCGATCCCTTAACTCAAATCCGATTGAAAAGGATTCAATCTAACCCTATTATTGTTCATTTTGGGGTTTAATTGTGTTGCAGGTGCTGCTGTTGGTGATGAGCTCGGCGGGACTGGCGGCCAAGTTCAAGTACGCCCACTACAACCCTCATTGGTCCGGGCCGAGCAAGGAGGTCCACGTTCACGTCCACGGCGGAGGCGCCCAGCACAGTTACCACTCGCCGTCCATCCACTACGACGACCCCTGGGTGAGGGAAGACAGGCCGCAAGAAGTGGCAAACCACCAGCAATGGATCCACCACCAGCCGCCTCCACCTCCACCGCCTCTCAGGTCCACTACATCCCCCTGGGCCTCCTACATCGGGGACCAGAGCATATAGCTGGCGGGGTGGCTCCTCAATGCCACCCCCGGCCTTGCCTCCGCGTCCAACTACCTAGCTTCCTTCTTTGATCCTTAGGGCAGCAACACTTTTTTGGTGGTGAGTCGTGAAATAATGACGACGTTGTCATAGTTGGTCCGCCACTAGTCATTACGATCAGGCGGTCAAAAAATAAATTTATAAATAGTTGATTATTATTTAAACCGAGCTATACTCATTCATAAAACATTTTTTTGTTGAAAAACAACAGAAACAAAAGAAAATTTCAATATAACCAAACAACGAAATCATCATATCACGAACGTATTTTTTACACAAGTTGAATAAAATAATAGTTGCCCTCATCTTTTCTTAATCTGAATGTATTTTTATTTCATTTATATTTTGTATTAAAAATGAGATGACTTCAAATCTTCGATTACCGTTTTTAGTAACTGAATAGCTTGTGAAGGTCCGTCCTACTTTCATATAAATTAACACTTTATGTATACGAAAGCTAAATCCGGTTGGTACTTACGTACATACGCCATATTAATAATGCAACTGAGCAAATATGGGCAGGAGAATGAAACTCAGATGCGCGCATGCGTAAAACATTTAGGTACCTTACAAACATATATAATATAAATGTCATTGCTAGGTTAAGAGTTAGGCTTAGTTCTAAACTAAGCCTAATAAACCGGCCTTCAGCCATCCTTATTTATAAATAAGCTACATTCTTTTCCATGTTCTCTAAAATCAAGAGACTTATTTGCTAAAAGTTAGGAATAGATTTTTAAAAAAAAATTGTTAATTTGATCTATAAGTGTAATTTTTTTCTCAATTTGTTGATAGCCCATTTGTTAAAATTAATGTTTTAAATACAACTTCAACTAAATTTGCGTAACATTATCCTCATGGTATTCTGCCAACTATATATATTATATAAACAAAGAACAAAAATTATTCTGGAGATGAAGAAAGTGTAAATTTGATAATCTGTTTTGTTTGCTTCATCATTTAATTTTCAGGGCAGTTTTTAATGTTATGATCAGCGGGTTTAATAAGCATTAAAATTTTAATAAAATATAGGCTTACTTTAAAAATTATTTTCGAATAATGTTATTATTTTTCAAACAGGAATGGATTAATATTTTGTATACTTAAAAAACATACCACCGTAAAAATACAACTAACAACTAACAAGCGAACTATTACAGTATGTTCAGCCTAACCTGAAATACTACTGCAGGAGGAAAGAATACTTAGTAAGAGAGCACTTAGCGACCAAAGAGATGAAACTAAGCATTTGATTGGTTCCTTTCAGTATTAATTCTCTTTCACTGAATATTTCTCCGCTACAATAGCAGGCCAAGCCAAGTTACAACGAATAGACTATGTACATACTTAGTTTTATTCTCTCTCTCTCTCTCTCTCTCTCTATATATATATATATATATATATATATATATATATATATATATATATATATATATATATATATATGTATATATATATATATATATATATATATATATATATATATATATATATATATATATATATTAAAAATCTAAATTACCACTCGAATACATCATAGACATTCCTTCATTTACTTCCTATATGCTCAAGGTGATTAGTTGAAAAATATCAACTGACCCACTTAATCATTTATCATATATATTTCTAATATATATAATTGTTGCGATATAGTTCCTATAGTTTTATGTTTTTTCTTCACACAGACTAAAAAACCACCAAAAAGTGTTGCGATTTTCAAGCAAAGGTAGTTGGACCACTGGGCCAAGAGGAGCTGAACCCAGAACGAAAATTACTCAATAAAGGGCATTTTAACGTTAAAAGTGACTAATCTTTCGGGAACGATATAACACAGAGGTAAATGTCTATGAGCTTACTGTAGCTAGATTAGAAATAGGAATTACCTCGATGTAGAAAGAACTTACGGTTAAGCAAGTCATTCACCTCTGTTATATATCACGATCAATGATATATTGTATCTCAGGTATCATTAACTAAATATACAGTGTGTAACATTTAAAACTTTTGAACATATCTAACACAGGTACAATTATTTAAACATCTATTACTAAATTAAAAAATATATAAATGAAAGTAATTAAATTAAATAAACATTGAACAGTCCAGATTCACGTGCCTATATTGTGTTTGGTGTAACTTAATACTTGAAATGGGAAGACAGAAGAGAAGTAGAAATAGGGAAGAATGAGATGAAATGCATCCTATGGTCTTCAATTTAATAGCTCTTCCATACTTTGCCATGTAGGCTTTTCAAGCAATTATCTGATCGTATACCGAGCCTCAAGTTAAACCGAACACACAATAGACAAGTTACCTGCAAGAAAAAGGTAAAAATAACCTGTGACGATTTCAACAATAACCCGCGTTAGAAACTATCGATTTTGTTTATAATGTTACACTCTCTATTCTGTATAAAATCATTTTCTGAATTAATTTGGAAATATTTTTCTGTACATAATCGCTATTAATAATATTATTTATTTATATCATATCATCATTGTAAACTAATTATGCGTAATATGTAAATATAAATTTGAATTATCTACTGCATGTATATTTCTTCATTTTAATCTCATGTATTTCTGAAATAAATAAAATTGTATAGCAAATCTATTTGGTTATAATTTATCAATCGAATGTGTGGAATAAAGAAAAAATGTGTGGAAGTGAGAATAATATATGATTATTATTAAATACCGAGTATTGTAGAAAACTGTTTAGCATATTTAAAACGATTAATATTTTTTATTTCGAAAAATAATGATAGTCGGTTTTACCACAACTAAAAGGAGTTTTTATGAAAAGAAGAAAAATGAGATAAATCATCATCTCAGGTTAGGAGAATTTTCAACAAATTTTGGCATATAGACTTTTTTAATTTTATTTTAACTTACACATTTAAAAAATCAATAGTAGTTCATCAGTTATCGCCCGTTTTACACTAGGTTCGATATATTCCACTAATGTCTTTGAGAAGTACATCTGATATATCGTCGCCACCAGGAACACAAAACGAATGTGAAAAATCGCATTTTTGGAATTGCTTGGTTGTATTAATTTATCAGAAGCATATTTACAAAATAAAGTTATATAAACACAAATATAGGACTCGGAGAGGTAAAAAGGACGAGAGATATAAAAATTATTTGCAATGGGAGAAGCTGAAAATAATACGTAAAACTCTTTTTTGGTCTCTTGAAAAGTAGCTATTTACTTACGCATTCGTTAGTTTTACGTGGTGGCGACGATATGACGAAGATGAATTATGATCTACTCTTAAATATTTTTTTCAATGTTTGATAGATATGTAGAAAAAATTAGTTTGTTCGAATAATATTTCTAAAAAGATTTTGTAATTTTATCTTTTCACCAACATTGTTTTTCTTTTGGCGTGTGAGGCATGGGCCATATTCTTTCATTTCCTTTCCTGACTAAATAAAAAATATCAATTAGAACCACCCAGTTACTTAACTACGCTAATAGAAGCACGTACTAACATTCTATCATCTTTTTCAAACCTTACAAAAACATTATTTTAAAAATGTAGATTAACCACTATAATGTGCATTAAACGGAGAAGTTCTTTTGTAAATTCGATGGATTGTTGCCAAAATTAAATACTTAAAATTTCTAATTATTTTAACAGATTAAGCCCACTTTTCAAGTCATTCAGAAAAATTTTTCTTTCTAAAAAATGTGTTTACTCTTGAAACTCGCTACTGATTCACTGAATTTAATTATTCGAAACTGAGACAGCATATTTTAAAATAATTTATATTGTTTACATGAAACAATGTGCTCCAATATATTCATAAAACAACTTAAATCTTTACCAACAATACAGGATCCTATTTCCAACTCCGTGATACAAACTAAACCGAATCACGGTCATTAGCTCATGAAGATCCGGGAAAATAGTTCGCGTCATTTCGGCTGGCCTAACTTTCACCCGAAGTAATTGAGAATTATTCTTGAGACGCTGTCCCCAAAAGACGGCTGATACAATTTACTTCTAAATATCTTTTCCACTCAGCGAGTCACAAAGATTCTTCCACGGTTCAACCGGCGTGAGGTAGCGTAATGACTTGCAATATATTCCAGCAACAAAGAAAGTTTATACTTTCCCAGTCGTCTCGATGGAAAGGCCCCTGGTTCTGTAGCGATCATTTCAACAACTGATCAGTAATAGAATGACCTAATGGCATACTTAAACTATGAGATATCGATGATATGACGGAATGAAAAAATAAACTCGGTTTAACAAAAACAAAACTTTGATACGAGCTACGAATGCTTTTTAAACTAACTGTTAAATCTTTAATGATTGATTTTGATTCAATTTTTTGTTAGCTATATTCATTGTTAAATAATTCTTAAAAATTATAATTAATTGTGCTGAAAATTAAAGCGCCATTACAAAGCTTTTGTAAACAATTTCTCAAAACCTTTTTAGTAAATGTAAAAAAGCAACATCTCAAAAAGAGACATTAATTAATTGCTAAGATCCAAATGGAATATTCCAAACCCAAAATCTCTGAAATAGCGGTAAACTACTAACCAATCAACATTTGGCCAATTCATGCATCATAATTTAATTAATTGAAAATACTTATATGAAACTATATCGGGTTGTTAAATCAAATCAGAATTAATAAATGACTAATAAATAAAAATAAGCAATATTGTATATAAAAATAAATACAAATAATGGATTAAGATTTATGTAGGAAGTAAGTGAAAAAATTAAATGACAGAATCCATTTTATAAAAAGATTCTTCTTTCAGTTCTTCTATTGCGATTCGTCGATCCTTCTTAGAGAAATTATTGATTTAATACACTTTAATACGGGGGAAAAAAAAAGTATCTAAAGAAAGAAAAAGTGTTTCGTGTAAATATAGCACAAAAGCATCGCGTAAAAACGTATTTCTTTTTTAAGAAACAGTTTTTTATATGAGCAAATATGATAGAAAGTTGTAACAAGGCACGCCAGACAGAGCTCGTTTCATTTGGCTAACAACAGAAAGTTAGTTGAAGTAGCATGAAACGACAGATTCTTATGAGAACAACCAATTAATATTTTTCAAAAACCAAAACAAACATCAGCATATCGCACATGTCGTAGAATAAAGGTACAACTCAAGATTTGGAAATCATATACTAAGCTTTTCTTGACTTTTGAATATCTTCTCATTAAAACACACTGAGCATTCGGAATATCCGTTCGTAATGTTCAGTGTGTTTTAATTAGGAGGTATTCAAAAGTTTAATAAGAAAAACAATTTTAAATATGAATTTTCCAATAATTTCAAATTTGATGCTGTACGTTTATTCTACGTCAGGTGCGATATGGAAAGAAATTTGTATAAGGACAGCAGAGGAGTGCATCGAAATAGAATTTATATAAATATATTTTTATCTTTTTCTTTGGATAGACCATTTATTCCAATCCCATTCAATGAAATCCAATCCCATATTACGAACAATTTTTAAACTATTTCGTAGCAAACAATATAAATTAATTAGAAAAGTAAATCTGATTGATCAATGGCCAAATATTCTAAGATATGCCCATTATAAATCCAAAACTCTTTCCTAGAAAAATGTAAGGGATTTAATATGATATACACCGATAACTCCAAAACGTAAAATAGCCATAGGCTCAGCTAACCACATTAACCAAAACCAACTTCTATCTAGCTTAACAGGGGAGTGCTCCATTTTCACTTGGGAAGCGACATCTATCTTCAGGAGTCTTCATTGGGTTAACAATACTGGATAAGAATAATTGGGTCATTGCAAAAAGAATGTCTTTTCAGCAGTCGATAACCCATGGCCAAGTAATTCCCTAATTGGAGAAATAGTAAACGTATGGTTGAAAATAAAAAATAGAGCAACAACTGTATTCTTGACCTGAGTTCCATCCCACTGCGGAATCTTGGGCAATGGAAAAGCGGACCAAATAGCCCATTTGGCTAGAGAGGAAGAAACGACGGGAATTACTGCAGCTCATGATGTCACAGTAGAGGAATGGGTGCACAAGTCAAAGAAAATACTATTAGTAAAGTGGGAAAGTGATTGGAAGATAAAACAATCCTTACTATCGGATATTAAACTGGAGTGTAACAAATGGGTCACAAGCATAAGAAGGGAAAAGAAGTTATATTATACAGGCACAGGATTGGATATAGCCAATTCACACATGGGTATCTTATCAGAGGTCTAGAAACTCTAACGTGCCAAAAATGAATACTCAAACAAGGCCACCCTAATCACAGGGCTAACTGGGCTGTAGTCCCGAGCGGAAGTCTTTTGGGGGGAGGGCTATTTTTATAGGTATTATATTTTTTTGTTACTTAGTTAATTAGGTACTTTTATTCAAAATCGTTTCAAGACAAAAATAACCAATTAATCTCTTCTAAATTAAATAGAAAATATTAAATTCATTCATATCAAAAGAAGAGGGGCACATTATGCTTAGTAATCCACGGGAGCCGAATATCTTAGGATGGCCCTGCAGTCACACCTATTGCAAGATTGTTCCCAATTCGACAGAATGTACTCTTAGAACTACCGAAAACCTTAAAAGAAATTTTACAAGAGAATACAGAGAAAATCTTCCCTCTATTTCAGTTCCTAAACAAACAAATTGTTATAACAGAATATAAAGATAATTTCTAGACCAAAACGACCCTCTGGGGTTGACAAATGAAAAAAAGAAGAAATAATTCAAAGATATTAAACTAAATTAGTAACGCCCATTGCAAAAAACATAACAAAAGGCAAAAATCATATAAAGGGTATGATTGACTTAGTGCATCAAGACTAGATATATTAGATAAAGGAACCAATGAAAAATAAATTATTCATATAAATTCATAAAATGAATTCTAGGAATGGAGTTCATTCCCAGAGCACTGCCATTCACAAAACTGGCGTAATTTTTGTTATTATTCGCCTTCAAAATTTCCAATCATTATTTTAATCCCTCCTAAACGAGTTGGTGAATAAATTAACGTTATCAATAAGTTAACGTTCTTAACCACCAACCTGCTTCAGTTGACAACGATGAAGTCACGAATTTTAATTATTTGAAAATAAATTTTCAGTACTAAGGAGATCTTAACATGCGTTAATTAAGTAAAACAATCAACATTTTACATTCGATCAACATCGTACTTCTACGAGCTCAGGCGATTGAGAAAGTAAAATATATATCATTTCGTCATCAGTGTGTTAGAATAATCCTTATTTTTTATTTTTTTAAATAAAATATTTAAAATTTCATCAATAATAATCTCACAGTCCATCATAATAGATGTCACATAGAATAAATCTGATATAAAAACATGGGAAATGTTCACTTGAGAAGATTATCAAATACAGCCAATAATTAGCTTTAATTTTGACACTAATTGTCTCCCTAACTTTCGTTTCATGAATAGGTTTCACTTTCTTCTACCCACGACACTAAAAGTGACAGTGAAGAAGAAAAAGAAATGCCGCATTTCCTGTAATTTTACTACCATTGTTAAATGAAGAGAATATGGAGCAGGTTCATAACTTTCAGCAGAACTACAAAACAATTATATTTTTCCATTTGTATTCGAACGCTAAGATAAAATCTATATTTCAATGGAAAATTGCCAATTTTATTTAATGTTGGGAAGTAAAATTATAGATTGTTAAGTTTATTTTAACCCCTGACCCAATGTTACAGCTTATACAGTGTGAGATCTGTTAAAGTAGATCAGTGTTGTTTATTCTTCTTCTTCACCATCTTCTTGCTCCATAATTTGATAATAGCACGGATTCTTTTTTGTAAAATTAAAAATTCTGTTGACAGGTACGAATTCCTAACGAAGCAATAAATAAATGTAAATATTTCAAAGACTAATTAATGACAGCAATAATTACACAGGCCAACGATTAAGAAACTTTTGTACTGAAAATACCTTATTCCTATAGTTTTTAGGGTGCTGAATCCAAATATGATATTAAAAAAGCTGTATCACCCACAATTTCTTCACATTTTATAGTTAAATTTATTAAATTAAGCGATTTTTAAAGAATTGAACAGCTTTCAGTCTTAGGCTTCATGCAACAATTAGGCCTTAAGTTAGGCCTCATAAAACAATTTGTAAAGGCTTTGCCTAAAGATGGACCATGTTTCAAGTATCTCTGCCAAAAGTTCCCGCGCCTTTCAGAAGCTAAACTAAAAGAAGGCGTCTTTGTCGGACCTGACATTAGAAAAATGATGTTTGATGTTAACTTTGAATCCACAATGACCTTAAATGAGAAAGAAGCATGGGTATCATTCAAGCAAGTCGTTACAAAGTTCTTGGGAAATGAAAAAGACGCAGAGTATGTTTCTATAGTAGCTAACATGTTACAGAAGTTTAAAAAGTTAGGATGTTTCATGAACCTGAAACCTACGAAAAACTATGGGTGATACAAAAAAAACTAAGGCCAGATTTAGATTCAGCACATAAAAATCTAAAAGGTCAACTATTAAAGTTAAAAAAGTTTTCAAAACAATTTTTTTGTTGGCCTGTGTTTGTATTCAAAAAGAGACAACTATTATTACGTTATTATTAGAAGATTCCAAAACAAAGATATAAGTCTCTCAAGAAATGAATAACTATCGAATCAACGTTTCTCCAATTCAGGCGTCCTTAGGACTGGAAAATATGTTTTCACATAAATACAGACCAGAGATAGCACACCTCACTATAGCAGAATAAAAAGACTATCCGAAGAGAAAAATTACATCACTTAAAAATAGTATTTTGAGAGAAAACATTTTCAGGTCCAATTCTCCTCAAGAAACTCGTCTGTAAAGAAAAATTTCTTATGAACATCTTGGCAGAGAAAATATTTTTGATTCTAGTCACAAAGGTCAGCTTACGCATAGGCATCCAGGTTAATCTAGAGAGTTAATCTACTTACGTCAAAAATGAAACAAGCTATTAATAAATCATAACGCACTCATCAGTGCAACGTCCGCTGAATATCTCATGTCAACGTTTCCTCTTTGTATCACGCAGGTGCATTATCAGAGAAATTAAATGAAAAATATAAAACATACAGAAATTAAATAAATTTCAACTTTAGGCAGCGCGTTCTTTGTTTGACAAATCCTGATTTTTTGTTTAAAGCACTAATAAATAATGTATTAATTGTAATTATCATTGTTATGATTTAAAAGGCCGTTACCAAATTTTTTTAATTGTTGTTTTAATTGAGGTTGGCCACCAATTGATATTGGGTTTATTCATATGATATTTGATTAAAAAAAAAAAAATCAAATGAAATTTTAGTAGGTCTGCCATTTCGTCTCAAGATTGTGGATGATAGTTTATATCGCTAGAAAACTTATTACGGTTCAAAAGGGGCCCATGCAACAGGCTGTTCAAAGGCAAATAAAGTTGGCCAATACGGTTGGACAACAATAGTTTTGAGAAAACATTCAACCAAATGGTCTTTTTCCTGTGATTTTACTAGCGACTTTTCTCGTGATATTGTGTTAGTGATGTTGCAGATAATTAATGCGCGTACGAGAAGTGAGAAAAAATCCCGAAAAAGTAAGATTTAGATAAAATAATGGCTCCAAAACAACATGTTATACCGTGTATAGACTACTTAAGTAAGATAATATGAAATTTGATCTTGTTTTTCTATGAAAAGTAGACAAAACATGTAAATTTTTGATCCTCCGCCATTTTGTTTTAAGTTAGCGGATGATAGATTGATATAGCATAAAATCTTCTTAGAGCCCTCTAATTACAACGGAAAAAAAAGTTTCATCAAATCAGTGCAGTCATTTTTTTGTGATGAGCTGACAAAATAATCTAACAGACAGATAACAATTTACACATGTGTTATTTTATTCATAAGATAACATAAACAAAATATAAGGGGGTAAGTGGTAAAAACGTTTAAATAACAAAAAAATCAAAATTCAATAAAATTCTACAAACATAGGTTTCTTAAAAATCAAAAGGTTGAATACCAATTACATTTTTAGGTAAAAGGAAAATAATTCAATTCTAATACACAGCATCAAATCATGAAATTTTTTGTTTTTAAAAAATAATTTTTAATTTGTGGACTAATAATTATAATAAATAAATTACTATTTACTAGAGCTGAGTGGAAGAATATGTTATCTTACAAAACTTTGAATCTGAAAAAAATTGAATTAATGATTTGTTATTCCTATTTTAGACTGGAATCAACTTTCAACTTTTAAATATTACCTAAAATTTAAGGTCTAGAAAGGAGTATCTAAAATATTCTTCCAAGAAAAAATCCCTATTTTTCCTAAAATGGCAGATATGTTCTTCCACTTGGCTCTTCAATTGTGGTCAGTTATTTATTGATTTTTCATAGAAGCAGTGGAGAAGAGCTCAAATAAACTTTTTAAGCTAAACAAAACATGCATCCTTATAAAGGGTCAGTTTTACATAGAAACTTGCATGGGCTAATTGTGCATTCTCTTGAAAATCAACTGGTTTCAACTTTCTTTGGCCTAAAGGTTAAGGAACCACTGTAAAACTGAGGTTACGGAAACACCTTAAAATAAATTTTCATAGACTTAGGCAGTAATCAAGCACCTCATTGCAGATTGAAGACAATTAATTAAGCTTAAAGCTTCCCCTATTGGGGACTTTGGGACTAGCAATAAACAACTTAATTTACTGAAAAATAGAAGAAAAATTGGTGAATTGTTTAAAAAAATTTGACATGCAAATATTTTAATTTACAACACGGTTAGGCTGAGAAGGATTACATACTGTTAACATTTATTTGATTCCAATTTCTTTGACGGATAATAGATTATAGTCTGCTTCATTTAACTTGAATCTCAGATGATTATTTTACCTGGTGTTTTATCCTGCACACCTCCAAGAGTCAAGATTCTTTTTGAAAAGTTTGTGGCAACATAAGCATAAATAGCTCAAGCTTTTCAGGATTTTTGTTTGTTCTTTTGTGTTTTTTATTTAAATAAAATTAAATTTTTCTGTTTTGTGTGTTTAATTTCTGTTTGTAATACTTTCTTATAAATTACACATATCTAAAAATAAAATAAAATGCAGTATGAATAAAATGTAATTTTTGGTGGAATAATGAAGTAGTATCCTAATTTTGATCAGAAGTATATTTATATCAACTCACTTTTTCTACATTGGTTTTTTTAACCTTCTAAAACAGGAGTCCATAAAGAAATTCTGTACTTACAAGAGGAGTGCACAATGTGTCAGTCGCCGATTTTGATAAAATTTTTTTGAGTGATTCTACATTGCAAAAAGTCGACCTATATTCTACCGTTTTGTCCAATGGGCCCTAGGAGTTGAGAAAAAAACATGGTGCAAATGCTTTATTTTATAACTCATGTTTGAAAAATGATATTGATGTGTTTTTCCAGCTAAATATTTGTTTTTTAGAGTAAATTAAAGGAAAAATATAAACATTATAAATTAATTGATTTTTTATAAAATAAAGTGAAAAAAGTGTTTAAATTATTAAGCAAACTAGCCCTATAATTTTTTCACACCAAAATTGATGGCAGATTTGGATTCAGCATATCAAAAACCTTTACCAGAAAAATTCTTCAGTTCAGAATATGCTCAAAATTTTTAAAAGCCACAAAATTACGTTTGGGTTTATCCAATATCAACATTCTTGGACTGGTTAAAAAGAGGGGAGTTTCTTCTTTCTATACATATGAAATAAAAGGTTTATGAATACATACCCACTAACTACTTACAATGCATATAATGTTAAATAAACAGTTGTGCCAACAATCATGCATATCCTAATTAATAGTAGCAGCTTAGAGGCCAAAGTTCAATTCATCTCAAGAGATATATCAGTAAAAGCAAATGTATGTTTTGGGGGAACCAAGGTATGAAAACTCAAATAATTGATCAAACCCATTTCGGATTCTTGCCAATACTAATCAAATACAAATGAAAATGTTTGAAGTGTTCTCTTGGGTTTCTTTAGCATGCTTTTAATATTTTAGTCCATTAAAAGAAAAACTGAATAGTGTGCAGTTATTCAGGGAAACAATCCCATCTGTTTTTTTGATAAAACTGAAATTTTAGATTTTATAAGCACATTCTGGAGGATTAAACTATAAAGCTCTAGCTCACCCAAGTCAAGGTGCTTACAACTTCAGAATTTGCCCTCCCACTAAAAAGAACAAAGAAAAAAAAAATAGCAGTCAAGATAGGATAAGACGCCACCCAATAAGTTAGAGCACATTAGGAAAGTGTATATATGTGTGTGTGTGTGTGTGTGTGAGGTAGGCCTAGCTCCAAAACAAAAAGTTGTACAAAACTGAAATTGCACATTTAAGATAGGTATATACCTGTGATGTTACAGCAACTTTTTCGTCAAAATCAATTTACCAGAAGTTATAATTTATATCATTGATTTTACACAATTTTCTCAAAAAAGGCTTTAATGATTTTGATCACAATCATTATATCAATGTACAATTAATTATTATTTAAAATCATATCTTCTTATCCAGTTGGTCTTGAGGTAAATGAGGTCTTATCATCATTGAAATAGTCTGACGGCTAAAATGCCGAATTTTCAAAATGGCTTCCTCTACAATATCTTCAATTTTGTTTATTTGAAATAATTAGGCATCACTCATTGTTAGTAGTAATAAAAAACAGATAAATATAAACTATGAAGGAATTTGATAAAGTAATTAACTAAAGGAGAAATATTTTCCTAGGTTGAAGACAAAGTTCTGGAAATAAGAGTAGAAATGTAGATGTATAATGTACCGTTGGAAAGCTAAAATAGTATATTATTTCATGAAAAATAAATGTTTCTATGGAAACTAAATTGAAAATTTATTTGAAGTAGCGTAAGTGAAAGGATTTCGATGCGCACACTATATATGATTTTTAAAAAAAATTATTAATAACTTATAATTTTTTTTATAAAACTTCTATAAAACGACAGCACATTAAGCAATAGCCAAGCTGTTTTACACTGTTTGTATCCTATGAAAAAACAAGAACAAAAATAAGAAAATGACTGTTCTTTTAACACCCATCAGCACACTAAGACCAAAAAAGCTTATAAGTTAGAACTATAAAATTAACATTTCCAAAAATCAGAACTACCAAGCCTTTTGAAATCAAAATTCATAATTTGACTGAACAATCAACTTTCAGACAGGTTGTCAACTGTGAAAACTGGACAACGGACTAATGGACACAACAGGCACTTTTATTATTACATCAAGGAAATATGTACCATTGTGAGGCGAAAAACCAATGCTGTTAACAGTAGTGTTTAGTCATTGATAGTGTACAGAGCTCCAGAGGATTACCTGTCCAGCTATTGCCTACAGATAAGAATATTTTCAGTTCCTTTCTTTTTTATTTTACTCTTTTCATTGGTTATACATATATTTTTATTAGAGGTTATTCTTTATTTTTCTTTTATTTTATTTGCTATTGGAAGTAGTTAAAAAATATATTGGGAAGTTAAAATGGATGAGCTATTTTTTAGCTCAAATAAAAGAAGAAAACGAGGTCGGATAAAAACTCCACCAGATCCAATACAATTAAATGAAATTGTAAACATTGTACCTACTTATTTATTAATAAATAGAGAAGGGGATGAGGGGTTTCAAAAAGTGTCCCCATTTTTAATTTATAAATTTATTAATGGTTTGGTAGGAGATGTGAAAAACGTCAAGAAATTACGAGACGGAGATCTACTTATTGAAACATATAATGGCAAACAATCAAAAAAGCTTTTAGACTGCAAAATATTTGCAGATCAGTTTAATATATCAGTTAAACCGCATTCGACACTGAATTACAGTAAGGGGGTTATCAGATGTTTTGATCTGCAATATTTAGATAAAAATGAAATAATGGCCGAATTGAATGGGAAAATTAACGATATCCAAAGAATAAAAATAAAGATAAATGGAAACGAAAAATTCACCAACTCATATATCGTAACTTTCCCCACACCATTTCCGCCTGAAATACTCAAAATAGGGTATCAAAATATCAGAGTACAACAGTATATACCTAATCCCGTGAGGTGTTATAAGTGCCTCAGTTTTTCCCATCCAACTCTTAAATGCACAAATTCTAAAATTATATGCTCACAATGTGGTAATGAAAAACACACAGACAGTAAATGCACTTTAACCCCAAAATGCATAAATTGTAGCGGCGAACATAATAGTTTAGACCGTTCATGCCCTATTTATAAAATGAACAAAGATATAAAATGTATACAATTTAGTAAAAAAGTACCGTACAACGAGGCAAAAAAAATTTATAAACAGGATAATCCCCAAAATTTTAATAAACTGTTTTCTGAAATAACTAGATCTAAGAAAACTTTTAAAACAGAGGAAACAGGTACTCAAACAGATATATTTTTTAAATTTGATGCTCCGACAAATCAACAGGTAAAAGTAACGCCAAAACAATCATCTCCTGTTCCAAGCACATCAGTTGTGCTGGAACCAAGGCCGCAGCGTACGATCGTGACACGTTCGGTTACCTCGGCGACGAGTCATGGCCCCACTCCAGTCCATGCTCCCCCACTACCACTCCCCTCTCCGTCACATCCCCCCTCCCCATTTCCCTCTCCCGTCCTCTCACATCCTCCCACCCTATCCTTATTAAGTCCGTCATCCTCGTCCTTAGATATGGTTCCTTTAAACAAGGGCCACCCTGAAGGCGATGAACTGATTGACGTAGATCCGTCAGGTAAAGATGAAGGATATACCGAAGTAACATATAAAAAGGGAAAAATTAAAAAGGAAAATTCAGTTAGTAAAACTAAAAATGCCATTACGAAATAAATAATATGAATAATTATTTTTTATATTATTTTCAATGTTACTATTATCATATTTTTATAGTTTTATTATGTTATTTTCTCTTTATATTGTATCTTTTATCATTTTTATTTCAGTCATTTTTTACACTTTATCTTATAATTAATATTTATTCAAAAACGCAACTTAGGCCTAACATAAATACTCCAGCTATTAATAGAAAGATAGTTCATATTGCTTACTTTTACATAAGAATTTTATTATATTTTTTATTTTTATTTTGTTTCTGTCTATGTTTATTTATCTATTATTTCTCTTATTTATTTATTTGCTTTTATTATTATCATTATTTCTTTTTTCTCTCTTTCTTCCTCTCGCATTATTATCATTTCCCTATTATCATTATTATTTTATTCCTTATCGATTTATCTTTTTACACTCATTCTATTTATTTTCATCTATTTATTTCTATGGAGATCAAATGTTTTTCGCAAATATATATTATACCTAAACTATGACTCTAGTCCAATGGAACTGCAACGGGATTAAAAGTCATTTCAATGATTTGAAGATATTAATCGAAGATGAAGATCCATTTTGTATATGTCTTCAGGAAACGCATCTGAGACCTTCAGATCAATTCACTCTTAAAGGCTTCGACGTCTACAGAACTGATTGTAGTCCAAATTATGAGCGGGCGTGCAGGGGAGTAGCAATAGCCGTAAAAGGTACAGTATATTCCCATCATGTAGAAATAGATTCCCCACTTCAGGTAATAGCGGTTACACTTCATCTAAATACCACTTTCACAGTCTGCAATATTTACCTTCCTCAAGACAATACCATAGAGACAGAACACCTGCTCCATATCCATAGACAATTGACGAAACCAGTTTTATACACCGGAGATTTTAATGGCCACAATTCATTATGGGGCTCACAAAATACAAATTCCAGAGGACGAATAATTGGAAATTTTTTAGATCTAACTGACCTTCTATTACTTAATTCCGGCGAGCCAACATTTATAAGCTCCACCTATGGCACATTTTCAAGTATAGATCTCTCTATATGTAGCAATTCACTGATTGATATTATAGACTGGACAGTTCTACCAGAACCTTATGGCAGTGATCACTTCCCAATACGTCTAAAATTTAGGAATGCTGAATGCAATAATCACAGAATGCCAAGATGGATTTTAGAAAAAGCAGATTGGCTCCTATTCACTTCACTAGCTGCCCCACCTCGAGATCTCCCAAATAGTCTGACTATCGATGACGGTTGCCAAGCTATAACCGAGGCTATATTGACAGCTGCGGAAGCCTCTATTCCAAAAAGTAAGGGATGCTGCAAAAGGCCACCAGTTCCTTGGTTTAATGACGATTGTAAAAATGCTATACGGCTTAGAAGAAAAGCGCTTAAGAAATTTCAAAAAACATGAATCTGGCTAATCACATAGAATATAAAAAACAAAGGGCTATGTGTAGAAGAATTATAAAATGTCAAAAAAAAGAATCGTGGAAATCATTCATAGAGTCCATTAATTCTTCTACCCCTTGCAAAGTTGTATGGGACAAAATAAGGAAGATAAGAGGAACCAGTTCTTCTTATAGATACACCTTGATATGCGAAGGGAAATTATGCGACAACCCAGAAATGATAGGAAATAAATTTGCCGATTATTACGCTGAGATGTACACAGCTACTCCTAGAGACAGTACCTTTCAGAAATTAGACTTCTCCGGCAATAACCCTTATCAAGATTATAATGTCCCATTTACTATGTGGGAGCTCCAATCTGTACTTCAAAACGTCAAAGGAACTTCACCCGGACCTGATAATATACATTATACTATGATACAAAATCTTCCAAGTCTTACACTGAACTGGCTTTTAGATTTCTACAATCACATCTGGCTTAGTGGTGACTTTCCAAGCAGCTGGCATCAATCTATAGTCGTCCCTATTCTGAAAGCTGATCAAGATAAGCGCTACCCATCCAGCTACAGGCCAATTTTTTTGACCAGCTGCCTGAGTAAAATAATTGAACGCATGGTAAATAAGAGGCTCATATGGATCCTAGAAAAGTATCATTACATCCAAAATTTCCAATGCGGTTTTCGTAAAAGGAGATCGACTATAGATCACCTGGTTCAAATGGAAGCCGAACTACAGTACGCATTCATCCAAGAAGAACAAGCTGTGGCAGTTTACTTTGATATGCAGAAGGCCTTCGATAGAACCGACCAGCTCTCAATATTAAAGAAACTGCAATCATTGGGATTCAGTGGTAATTTGCCCAAATTTATCCAAGAATTCCTCTCGAACCGCTCCTTTCAGATCCGTATAGGAACATCATTGTCCAAGCAATGCGAACAAATAAGTGGAGTACCACAAGGCTGTGTTTTGAGCACCACGCTTTTCGCTCTGGCAATTAGAGACCTGGGACTAAATCTACCACGTGGTGTTAGAGTGATGCTCTTCGTCGATGATCTCGCTATTCTATGCCGTGCAAAAGACATCCTCTCTATAAAAGGAAAGCTCCAAGATGCACTTAATCGCATTAATGACTGGTCCAATTCTTCGGGATTACGTTTTTCTTCTGAAAAAACAAAATGTATCCACTTTAGTAGAAAAAGGAACACCCCACAATCACCAGAACTCTTTCTAGGTGAAGTTACCTTACCGTACGTAAACATCTGCAAGTTTCTAGGATTGTCATTTGATAGACGCTTGTCTTGGGAACACCACATAAAATCACTAAAAGAAACTTGTACTAAGAAACTTCAAATATTGAGAGTCCTTAGCGGTACCAACTGGGGAGCGGACAGGACTACGATGCTTAAAGTGTATCAAGCTTTGATCCTTTCCAAAATGGATTATGGCAGTTTTGTCTATGGGTCTGCTCGAAAAAATACCCTAGCCAAACTGGACTCAGTACACCACACAGGGATTCGTCTCGCGACAGGAGCCTTTAGAACAAGCCCGATCTTGAGCATTTGTGTCGAATCTGGGCAAACACCTTTATTCTTCAGAAGACAGAAACTAGCCGTTAACTATATAACTAAGCTATATCCACAAACCACACACCCCACTCACAAATACGTGTTCCAATCCAAATTTGCAGCACGATTTCAACAACAGAGGAATGCCACATTTCCATTAGCAGAAAGAATGCTCATTGCAATTAATGAACTGAAACAAATCAAATTGAACACAATAGAAAACGAAATACCTCCTTGGACGTATATACGACCCGAACTATACCTCCAACTCTCAAAACTCAGAAAAGAAACTACAATAACAGAAGAGTATAAAGAACAATACCACAAAATAATCCTCTCAATGCCCGAACACCTAATAATATTCACCGACGGGTCTAAATCAAACTCATCTACAGCATCTGCCTTTGTTACTCCCCATACAACCCACAAATGTAAATTACACCACCTTTGTAATATCTACACAGCGGAGATCAACGCCATTATAATGGCTCTCCGATACGCCATAAAATCCCCAATTAAAAATATTGGAATTGTATCAGATTCACTGAGTACGTTAAAAGCCATGAATAACATGTATCCAGATCACCCAGGAATCCATTGCATTTTAGGACTTGTAAAAAAGCTAAAAGGTGATGGAATATCAATATGTTTTATTTGGTCGCCTAGTCATATAGGCATTAAAGGCAATGAAATGGCTGATAGGGCAGCGAAAGAAGCTCTCACCCTTCCAGGGCGCGGTAAAGCTTTCTTGTCAGCATCAGAACTAGCGCGGCCACTAAGAGAAGCCATACACCAGGATTGGCAGGCACTGTGGGACAACAGCCCAGCTAGCAAACTGGGGACTATAAAAAAGGACGTAGGGCCGTGGAGCAGCTCCAGCCGCAGTAGCCGTAGAGAAGAGGTAGCCCTCACGCGGCTGAGAATCGGTCATACAAGATTGACACACCTCCATCTAATAACGAAAGAGGCTCCTCCCAGATGTCAAAAATGTGGCAACATATTGACAATATCGCACATTTTAGAGGACTGTCCTTTCTACGTCAGAAAGTTAAAGGAATTTGGTATCCCTTTGAATATATCAATATCTCTGGGTAATAAGGAGGAAACGGCTACCAAGATAGTCAACTTTCTATCCAAAGAAGGTTTATTGATAAACATATAATAGTTTTTAATCTATTTATTATTATTATTGGTTTTTTTTTTTTTTTTTTTTTTTTTTTTTTTTTTTTTTTTTTTTTTTTTTTTTTTTTTTTTTTTTTCTTTCTTATTTACATTGAAGATAATATATCATAATTTGGAAAAATAAATAGGAATAAATAAAAATAAAAGGCGTTGATGACCAATAGGTTTTACGTCTTGACATCCAAATAACTAACTAACTAACCAATGCTGTTAATCCTTCTTCTTTGTCTTCCTCTTGTGCTATTCCTAAAGTCGAAGAGCCTTGATAAATTGCAGCCATTCCACCCAGTCCCTACGTTATTGCTTCATCTGCTAGACGGTTTTGCCTATTTTCCCTCCAATCCTCTGAATATTCTCCCGGTAGGAAATTCTGGGACGTCCTCGCGGTCTTTTCCCAGAGGATCAAGCTTCTAAAACTTTCTTTGGTTCTCTTTCATCCTCCATGTGGCACACGTGGCCAAACCACTTAAACTGTCGGGATTCGAGTGTGTCATCTCAAACTCTTCTCTTGTTCGTACATTTCTGACGCAATTCCTTCTTGTCTTTCAAACCGCTCTCCTCAGAAACTTCATTTCTGCTGCAGTAATGCAGTTGGCTTGCTTATTAAGCATTACCCAGCTTTCCCTTCCATATGTCTGGAAATAAACAGATTTATATATGTGCCTTTTAATCTCCATACCTATTTTTCGGTGAACGATTACATTATTGCAGATCTGGTAATAAACTTCATTGGCTTTAGAAATTCTGTGAGATATCTCTGGGTCAATCTTACCAGAGGAATTTATTACAGTCCCTAAGTAGGTAAACTCCGGCACAAGTTCTAATACCTCCCCATTGCTGATAAGATGAATGTCTTCTTGATCTTCTATGGACAGTACTAGGACCTTGTTCTTAGAGATGTTAATGGCCATTCCTTTACGGAGTAGCTCTTCTTATCATACTACCCTAAGGCTTCCTGCATCTTTTCTTGGGAATCAGCAATTAGGAAAATATCATCGGCATACAAAAGGCTTTGTACAAGAATGGTTCTTAAGTTCCATTTTCCGATGACGGTCCATGCAATTCGGTGCTTGCATATTTTATGGATCTCATCCATAAAAACAATGAACAGTAGGGGGCTTAGACTATCTCCCTGCCTCACACCTTTTTCTACGAGGAATGCCTCGGATTCTTTTATATTGATCCGCACAACTCTCTTTGCATCCTGGTATGCCAACTTAAAGGCTGAAATTAGATTGCCGGGAATATCTTGGGCCGCCAATGCTTCCCATATTTCTTTTCTGGGCACCGAGTCGAATGCTGCCTTTAAGTCTAAAAATGCCAAGAATATGTGCTTGTCTCTGTCCCATGCCTTTTCTGCTATGCTTTTTAGGACAAAAATGTGGTCCTGTTTGCTTTTCAGGACGAAAACCTGCCTGTTCATCTTCTATTTTATTTTCGACCATTTTGTCCTCAGTCACTTTTCCAGTATGCTGATGTAAAGTTTGTAGACAACTGAGAGCAAGCATATAGTCCGATAATTTTCACATTCGGTGAAGCTGCCTTTTTTGTGGATAGGGATAATTACACTATATTCCCAATCTCTTGGAATTATTTTCCTGTCCCAAATTTGTTGGAAAAGTTGTTGGAGCATTTTGACAAGTTCTTGACACCCATATTTTATCAGCTTCGGAGCAATACCATCCCCTTCTTCTGTGATAATTATACCCCTTGCATTCTTGATATTCCTCACTGGCTTGCTTCATTTTCCTCTGAGTAACATTACTTTTCGCCAAAACTCCAGACTTCTTCCAAACTTCTCCTATGATTCCTTCTTTGCTTGACAAACTTTGGCATTGCATTCGTTTTTGCCTGAGTGATACAGACTTAATCTCTCTGATGTTCTGTCTTGCAAATAAGCTTTCCATGCTTTTTTTTTTTTGTTCTACAAAGCGTTTAATTTCATCATTCCACCATTCCGAATACATCCTGTTACTTGAAACTTTGCGCAAAACACATACATCTCTTGTTACTTCCAAGATGCATGTTTTTAGAGCATTCCACAGTTGTTCTATGTCCTCTTCGAGTTCCCAGGTTCTCAATCTGTCTTCTAACTTTTCTGTGTACTGAATCCTTTTTCATTTATAGATAAATAATTCTTCTTCTGCTTCTTTTGCAATTCTGAGAGAATTTTTGTGTCGGTAATCAGGAGTAGATGATCACTGCCGATTTAAGCACCTCTAATAACTTTGATGCCTGACGCCCCTGTCATAAATGAAGTAGTAAATAATATTATTCTATCTTGGTTTGAGAATATAATTTTGTGTATTCTCTTGTGGGGATAGAAGGAATTGCCCACCAGCAAGTCATTGTCTACACAAAACTCTATGATCAGTTGACATCCGAATTTGGTATAGAAGGATCAATCTGATTAGGGGTTGATAAATTATTTGCCACTTCTATAAAGTTGTTTTATTGAAAACTAGTTTTGAATGTTATACATTCATCTTCAGTTCTAAAAACACACAAAAAATTCAAAAATAAACAATTCAAAATATAGTTTGGTATTATTATACATAATAACATTGGTATTATTATACATAATAATATTATGTATAATAATACCAAACTATACTTTGAATTGCTTATTTTTGAATTTTTTGTGTTTTTAGAACTGAAGATGAATGTATAACATTCGAAACTAGTTTTCAATAAAACAAATTTATAGAAGTGGCAAATAATTTATCAATCCCTAATAAAACTCTATGAGTTGTTGTCCATTTCCATTTCTTATTCTCTCTCCACCGTGTATTCCCAGGACTCCATACCCACTCCTAGGATCACAACCAGTTCTTGTGTTGAAGTCTCCACTCAGTATTGCATATGTTCCTTTGTTCTTGATTCTATTCTTTCAGAGAGGTAGTACCTTGGCAACTGGGAAAGCTGGACAACAATGGACTAACGTACACGACAGCCACTTTTATAATTACATCAAGGAAATATTTGCCACTGATTGTGAGGCGAAAAACCAATACTATTAATCCAAGACTAAAATACAACCTCAGATAGACCACCTGAGAGTGTTAGACTCTCAGAAAAAAAGATCTGTAGATCAGACATTGTAACCTCCTCGACAGTGGACAACTCAACTAGGTTTCCTAGACGTTAATGCCCGTAGGAACCCTATCCCATTAGGGTCCCAAATAGTGACCAAGTGAGGTAGGGTTCCTAGATTATTTCAGGGAGTATACCCGTAGAAGCCCGACTCTATCCAGTGAAATAGAGCTAAGTTATTTTAGGCTTAAACCCACTTGAAACCCTCATCTTATTTAACCCAGCGCAACATGGATCCTTTTTTTTTTTTTAGTATAATTGTATAAGGTACAATATCTTATGGCTTAAAATTATTTTACACAGTTGTAAAACCATAAATTTTTATTTAAAATATTTTATTGCATATTTTTCAAATTTTTAAGAGAATTTCTCTATTTAATGAAATTAATAAAAACAATCTTGTTGTACCCATAGTTTTTAAAATAATACATAGAAAGATCTGGGAGAGAGGGGATAAAATAATAATAATAGAGATCACGACAAAGTCTAATCCCAGAAAATTACCTGAATTATGACAATATTTCAGAATATGCACACTCTTTTTAACTTTATTAAAGTAATAGCGACTAAAATAAGTAAGCCAAAATTAAATTTATGTATTTTAAACAATGACAAAAAAAAGAGTGGATAAATGATAATTATAATATTAAGGAATAATATGTAAGGTAAAAAACAAAACAAATTAATTGTTAAATATTTTTTTTAAATAATTAATAAGTGAATACTTATTTATGTAAAGTATTTCCTTATTTATAATATTTTATTATTTATAATCCGAATTTATTCATAATGGTGCTCTACAATTTTTAGATTTTTGTCCTAACGATAGGGATATTCCCCAAAATGTCGAAAAATATGTGATATAAAGTGTTTTAAATAAACACAAAATTCAAGGCATAAATATACTTCATAAAATACTTTATATAAATTTTATATACATTCTATATCTTATACACATTGTATTACAAATTTAATGCAATAATTACACAATAAAGTAAAAAAACTTGAGGCTGTGAGTGTTGAGGCGTCACCTCAGCAACCTCGAGACTGTTATGGCACCTGTTCGAATCCGGCCTGGGCGGGTTGAAATTTATTTCGTGGTGGCCCTACATAATGAATCTCGACCTTCTCACTGTATAGAATAAGTCGGTAACCTGTATGATAACACGTCCTGTTTGTCTTAATAGGATAGGAAAGGGAGTTAAATCCCAATAAAAAAAAGGTCTAAAACTTGTATTTTATTGCTGTAAAATATCTTAGTGAACAATATTAAACTTAATTATGTGAACTTAACCCTTATGAACAGAATCTCTAATTAGTCCAGTCAATTGGTAGTTCATGTGAAGCATAAAATATAAGCATAAAAGCCTGAAATAAGCTAGGAATCCTACTTCACTTGGTCACCATTTGGGACCTAATGGAGTAGGGTTCCTATGGGTATTACTATCTAGGAAACCTAGTCGAGTTGGTCACTGTACAGGGAACCTATTGGGGTAGCTTTTCTACATAAGCTGCCAAGTACCAACGTGCCATTCTCAGAGGGCTCCAAAAAAAAGATCTTATTTTTTTAGAACATTTGAAAATCGAGTAAACTGGAGAAACCTCACCACTGGCGCAGCACTGTCACTTCCCTCTCACCAACTACTACTTTCTCTCTAACACAGCTGTTTTCAAACTACAAAACTACTCTCAGATGGTTTTTCTTTTTAATAACCTTCGTATGGATCGGCCTTGTATTACACTCATTAGTCCAGGAAATATTCTTAGAAAAAAAGATTTATAAAATATTCCAGAAATTTTTAAATTTTTAATTAACCAAAACCTAATATTATACTGTTTATGATACTCATTAATTTTTTTTTTTTTTTTTGTTGGTCACATTGTCTCATTGCTTTACCAAAACACGGATAGACATGATCTATAAATATATAGCGCACTTTCCTGCGGTTTGCACCCAGGCACAAAAAATCCAATTTTGCCGCCAATGCATAAATACATACAAGCATAAATAAAAATAAACAAATAGGAATAATTGTTGTTTTATTTCAGATAGCATACAAATTTTTTTTATAAATTTAAAAAAAGTTTTATTATGAACAACAAATGTATATAAAAAAATATAAAAAAAAGAACTCAGTTATGCGAAATACTGAAATGAAGAAACCAAGACACTCAAACTCAATGCTGCATTTTGTCAGACTCTTTTGGCTTAGCTGCAGGACTATTAGTTTGGGTGATAGGAATATCTCTACCTTGAGCCTGTGGTACGTCCTAAAATGTAGGCAAAATTATTGAAATTTAATTTTATAATATCATGTTAAAATATTTTATAACATAACTATATTATATTTTAATAATAGACTGGTAGATATTTGTTTATTAGTCTTGTACTATAAACAATGTGTATAAATGTCTTACCTTCTTTGGAGCTTTCAAAATAAGAACACCATCAGATGACAAATTTGAAGATAAAGCAGATTCATCAACATTCCCAGGAATCTTATATCTCCTTGTAAATTGCCGGGATACAAAACCATGTTCATCGGAACGTTCCTCATGTTTTCCATCAACAATGACGTAACCATCAGAAACTCTAACCTTAAGTTCCTCCGGTTTAAACTGTTGTACGTCCAAATTTATTACAAGTTCATTTTCATTCATTTGAATACAAGATATTCCAGAATCAGAAGCAGCAAGATTCCTCCATCGACGTAGATATCCACACCTGAGAGGCACTGACATCAACATGTTCATTGGTCGAAGAATTTCTTCATTTAACAAGCCAACACCAAAATTCTGGTCATATAAGGGCTCTCTACTTGGTCGGCTATATTCATCAAGGAGTTCACTCAGAAGAGGTGCAAGGGACATCTGAAAGTAGCAAAACTTCTAGTCATACAACAGAAAAGATAAACAAATAATAGAAATAAAATAAACAGAATAAATAAACATTTAGGATAAAGCTTGATCATAGAGAATGTAAAGTTTTTCAATCAATTTATTTACTGAACTGATTAGTGTCCTATCATACACCTTTATTAATCTTAGTTAGCACTTTTTTTTCTGCCATATTAGTGATGTACACCATATCATCTTGAGCGTTCGAGCCAAGTTAATTTTTCCAAAAGGTAAAAAAAACAAAAAAACTTCTTAATATATTTTGAGTAAAAAGAAAATAATATAAAAAAAAACAATAACAATTGCTAAATATTTGATGGTTTTTTTTTTTTTTTTTTTTTTTTAATCAGATATTAAGCAATTTTAAAATATGACTCAGAACTATTCATAATTCTCCCCTCTAAATTCTGGTTTATTACCCCAAAGATGTTTAAAAAAAAAATAATCTACAGGTCTATGATATCTACTTAAGGTGTAATTAAATTTTTTTTTTTTATAAATATTAAACTATTTATGAAATTAAGGATACTTACTATTTCTGCCAAAATATTTATAGATCCTAGGCAAGTTTAAAAGTCACTTAGGTTGATCACAGTGCCAGATTAAAAATATAGGTAATTAAGACAATTGCCTATGGGCTCTGCAACTCCTGTGATGAGTCTGTTATGTTGAGGGTGGGACGGGATTCCATCCACTGTACAGGATGAATTCTAAGGGGTATATGAGTGTGGGAAATTCAGGAGTTGAGAAGGTTTTTCTAATGATGGGGCTTACTAGCTGTCTTGTTTCAGTCCAGTCCTCTTCTGTCCTGTAGTCCTCTGTCTAGTCAGAAGCGTGTTTGCTACTTCTCTGCTCGTCCTGTTTGGACTAGAGCTGTGGTGGTTATTCCATTTGTGTAGATGAGTATGGCATCACCCTAGCTGTATAAAATAAAAATGAAATTACTGCAGGAAAAATAAATAATTTTTTTTTATTTGAGATTGAGTAAATCAACAGAAATGAACACCTTCCTGACAAACGCTAACTGCACGGCTGGTGGAGTGAGCCCCTACAATGCACCGGAAGGTGGAGAGGGAGCTGGGTGCATGTTGGAGAGGGTACTGTTTGCCTATGATCGCCTCGTGTGCATATGTTTCTTATAGACCAATTCGACCCCTGGGTGCAAGGATTTTTTACAACAGCTAATTATTTTTAATTTATAAAAATCAATTTCATTTCCATTCATGTATTATTTATTTATGTGGATTCCATCCACTGTACAGGATGCATTCTAAGGGGTATATGAGTGTGGGAAATTCAGGGGTTGAGAAGGTTTTTCTAATGATGGTGCTTACTAGCTGTCTTGTTTCAGTCCAGTCCTCTTCTGTCCTGTAGTCCTCTGTCTAGTCAGAAGCGTGTTTGCTACTTCTCTGCTCGTCCTGTTTGGACTAGAGCTGTGGTGGTTATTCCATTTGTGTAGATGAGTATGGCATCACCCTAGCTTTATAAAATAAAAATGAAATTACTGCAGGAAAAATAAATAATTTTTTTTTATTTGAGATTGAGTAAATCAACAGAAATGAACACCTTCCTGACAAACGCTAACTGCACGGCTGGTGGAGTGAGCCCCTACAATGCACCGGAAGGTGGAGAGGGAGCTGGGTGCATGTTGGAGAGGGTACTGTTTGCCTATGATCGCCTCGTGTGCATATGTTTCTTATAGACCAATTCGACCCCTGGGTGCAAGGATTTTTTACAACAGCTAATTATTTTTAATTTATAAAAATCAATTTCATTTCCATTCATGTATTATTTATTTATGTTCACTGAGTCAATAAATGAGTTAAAAAGAAATAAATTACTCTATATTTCCCATAGAAAAATTATGCTGAATAAAATTAGCTCTTTTAACGCCTTCTTCTTATTAGAACCTATCTGGTTTACAATGAGTTAGCCGGATTAGTAAAATCACAAAAATTGAAGGGGTCTCTACTTATGATGGGTATTTTAAATTATACTTATGAGTTGGTTACTATCAAGTTTTTTAGTGAGAAACTCTGTTGACACTATCCAGGACCCGCCACTGAGTCAGAGTCCTGAAAAGTGGGTTCTTTAGAGAATGTATACGTAGAGACCAAAAAAAATTTGATAGGCTTCCTTGTGATATAGTTTGCCTCTGTCGGTAGAATTAAGTTAATCGAGAAATAAATCAGTGTTATAAATTTAGTTTATTTTCTTTATTTGTGAGTGCTACATAAATTTCATTACATAACAAACATTATCATTATCTATGAATGGTTTTGTTTTCATAAATGACAGATCTTAGTAACGATATATTAAAATTTGGTATTGGAGTAAAATTAAATTAAATATTACCTATCTACTAAATTGATTTATCAAGCTGATGGACTCTATCACATATTAGATATTAACTTTATACTTTAATTCATTGTGCCTTTATTTTTGTTAATGTAGTAAAATGTATTAACTTGGAAAGGGGAAAGGAACCCCGAAGTTTCAATTGCCATGGGGCCTCTACATGGCTTAATCCCGGCCCTGATTGAGCAAGGTCTTTTCTTATAGAGGAATAGTTTCAAAACCTGAATTCATTTTGATGACACCACAAATCAAAAGTTATAATAATAAAAATATACCTCTCAGAAATTTCAAGAGGGAATCGTTAATAAAAATGAGTATGACAGGAGGGAAGATATAAAATAGACAAGATATATTGGACTAGTATCCAAGAGATAATGTAAGTCAAAGAAGGCTCCCACAAATCAACTGGGATAATGATGAAATAAAAAAGATCAATAGACCTACCTTCTGGAGAAGAGTGATACTAGAAAGAAAAATCAGGCCAAATTCATTATGTAGTTTGAATGCAAGGAATATAAATTATTAATTCCTTAATGAAACTTAAATCTTCAACAACATGTTAATTTTGTACTATACAAATAATATTATGCAAAAGTAAAAAATTTATAACTTTGTTTCAGAGGTAAAAATAAAGATTATTGTTATTTCTGCTAAACTATATGTTAAGTTGCAGAAAGATTTCTTAGACGATTAACCAGTAATGATTTAGGTGCATTTCTAAAATGTTGCAGGAACATATTAAAAGTGAAGGGCAACAAAATAAATCCTCAAATCTATTAACCAGTGAACTGGGAGTGAAAGAAGAATTAATAAACCACCCAAAGTATAGAGATGTTTTTAAGGAAATCTCTATGGAATAATAAATTATGTTAGGTAACCAAAAATTATTGTTACAGCTTGATTGTAAGGTTGTAACCTTAACAAAAAAATTAAATTACTCAGTCATGTCTTTAATTTTTGTTTTTTCTGTTGCGGTTAATAAGCATTTTTTGTATGTTTATATGAAAATTATTGGTACCAATGTATCAATCACGAACTAAAAAATATACACTAAGATTGAGAAAGAATTATTCATAGTTGGATTTAGTTATGGTTTGAAATTTGAAAATCGCTTATAATAATCCTTATAATTAGTTATTATTTTTTTTGTTTTTTCCAAGTTTCAGTAGAACAGAATAGTTTATGGAATATAAATCATATAAAACTCGTACAATGGACTTCAAGAGTTTTTATTTTGTTCGGCCTAAACATAATCACATCGTGATAAGATTAACATAAATATTAAAAATGTTAGGTTAAAATTAAAATTATCAAAAAAAATGAAACGGATGGTGGACTTAAACTAGTGTAGTTACTTACCTTGCACAGACGAAATGCAACAACCAGCTGCGAAAAACGCCGGTAGAGAAATGACAGAAGAGTCGGTTGCACTTCTATTTATATGACCACGGCCTTGCACAGCCTTCACGTAAGCTATCATTACTCAGGAACAAAAATCAACAACTCTCTTCGCATTCTGTTCCAATCTCCAACTTTCGGAGTATTGAAATCGAAAAATTTATGATATAGTATTTGGTAGTTTTCGAGAGAAATGAAATTGATGTCAATAGATGTATGAATATTAAACTTATATGAATATTAAACTTTCAAACATGGCAGTTGCTAAGAACTTAAATAAGCTTGCTCCTCATGGAAAAAATCCAAGTTCCGGCCCTGTATCGGACAGCCGTCCTGTTCCGTGTGCTATTCGGTCTAATATTAAAAAGAAGTGGGGATTGCGACAAATGAAGAGCACAATAATAAGTGTAACTTATTTTTATTATGTGGCATCATTTCGGCCTAACGTTTAGACCATCATAGGGGCAGAAAGGCGTATGACCGACTGCCAACTCAACTCAACGAAACGTTGGCACACAATGAAAATGAGTTACATTTATTTGTGTGTTCTTCATTGACCGCGCCCTCCGACTTACTTCTTAAAATTACATCTACGTTCAACTATACCCACACCAATATTCGGCCTAACAATTTACCTCAAAAGACCTTCAGTTTCCTTTGAGGGCACTAAAAATTAACTTAGTATTAAACTATGCGATCATTATCATTAAACAAATAAACATATTTCGGAATCATATATAATCCCTGAAAAAATTTATCTCCTGATTCCCACTTACGTATGCCATTGACCCCAGATAATATTAGAGGCGAAGATTAGTCTACAATATCAAAAATTATTGAAGCAGCATTCCGGCTTTTGCATCCCTTATAAACTTTTCGTCAAAAGCAACTAAAATTATTTCAGTATTAAAACTTATGTAGCTGTTAAATCTTAGATCTTTGTAGTGAATATTAAACATTAGGCTTAATACGACACCTTTTCATTCAACGCAGTTATCATTATCACTATCACTACTATATATTATCACGGTAGTATAGATCCCTTTTCCGACTCTCAGGAGCGATTGATTTTGATGAGTGAGACATCAAAAGAAAGGAAATTTCACGGAGAAGTGACGAATTCTAATTTTGTTTTTTACATTATAATTAAAGCTTAAATAAAAGTGATGAAAAAACTGGAAGGTTTCAAAGATTTGACGACTGAGATTCGGCAGATCGAGACTTGAAGGGTCGTATTTTAAAGATAACGACGAGGGCATCAAGATCACATACGTTCCTGTGGAACGTATTGGTCCAGCGTTTTAAAGCCCAAATACCAACCGTATTTGAGATGATGCCCGCACGGACCCTATACCATCTTGCGTTCATGCCGTTGTCATGGCATCTTTATTTCAATTTGAGTCTGTTTACAAAATCTTTTAAAGAGTGTAGATTTAAATATTGTTTCGCATGTCCAACCCTAAAGGGCACTGCTAAATATGAGTAATACATATAGAAAATGGTATAGATGAATCTTATTGCCTAACTGCTAAATGAAGAGGTTTTCCAGTGGGGTAAGCTAATTACTTATTAAGTATGACCTGCAACTTCAAATGTGTGTGTTCAATAAACTTTTTTGGTAATATTATATCGTTTATACGAATAAATATGTTTCCCTACTAAATAAGCGATCTTCTACTTCTGATATAATAGGGATTAGATGAAGGATAGATATCTAATCCGAGAGTTCTCGCTCGGGTATACTAGTTTCTATTGTTTATTTTTTAAAAGGCTTTAGCAATCGAAAGGTTATTTTGTTTTATTTTTTGAAAATAAAAGATAATGTTTGAAACATTGACTGAATTTATTCAAAATTAAAATTTAATTTATGGGATGTTCAAAATGAAGTTTGTTAATGAAAGAAATATTTATTAAAATTAAGGGTTATAATTAATCGTTATTCATATATTTCTAGAAGAAATAAAATATTACAATGAAAAGTTTAATAAATGGTTGGATGATTACTCCACTGTAATCAACAAATAGTCTACGATAACCAACCTTGAGACAGCGCACCAGCGGAGGCTCCATCTAACCACAAAAATGACTGAAAGAAACAACTCACTCTTCACGCTCTCATGAAATCGAAAACCATTTTCAACGATATTTTCCAAGTAGTGCCTATATAAGGATATTAAAATTTATAAGTATAGAACAAGGTAAGAATGATATAATAGAAACCGTTTAGATGTTCTTGTGATACAGCAGTATAATACAATTTGATTAGAGGTATAATGAAATAATACATAATATATAATATAATCAATGTTTGTTTCGGAAACTGCAGTGTTTCATTTCATTAAAAGAGCCAGTCACATTTTTGTCTCGATTTTCCTGGAACTTGTTACTTCCTTGTACCAAGTAAAGGAAGTATTGTAATCGCGAAAATTTTCGGTTTTCAGATTTCAACGGAAATATCCATTTTGACCATCCCTGAATCCATTTTGACTAGTTTCGTCGTGGCCTGTTTTTCGTACGTACGTTGGTACGTTCGTACGTTCGTATCTCGCATAACTCAAAAACGGTCAGCCGTAGAAAGTTGAAATTTTGTATTTAGGATTGTTGTAAAATTTAGTTGTGAACCTCCATTTTTGGTTACTGCTTGATCACCAGAAGTGGTACTTTACTTGAAGGTCATAATTGATTTCCATCAAAGATTATATTAAAATACTATGCAAAACTTCTCAAATTTAGTGTTTTGTAATTTACAAAGTGATTTAAATAACATACTAGATGTAGGTCTAAATTGGAAAGCCGGAAGCGGTACTTTACTTGAAGGTGATTTAAGACTTTATTAGAATAGAATTTAAGACTTTCATCAAAATTTTAATTAAAATATAATGTAAAACATCTCACATTTGGTAAATAGGACTTTTATATCGATATGAATGTGTTTACTATATTTTGGTTAAAATTCGTGAGCCGAAAAGGGTACTTTACTTGAAGGTCATAATAAGCTTAAGTCAAGAATTATATTTAAATTAAATCCATAAATCACATGTTTCGGTAATAAAGGTTACAAACGCAATTTGGTTTCCAATCCAATTAAACATTTTTATTACTTGTTTTAAGTATTAAAATTGAGTGTAAAATACTGGTTTTTCTCCCAATTTGTGTGTGTGTGAGTGTGTCAATAAATGGAAGTCGCGACGCCGAGTGTCGTTTTTGAGACACTGCAATCTTCGGAAACTAGTAACCAAATTCAGGATCACTTTTTGAGTCACCGATTTATAGTTTAATAGGCGTACAAGGAAATCATGTGTTGTCCACATCAGATATTTTTTTATTGTTTCCACACACGAGTTTTTATATAGTTTAATTACCAATAAAAATTGTTGTGCAATATCTTGGATTATACCCAAGATATTTGACTGAAGAGAGTAAGAACACATAAAATATTTAAATAACCAATATTAAAAGACTAAAAACGAAACCTCCTATTTTTTTATTTATCACTATAAAGCTTATCGTATTTAAGGCAATAGTGACTATGAGGACATTTCGTCCAGTCAACTAAATTAGTATAACTTCAGCAGTGAATTAAATTCCAATAAATCATAACCAAAAAAAATTCATTCTTGTTATATATGTCACCATCACAAGTGGCGCGACAACTCTTCACCTAGTCTGGGCCTCCTACAAGAGCTTCCGCCCGTTGGCTCGGTCTAGTGCAGCCACTCTCCAGTTCCGGTACCAAGAAGTACGCCCGCCAATCTTACATTAGGCCTATTCATCCTCCACTTGCCATGAAGCTCATCGGTTAGTATCTTCTAAGGTATCCTGCCATTTTCAATCCATGCCGCGTGGCCTGCACATCGAAGTCTACCGAGTTTAATGAACTTGACCAATCAGTGTCTGGTTCTGAAAGCCCAGAAATCTCCGCATTCTTTCTTCTTCTCCAGATATCTCCCTTTCGAGCCGGGCAGAAAATTCTTCTAAATATTTTTCTTGTTATGCAGTAACTTAAACAAACAGACCGACAGAGAAATGTGTATTACTTTTGGTCCATGAGTGATACTCTCCGTCTAAAATAATTAATGGCTCCTGTCCATCTGGCACCAGCATTCGCTTTGATTGTAGACAACGTTATGCTTTCATGTAGACAAGGAATGACGCAACAATATCACATAATTGCAATCGTTTTAGACGAACCGTTGTTCTTATAGTTTAAAGAGATCTACGAGTCGAACATTGGTTCTCCGAACCGTTGTTGGCGAACCGATGTTCCCATGTGTGTAGACCGCTTAAACATACGCACTAGTTCCTTAAAAGATATTTTAATACTCCATATAATTTTATTAAGTATACTTACATCGAAAGTATCGTGGTCATCTGGACTAATTTGTAATGCCATATGTGGTTGTGTTGATGATGTTGAAGGCGTGAGTTCAGAATGTGAGGGATGTTATTCAGATGTTGAAGCAGGAGACGATGGTGGAGTCCGGTAATTGTCCGGTATGTCGAAGTCCAGGAAGCGTCGAACAGATAAGATCGTACTAGACACTTATTGAAACTTCGTTCAGAAGTCTGTGGGCCTCACTCGACGCAAACATTATGACGTCATCACTACGGACTCTCTTACTTGGTTCCGTTAACGGAGGTGCACCCCTCCCATCACCTCTATCCACGCCTAACCAATCCTAACCAACCTTAACAATCTCTAACCATCCCTAACCAACTGTAAGCACGCATCAAATGAACACATGTGTTTCTAAAATGTAATGTCTTGTGGAACATAAAAATGATTAAGTGACCACCAAAATATAAGAAGATGACCGGTTTGAAAATGGGCCCAAAACGTCAGTTGTAATAAATG
Organism: Rhaphigaster nebulosa; assembly: GCA_948150685.1. Lineage (NCBI taxonomy): Eukaryota > Metazoa > Arthropoda > Insecta > Hemiptera > Pentatomidae > Rhaphigaster > Rhaphigaster nebulosa. The sequence continues at coordinate 110,651,997 of OX411310.1, read as the reverse complement.
AAATAATAAAAGAAAGAAGTTTAAGAGGATTTAAATTTTCTAAAAATTATATTGTAATAATTTAAACACCCTTTTGTGTAAAAAAATTTTATAAAACAAATGTTGAAGTTAATATATTATACAATTATTTTTCACTTTATTTTTTCTGAATAATCATTTTTAAATTTATGTAAGTAGAATTTTTATTCCTAGTCTATGGATTATATAATATACTGTATAATATACTATATACATAATATACTATATATAATATACTGTATAATATACTATATACATAATATACTATATATAATATACTGTATAATATACTATATACATAATATACTATATATAATATACTGTATAATATACTATATACATAATATACGATATATATAATATACTGTATAATATACTATATACATAATATACGATATATAATATACTGTATAATATACTATATACATAATATACTATATATAATATACTGTATAATATACTATATACATAATATACGATATATAATATACTGTATAATATACTATATACATAATATACGATATATAATATACTGTATAATATACTATATACATAATATACTATATATAATATACTGTATAATATACTATATACATAATATACGATATATAATATACTGTATAATATACTATATACATAATATACGATATATAATATACTGTATAATACAGTATATACACTGAACTTCTCATGCTGCAGACTTGTTGATCTCAGAAATGGGGAGGAAAACCAGTATTTTACACTCAATTTTAACACTTAAAACAAGTAATAAAAATGTTTAATTGGATTGGAAACCAAATTGTATTTGTAACCTTTATTGCCGAAACATATGATTTCTCTTTTAATTTAAACATAATTTCTGATGTAAGCTTATTACGACCTTCAAGTAAAGTACCCTTTTCGGCTCACGAATTTTAACCAAAATCTAGTAAATAAATTTATATCGATATAAAAGTCTATTTACCAAATTTGAGAAGTTTTGTATAGTATTTTAATATAATTTTTGATGAATGTCTAATATGACCTTCAAGTAAAGTACCATTTCCGGTAATCAAGCAGTGACCAAATAGGGAGGTTCACAACTAGATTTTACAAAAATCCTAAATACAAAATTACAACTTTCTACAGCTTACCAAGTGCAACTAATTAAAAAAAATTACAAGTATTCCAAAATAAATGCCTCAGAATTGTCAACAATTAGCCGTATTACACCAAAATAACAAAGATGCACTCAGAATTAAATAAAATTTTGAGATTGAATTATTCGGATTTTTGAATACTTGCAAAGTGATCGGCTAAAATCTTTAGTTTTTGTTTTCGTATGTAGCATAAGTGGTTTTTAGAGGAGGGATTGATTGGCTTCTTTTAGTAAAAACTTTGTGTATTTTCCACAGGTGTTTAGAACCTTTTTCAAATGATTCCAGTGTTTTAGACCAGATTTTGCTTCTCCACTCGTCGAGTTTCTTTCTAAGGAGACTTGTAAGTAAGAGATTTATTAAATGTAATGGAATTCGAATTTTGGAGTTTATTTTTAAATTTAATTAAAATTTTAAGAGAAATAGGTATTCCATCAACTCTTGTAGCAACATATGTTTTGGGTATTGATTGGCGAGCTGCGGTGGAAATCAAATCTGATAGGTTACTGATTGCTTCATCTATTTCATCTTTACTGTTGAGTATAGGATTGAATTCTAAATTATCATTTAAAAATGTTTTGTATTTAGGCCAATTTGCCTCTTTCTACTGGCATTTAGTAGCGGGAGGTTGCATAATTGTATTTAATTTGATGCGAAATAAAACTGGGTTGTGGTCCGAACTTAAGATTGGTAGAGATATAAGACGGCTCAGTGAATAAACTGATTTCGTTAATAAGATGTCGAGTGTACTTGGCTTGGGACGTCCATTAGTAGGGTAATACGTAGGTTTATCCGGGAAAAAAATTTGGAGTTTTAGGAGTGAAACTAAATTTAAAAGTAGTTTGCCATTTTTGTCAGTATTATGACAATTCCATAATTTATTTTTACTGTTTAAGTTTCCCATCATAAATACCCGTTCATTTAAGGCTGATAATCTTTTTAAGTCATAGTAACAGATGGATTTGTTTGGTGGTAAATATAGAGAAATTATAGTTAATGTACAATTATTAATCAAGTGTAAATTAACAGCAACCGCTTCTACGGATTTTAAATGAGGTAATGGACAGTGAATGATTTATCGATGATATGCATGAAACCGCCTCCATTTCGATCTCTATCCGATCTATAAATGTTGAAATTAGGGATTTTCACTTTGTCAGAATTTGATAGATGGATTTCAGTTATTGCCAAGATTTTGGGATCGTTAGAGGAAATAAAGTCCTTTAATTCGAGTAGTTTAATTTAACGGATCGAGCGTTCCAAATTAAACAATTTATAGAGTTATGAGCCATAGTCAATAAAATAATAATATGTTTTCATTACTAATTTAATTAGACACTTTAATGAAATGATAGTAGAATTAAGCTGTTATAATATTACTTGTGCAATAACATCTCTGGGTGGAATCATAATTCTAGGTTGGCCGGACTGTGCAGAGATAAGAACCTGAGATTGTTTATTAAAATTGTTTATATGTGAATGGCTGTAGGTCACGTAAATTGGATTTTTGTTATTGTATGCGAAGTTAGCTGTGTACAATTTTAAGAATTTGAACAAATCTGCAATTAGTATAAATAAATAATGTATAGAAGATATTAATACAATAGTGTAGTTAAAGTGCTGAATATAGATTTTATTTCCTTTAACATATCCATCATAGACGGTTCCTTTTGTTTATCTTGAGTTATAAAAGTTTCTTGAGGCCATTTAGCTGTAGACTTAGGAAGATCTGGGAACTCTTTTTTTTGAATTTATACTTCTGAGACTTGAGAATTGCACTTTAGGTGATTGTTTACTCGGTCTCAGGGCTGCATTTTTTTCAAAATGAGAGCATTCTTTGGAGTTAGCTATGTGTGGGCCCTCGCAGTTGGCACATTTTGGTACGAAATTGTCAATATTTTCATTTAAACAATTGTTGGTATGATGAGCCCCCGAACATTTCATACATTTTGTTTTTTTATCGATCATAATACCGACTATTTTTGAAATAAGGACCTCTCGAAGGACCTCTATCCTCGTCCAAAGTAGTATTATTTGTAGAGCGTTACAATATATGTATACATTCAACCCTCCTCAGGCGATTCCTAATAGGCTTTTTGGGTCTAATAGCTTCAACGGGTATGAACTCGGAGATTGTTAAAAATAATGGCTTACATTATTGATCGATAAATTGTTAAAAGCTTGGCAGTTGAAACATTGAATCACTTCTTTCTTATTTATATATGTTTCCCAACTGATAATGACGTTGCCCACTGCTCTTATTTTTTTAGTCATATTTATTTGAAGTTTGTCGTCCAGGGTAATGACCCAGAATGGTAATCGAGGGATTTTTTTTTTTTTTAATCATTTCTGTTACTTTGATAACTTTAATTCCTTTCAATGTTAAGTCTTTTTTTATGAATTCACAATAAAAATTTGGGGGAGTTCCTTTCATGATAATTTTAGGTTTGATTTCAGTTTTTGGTGTGTAGGAATGAAATTCCTGACCTTTTTCTAATAATTGATCTTGAACTTTTTTAAAGTCATCTGAATTGTATGTTACGAAAATGGTTTTATTTTTCCGATATTTGATGTTTATTGCCCCAACTTTGTTTTCATTTATTGATTTTAAAAGTTGTTCGTAATCATCAAATGCGTTATATACAACTATTGGTGGGAAAGGTTTAATTTTTACACTGTTTAATGATTCTTGGTAATCTTTATCGTCCGATAATATAGAAAAGCTGTTACTTACAGGTAGATTATATTGATTCATTTTTCTTTTTTTTTGAATTGCCAATTGGTCCTAATTAGGCTGAGTTTGGGCCCCTGAGGGTCCAGCACATTGGTTTACTTTGAAGCTAGAACTAATTGTTTTATAAAACTTAACTGAAATAAAACTTTAGGCACTAACGCACTTACAATATAAGCTCTGTACGATCCAAGGGTCGGGCAGATACTGACAAATTTTCATCCAAATTATCCTATAATTGGGTTTATAAAAAGAACGATAAAGATCTGTTCAATAATTCATTAATTATCACCGAAATTAATCTTAATTTACCATTGTATGATAAATATTTGGATTAGACAAAGACAACAGAGAAATAATGACCATTTTGGATTTTAGAACGCGTGCTTCATAGGGCCGATGCACTTCGGGAGAGTTCGAGGCCGCTCGCTTCCGGGCGGGAGGGAGTTGACCCAACGGTGCCGAAGAGAAACCCAGCTGGGCTCAGTGAGTGCCCGAGAATGGAGTTGTTCCGGCTCTCTATCTTCCTCTCTGTACTCTGTCTCGTGTTCACCGCCGAGACGACTCTAGACCCCGCTTCTACTGCGTCTACGACGAGCCTATCAGCAGACACCGACGTTACTGAACAACTAACCATAACAACCTCCGGAACAGATAAGAAGAATGCTCCGACAACTGATACTCCGATAAACAATGAAATAGAAGGAGAAGAGCGAGCTACGTCAGCTTCAATAAAAACTACAGAAGAGCCACCTCGGGTTAAAGAACTTCCGACGACCAAACTGGAATCTACAACCGTAGAAGCGAAAGAAATTTTAGATAATGATGTGACGATGACCTCTTCTCCATCTACGGTACAGGCTACAGAGAGGTCCTCGCTGACGACGAAGACTAAGGAGGCGATAGAGCCGGGTACTCCAAGGCCGATCACAATACCTACCAGTCAGTCTACGATTTCCACAATTACGTCGAGTACAATTAGTCCAAGGCCGACGAAGTCCAAACAGAAAAAAAACAAACTCCGTCAGAAATTAACAACTACTACTACCACACCTGTAGCGCAAGGAGCCAAGACAGAGGAGATTCTTCAGCAGAGACCAGCTGCGTCGAACGTCTTGAAGGAGGTGATGAGCAAGCCGCTTTCCAGGCCCGACAGGAAGTCAACAGGTAACTAGTCCAAATTGGTTCAATTGCATTGATAATGGTTATTTTAATCGTTTGTCTAGGAAATTAAATCATTTTATTTTTTTATTATTTAATACAGTTGCAATGAAAATAAAATAATGAAATTTACATTTTATTTATTATTAATGGATAGTACATATGACATGCTCTTATAAGAATAATAAATATATAAAAACAAAACAAGAAAGATCCTAAATTACACTTCTTTGCTCTGTGCAAATATTAAATAGGAAAAAAACGATGTAATGGCTAGTTACAATGATGGCGGAAATCTTGAAGATATAAATATTAGAGGAGTACGTACAGGGCCGTCTTGAGATATTCGGCGCCCGTGGGCTACTAAAAATAATGTGCCCCTCTTCGTAAGATATGCATACATGTAGTATTTTCCATTTCATATAGAACAGATTATTTGCTTATTCCTCTAATGAAAAGAATTTTAATAAAAATAACTATATTACTAATAATAACTAAAAAATATAACACCCATAAAAATTGCCGCCCCCAAAATGCTTCCGCCCCGGGGTTGTAGCCCATTTAGCCTGTGGTTAGGGTGACCCTGGGTACGCAGGGAAATTTAAGTTTCTGGGTTCTACAATATTAAGAAAAAATGTAATTTAAGAGAGAAGCGAAGCATAGTCAACCGCGGGAAACGCTTGATATTTTTGTCGCAAAATTACTCAATTCGAATTCACTATCGTGAAACCTGAAGAATTTTCAAAACGATAATGCTTCAGAGAATACTTTAAGAGAAGAACAACGTTTTAAGATTTTCAAAAATAAAGTTTTGCATTGAATACATTCCGAAGTAAGTACAAAGGTGTTGAAGAAACTTGTTACATGCACCCGTTATTTAACTTAAGAGATAGTCCAAAGACGTCTGAAATGAGAGTGTAAAGAGTTGTGATAGATAAAGAACGAATCAACAAAACCGTAATTAAAGTTGGATCGAAGAGTAAATGTCGACGGGAGGATTATGTCAGGTCTGATATTAGATTTGGATTTTGAAGGGATTGGGATGGAATGGAAGAATGGATGGAATCTATGGAAGAAGGTGTGTTGTAGAGTCAGAGCCGGATCTAGGATTTTTTTCAGGGAGGACAGGCTTAATTTTGCGGCCCCTTTTTTCATCCCCACTCCTCAATAAAAAATTCAATTGTTTTATAATTGTATTTTAGGTAATATACTTCAAAATAAATATCATATTTATTAACATATTAACATTTTATTGACCGAATTAAGGCCTAATCAAACAAACAAAAATAGAATTTTAAAATGATGAATCTGTTCAAATAACATTAAAATTTTACTTTTCGATACTTTTTTTTGTAGCTAAAATGTTTATGATCTCCTCATAGCCTGTAGAAGCAGCTAGTTTGCGCTCTATGGAGATTATACTGAGATTTGTTGAGCGATCGTGCTCCTCAAATAACTTTTGATCAATTCCAGCTTGCTGAAACTCCTTTCTCCAGAAGAAACAGAAACTTGGATGGTAAGGAATATTCTCAAGGCTTTAGTAAGGTTGGGATACTCCTCTTCCAGTTTATTTTTACAAATTTAAATTAATGTGGATGATGCAGTGGCATCTTCCAAGCCTCTCTCTATTGTCAGCGCATATAGAAACTGCATCTGTATATGAAACATTCAATTTCAAAATGAAATTCTTCCTGGTTAAAGTTTTTTACATAGGTATCTGCCAATTCGGCTGCCTTGGCCTTTAAGTCAACTTCCATTTATGAATTTGGACATCACTTAAATAACCATGCATAGGGCTGGTGCCAGCCCTACCAGCCATCCCAGCTACTGCAGATTGTGTAGAATCGGGATTGTATAGAAACAAAAGGAAATCGAAAGCAGGCAAGAGTGCCTTATTTGGCCCAATCCCTCTTCATAAAATTAATAGCAACAGGGTTTGTTATTGTTATTTATTGATAGATAATCTGTTATATTCTAATTATACATAATTTTCAAAATAGTTTTTCACACGAAATGTTGAGGATTTACTAATATAAAATAATTTTAAAAAATATAGAAAGAGTTGGTAATATCATCTAGGGACGGTAGGCCATACCCAACCATCGAATGTGAAAATATGCGGATTCATATTCGTCACTTTGAAACGCACTAGTTAAGGCACGCATTGCACGCAGTCTTGAATTCCTGATCCTCAAGTGTTGACTCCTTGTTTCTTTTGGCTGTTAGGTTTTCAGTACGTTGCCACCATACGTGTCTCGCCTAATGCGTTTCAAAATGACGAATATGAAAATTGCATCTTTTCCCCTTCGATTGTTGGACTTGGTAGAGACGATGTAGAACCCCATTTTGTTTTTGACTTAGTAGTGCTCCCAGGAGTAATTACTATCTTTATATATTAGTCATACATTACCAAATGAGCATACATTACCAAAAAATTAAATTAGTGCCCCTGACTTGAGGTACGGGTAATATGGTACCCTTTAGAGTTTCTTTGGTGGATGCCTGATATTATTACGCAGGATCCTTATTACGGTTGCACTTATATTATATTTATGAACACTTTATATTTTTGGACCAGTTCTTCGATAAATATTTTTTTCTTGATACCATTTTTTATCCGGAAGTAGTCACTTCTCATAAAAAAAGGTGCCAAGCGAAAAATCTCCAATACATAAAAATCTCTGTGCGTCACGTCATAAGAATAAAATAATGTAAAATAAATCGGGTGGAGAAATCTTAAAGAGAATAAGTGGAGACTCGCTTTCCGAGACGTCCAAACTATGAAACTATATAACATATGCATCCGATTTAACATCCATGAAGGAATAAAATAAATAAAAAACATGGAATAAATTAATCATATACTTTTTTATGTATTTTGTTTAATAGTTTGGAATAGTAATTATTCTTTAAACTAGATATTGTTAAAAAAAAAAAAAATGTGTAAGGCACGCCTCAAAAATATATTTAAGATTTGTATTTCCGAATGTAGGGCCCGCTTATTTTAAGACCGGGTGTACATATATCCGTTTTTTTTATTGGTGAATTCGCGACTTGGGAATGTCGGGGCACGAACCGGGTATCCACAAAATTTCAATTTATTATCAATGAAAACTATAGCTAGACTATATTCTTTAACTATTCAAGAAACGAAAACCACTTAAAAAGATTCTTAAAACACATTTTCAATTTTAGTATTTTTTCAACCCTATAAAGTATTTAATCAATGTTTTATTATTTCCAAATTTCCAACACAAAAATTGTTATGCTATATCTCCGCAAATATTAGTCTGATTAAGATTTTTTTTAATATGTGAAGCTTTGCAGACAGCTAAATTATCTTTCAAATGAGCATCCGGAATGTTCCGGTAGTTATCAAAAAAACTAGAATTATAGAAATATTCTTCAGACTTGAGTGAAGAACGTTGATTTCAGAGAAATAAAAATTCATATAGGTAGCGTTGAATTGGCACTAAAAATAATAGGAGCAAAGTTTACACAAGAGTTTATTTTCACTCAATAGGCCACATTGTAACAGAATAAAGCATACAAAAATTATTTATTTTTTTATAGACTGTGGCTTAATAATTCCAAAACAATTTCTATTTTTGCTGTATTCTCATACATGGCTGAATTAAGGCCATATAAAATCTCTAACAGGCCGCCATTTTGAAATGAAACCGCGGATGGTAATGCCTAGTTCCGAGGATCATTCTCGGGTGCCCTATGGCATTGGTGTCAAATCTAAAACAAATCGGCCGAATAGCCTCCGAAAAATACCGTGAGCCGGTGTTGGGCACTCGAATAAATTTTTATTCGATTAATTTATGCAATAATTTTTAGTCACGAATGATTATTCCGATATGCAAGTTAATGATTTATTATTTGAATTATTCATTATTCCTAATTATTGTCAAATAAAATAAAGAATAATCTACAGTTTTCTTTAGGCTTTCTAAATCTAAATTCTTAATTAGAAATGGGCAGTATTCCAATAATTTTCATAATTTGGGTACTTTTCAAAGGAAAAAGTACTCAGTATATATTATCCGGTTATCGAAGCCGTAGTTTTTGAAAGTACGATTGCGTAACGATTTGTTTTAATTTTTCAATATAAAGCTGCATTATTATGTAATTGAGACCATCCTCTGAGCTCTAGAATAAAACAATCGAAGTTGGCAGTATCTTGGCAATACTATTGCCTGTATGTTAAATAATTATAAACATATTCGAAAATTGCTCTTGATGGTGTATTTACCATCATCAGTGCCATTTGAAAGACTATTTTCTTTTGCAAGTATTACTAAAAATTCCAAGAGCTAATAGGTTAGCAGATGATCTGTTGGAGAAGAGAATGGTACTCAAAGAAAATTTAAAATTAAGCTTCAATAATGAATAAGATTGGTGAAGTAAGAATTATATAAATATTTTTGTGGAGGATTCAAATTTTTATTTTCTTGGTCGATTACAAACGATCATTATTGAAACAAATAAACCAAAATATATCATGAACTTTTTTATTACAATTAATTTAGTTAGTGTTTAATATTTAAACATACACGAGCTACAAAAAAATCGTTATTCAACGGAAATCGGTTATTAACCTGTGGCGGAATGCGGTTGATGAATAGATTATCAAGAGCGGAATCATCTAAACTAGTTCATCAAGAATTTTAATTCTGATAATTAGGCTGGAATTGGTCGTGTAGGTTTTAATATAAATATTGGTTCAAATAATTTTTAACACTCATTCTCTTTAAATTAATTTTCTATTTTTTTTTTCCTCAGTCATCTTACTACTGGTTGTTGTAAGTACAACGGAATCTCCATTGCACGAACATCGATAACCCGAATTCTTTAAAAAAAACTATTTTTTCTACCGATGATTTGAGATAAGCCCGTCGAGAAAAAAACTTACCATAAAAACCAACCTAGAGAAAATTTTACCTCATTGTGTCGCAAGAGATGAAGGTTTACTTATACAGCGTCAGCCATAAGAAATTTGAAAAATTAGGTCTATTAATCGAAAGCTACCTTCATTACACGGATTTTTACGTCGATCCATGTTAAATCCGAAACATGTTTCAAAACAGGTCGCAATGAGTCTCTTGGATCACCAATCATTTTTACACAAACGTAGTTTTTCTTTTGGGCTATTTTGTATGAATTATTCTTTTTTTTTTTTTTTAGTTATAATTTTCTATTCTTTGTTTTTTATTATTTATAGACCAATCAGATTGTACAATGAAAAAGGTAGGATAGAAGTTTTTTAAAAAAGAAAAATGCTGACACGAGTTAAATCGGAAGAACTTTTGGCTGACAAAATACTCGAATTTTTTTCGCCTATAATTTTAAAACAGCGTATTCGAGGTATAAGACGTTACAGTATAATAAAATAAATAGCTTTATATTTTGCGTCGAATGAATACCACAACATAATAAATCAGTTAAGTGGTTTGGTCGAAAACCACGGTAAAAAAAATGAAGATGCATGGAAAATGTTGATGACGCAAGAAATTAAACGTCATTTGAAATCATAAATATTTACATATTTACCTCAAATTGAACTGGAAGGCAGTTATTGAGGAAGACTAAAAAAAAAAGTGCTTTTTCTTAGCGGTTTTCAAGATGTTGGCGGAAAAAGCACAGGAAGAAGGAAGTCGAAATATATTTAATTTTGGCAAAACATACAATATACCTAAAAATCAAAATTTGTAATCACCTTTTGTAATCCAAACTATTTCTACTGGATTAACATACCAATTCCGAAGATCGAGAGATTGCAATTTTAGAGCGGTGTACTTGACTTAATTTAAAATTGTTGGTGCTCAGTGGAAGCAGAATTTGATGCTCTACAACTTTTATAATGCGAAATAGTTCGGAAAAATCGTCGTTTTTTTTAGCCTGGTTTTTCACCACACCATTTAACTGAATCGTGATATTCTGAATCGATGAATTTAAGAGTTTATATATATATATATATATATATATATATATATATATATATATATATATATATATATATATATATATATATATATATATATATATATATATATATATATATATATATATATATATATATATATATAAACTCTTAAATTCATCGATTCAGAATATCACGATTCGGTTAAATGGTGTGGTGAAAAACCAGGCTAAAATATATATATATATATATATATATATATATATATATATATATATATATATATATATATATATATATATATATATGAAATAAATGTTATAGTCTTAAGCAACGAATATCAAAATTTATACAGAAAACTAGGTTTTGATTTGAGTCCTCCGCCTGACCTAGAATGCAGAAATTTGGTAGAGAGGTAGCTTTCTCTGAGTTAAACAAAATAAATTTAGAGAAACCGGACACAAACTCCAGGTTAACACACAATAGCAGCGTGTTTAAAAAAAAGAAATCATGAGAATTTGATTGATGAATTACAAATAATGTGTGATACTTTCCTTCAATATCTTGTAGTTTCTCAGTTTCCTGGTTCGTACAAGTAGTCTTTCTAATCTATTGTAAATAAAGTTTTATCCTACAGAGCTACAATGCTTACATTTTTCACACTTTCTTGGGTTTATTAATCTTTAACCAACCATACAAATAGCAAATAACTCGAATAAATTTCCAAGACCTGTAACTGCCTCCCCACGGAGCCCGAATATTATATAACATTAGGATATTAGAATGCCATTAATTAGTAATGACATTAAAACTACCGATTATCTCATCGGTATCATCATATCAACTTAGGCTACATACATATTATTTTAAATATAAATTATATTCTTTAATTATTTTTACTCAATTCATTGCTTGAGACAAGAATAAATAATTTGTAAACACAGTATTAATTTGAGTAAATTATTATTGGACTGGGCTGGGCCAATCAGTGTGTCGCCAAATAAGTGTGCCAAAATTTGCAATGGTCAAAGTTTATTCATTTTTTTTTCCTCCCTACTACTAGGATGGTAAATAATTGTGAAATTCCCATTACTTTCCATCTATCTATGTTTAAGCTCCGTTGCAATTCGATGTAAGTCACTTCGATGATATTTTTCTATATCTTGTATTAAGCTTTCCCAATCAAATACACAAGCAGATTATATGATAATTTAATGATCATAGCAAAAAGAGATTAAACAAAGAAAAAATAAAAATTTCTACTTGCATTAAGTTTTAATAGAGAAGAGCATTAGGCACACATGATGTGCTAATTTAGAATAATTCGACTTTCGCTACCGTATGTTAATAACGATATACTGTTTCGACGAGCTCTACTTCTCTTGTGGTACAACTTTTATCAACAATTCCAAGACAGTCAGAGCAATTTTATCAACGATTTTATAACCAAACTGTTTTTATCAGTCATTATCATTTTCATTTATAATAAATAATAATTAAAGCCCCTTAGGTGCTCACTTAGATGCACATATCGAGAGAGAAGAAAAATATTATTATCAAATATTTCGCTCTGATTCAATTAAAGACAATTAGTGATAGCAATAAAGGAGTTAACTCATACCATCTTTACAATTGCAATAAAACACCGTTTATCCGCAGCAATTGGCCCAGAGATATTCTAGACAACCCGAAATTCAAATGTCGTTGAATGTGAAAAACTAGATATTCTGAGACGATTTTTGCGCCAAGACATAAAATTATTGTACAGTTTAATCCCGTTTAATCTGAATAATCAGATCAAGTCAGTGCTATCCGGTATAGGCCTAGTAAAATTATTAATTACTACAACTACTAAGAAATTAGTAATCTAGTAATAAAACACTTAGACCTGATTATACGTGGCTGTAAAAAGTTTGAAAATCTTAACATGTTAATTTTCCTCTTATCTAAATTATCATTTTCTCCAAAATATTTTCATTGATCGAAGCATTATTAATTACTAATAGTTCTGTAAACAGTAAACCTCGCGAACCAATTAAAGCATTTATATTTTATTTTGCATCCGTAAAATCCAATCACAACGCAAATAGGGGAGGACACAGTCAATGGGTCACCGATTTAAACCAAATTGTTTATGGTGATTCTACATCCAACAATATTGGATACGTACGTAGGCGTTCGTTCCAATGGGCCCTAGGAGCCGAGAAAAAAAAATAAAACATGCTGAAACTACTTTATTAATTATATCGAGTTTGAAAAATGATATCGACGTGGTTTTTGCAAACACCAAAGCATTTGTTTTTCAATCTATATTAAAGGGAAAAACTTTTTAAAAAAATGATTGCTTTTAGGTCAAAAAGTTGAAAAAAATGTTTAGATAATTAGCCTTATAGATTTTTTATACCAAAAATTATGACGAATTTTTATTCAGCGCATTGAAAAACCTTTATGTTGTAAATATCATCGAAATATATATATTTTTTTCAATTTCGCGGAGATTCAAACTTTGTAAGCTATGAAATTGAAGCTCTCGTTTTCAGTTTATCCGATTTCGATTTTTTGGAATCGTTGCATGAATTTCTTCTTTCCGTTAATATAAACAGCTACTGCTATATAGAAGGTAAAAAAAATGTGATTACAAAATAAAGGCAAAATTGAGGTTTTTTGCGGATAACGTTTCTCTGAAACAGGTAGAAACACCACGGTTAAAGAAAAGCGCTTAGATTAACAACCTTTACAGACGACCCAAATTTGAGTTGAATCGTTGAAGGGTTGCCGATATAAGGGCAATTTTTTAAATCTTTAAAAAAATTTGAATGGCACCTTGGCGAAATTTTTAGTAAAAAAAATGTTATTTTTAGATTCGCCCAAAAATTTGAATATATGGGTTTTTCAGAGTGCTAAAACTAAATCTGACGCCAGTTTTGAATAAAAAAATTCTGTTAATATACTTCACTCCGTAAAGGAATGGTGTTTTCATTGCATTTAATTCAATAGAAACAGTATCTAAATATTGGAATGATCATCACCAAAAATCCATCAGAACGGGTCTATTCTGTACACTGCCTTACCAAGGATATCGTAGTAAATTAAAATTTTATTTGAAAATTTACGGTCGGATTAAAGGTGCTAAAAGTACTACAAAAACTTTATTTATGATCTAGGGATAGTAAATTTTATAGTTACCCAATTTTTTCTAGGTTCTATTGAATTATATGGAATGAAAACACTATTCCTATATAATGCTTAAAATCCATCTATAATTAGCAGTAGTACGGTATTATCTAAGTTCAGAACCTGCTGAACGCTTGAACAGGAAATGTTTTAATATTAAGCTTATACAAGTTGATGCAGACAATTAAGAAGTTAAAACTAATCCTTAACCTTATTTTTTTAACTTTTTTATTTTGAAATATTACAATTTGCTTACAATCAGTAATACTATTATTCATTTATACCGAACCGAATGCATTATTAGAAGATAAACTATATCAGGAGTGGGGACACATGAGGACAAAGACAGCCACAATTCGTTTTTTTTTTATATTTTATAACGAGACCTACGTAGATCAGCGTTATTTATTAACCTTACCAGTCATCAATGATACACATACACAATGATATACATATAACAAAAGGGGCGTACGCTGAATTTTTTTTAAGGTAGTGGGAGGGGAGGGGGGTGTTTATCTGAAAAATGCAAATAATCCTATGCATTTATAATCGCCAAATTGCGCGTAAATTTTAAGAATAAGTATGAAATTAAATAAAAAATTTAATATGTTTTCGCTAATCAAATTTGACGTCTCTTCTTCTTCTTCTTTTTCTTCCTCTTATGCCATTAGCTAGCGTCGAGGAGCCTCAATCCAGCGTAACCACTCCTCCCGGTCCCTGCTTAGCCGCTTCATCTCATTGAGCGATTTGCCTCTTTTACTTCCAATTCTTTGGATATATTCTTGGTACGTAATTCTGGGACGTCCTCGTGGTCTCTTTCCTGTGGGTCGAGCCTCTAATACCTTTATTGGATTCGTGTCCTCGTTCATCCGGCAGACATGACCAAACCACTGGAGTTGCCGTCTTTCTAGAGTGGTTTTAAGCTCTGTTACGTCTAGTTGCTCTCTAATGCTTTCGTTTCTAATGCGATCCCTTCTAGTTCTCCCAACAGATCTGCGAAGGAACCTCATTTCCGCTGCCGTTATGCGACTAGAGTGCCTGTCCAGTGTTGTCCAGCTTTCTCCGCCGTAGGTGAGTGTAGGTAGGTAAACAGACTTATATACATGCATTTTGGTCTTCTTATCTACTTCTCGGTGGCCGATAATGCTATTAGTAATCTGGTAATACACTTGATTCGCCTTACTTATTCTGTTTGATATTTCGGCGTCTATCTTACCCGAGCTACTAATTACGGTCCCTAAGTAGGTATATTCCTTCACTACCTCAAGTGTCTCGCCATTGCAGATGAGTTGGACATCTTCCTGTTCTTCCCTCGCCATAACCAGCACTTTACTCTTGAAGGTGTTAATTTGCATCCCTTTCCTGAGCAACTCTTCTTCCCATTCTATCAGAGCTTGTTGTAGTTTGGTCTTGGTGTCGGCTATTAGGACTATGTCATCCGCGTATAAAAGGCTTTGAACGAGGACAGTTCTCATATTCCATTTCCCGATTGTTGTCCATGCAGTTCGACGCTTGCAGATTTTGTGGATTTCGTCCATTACGTTTATAAATAGAAGGGGACTTAAGCTATCTCCCTGTCTAACTCCTTTCGCAATTGGAAAAGGTTCCGATTCCATACCATTTATTCTTACCACTGCCATGGCACCTTGGTAGGCTGACTGTATGGCTGCCAGTAAGTCTCCAGGTACACCCTTGGCTATTAGTGCATTCCAAATTTCTTTTCTTGGGACCACATCAAACGCTGCCTTCAGATCAAGAAATGCAAGATATAGATTCCTATCTCTGTCCCAAGCTTTTTCAGCAATATTTCTGAGAACAAAGATATGATCCTGCGTCTGTCGGCCCGGACGAAAACCAGCCTGTTCCGCTTCTAGCTGCCCTTCTACAATCCGCCGGAGTCTCTTTTCTAGAATAGAAGTGTAAAGTTTACAGACTACGGAAAGCAAACTAATGGGTCTATAATTTTTGCAGTCTGTTGTGCATCCTTTTTTATAAATAGGGAGGATAATACAATATTTCCAGTCCATGGGAATTTTCTTTCTGTCATACACTTCTTGGAACAGCGATTGAAGTGCTTTAAGAAGTTCTTGACCACCATATATCAAATACTCTGGTGCAATTCCATCCCTTCCTGATGATTTGCCTCTTTTTAGCTTACGGATTGCATTTTCTATTTCTTCTTCCTCTATAACCTCCAGGCTTTCCTGCATATTGGACTCTCGTTCATGGTAATGGTCTGTTTCTGGGCTTTCGGAGAATTGCTCCTGGAAATATTGCTTCCATCTGCCAAGGATCTTTTCCTTGTCTGTAAGTACGATTCCATCGCTACCTTTTACATTTCTAATGGGCTTGCATTGCTTTCCTCTTAACGTTTTAACTTTTCGCCAAAATGCTCTTATAGATTCGCGATGGTCCTCGCTCAGCCTTTTACCAAAATCCTCCCATGACTTTTTCTTGGCCTGGCGTATGGCTACCTTACATTCATTCCTGGCTGTTCGATAAACGTGTAGCTTTCCTTCAGTTCTATCTTTAAGGTATGCTTTCCAGGCAAGCTTTTTCTGAGAAACCAGTCGTTGGAGGTCATTGGTCCACCAATCTGTCCGCTTTCCCTTACCGGACACTCTCTTCTTCCCACATACTGCATTTGCTGTTTCCAGGATACATGCTTTCAGTGCCTTCCATATTTTTTCCACGTCTCCATCGAATGATGTTTCTCGCAATTTATTTTCCAGGCTTTCTGTAAAGAGGGCCCTTTTCTCTGGGTCATCCAAGGCCCTTACGTTGAGGGTTTCAAATGCTTTTATTTTCCTTTTATACTCTGGGATGATCTTTGTATCAGCCACAAGTAAAAGGTGGTCGCTGCCTATCTCCGCTCCTCTTACTACTTTTATATCAGCGAAATACTGCCTTACGTTCCTATCGTATATGAAATAGTCAATTACACTATTTCGTTCCATGCATGAGAAAGTGATTTTGTGGATCCTCTTGTGTGGATAGAAAGAATTTCCTATGAGGAAGTCATTATGGACACAAAAGTCTATTAGCCGCTGTCCATTACTATTCCTCACATTCTCACCTCCATGTAGCCCTAGAGCTCCATATCCAGATCTTTCATCATTTCCTGTTCTGGCATTGAAGTCCCCACTCAGGATTACTGACCTTCCTTTTCCTTTAGCTTTATCCACTATTTTTTGCAAATCCGAGTAGAATGCCTCCTTGTCTGCAACACTAGCATCTTCCGTTGGTGCATACACCTGGATTATGGAGATCTTACCTATGGTCATCTTAAAATCTGCTACAATCATTCTTGGAGATATTGGTTCCCAGTTCTCTAAATGCTCATACATATTTGGCGACATTACTAGGCCCACCCCTTCTTTGGCAAAAACCCCTCTAGGTACTCCAGCATAAATTAGGGAGTAATTATTAGCCAATTTCATTTCTCCACTGCCCTTCTTCTTCACTTCACTTATGCCGAGAATTTCTACTTTGTAGGTCCTCATTTCCTCCACCAACTCGACCTCCTTCCCTGTTAAAGTTTTTATATTCCACGTTCCCATTCGTATATCCTTAAGCGCGCCGGGTCGATTCCGTGAAGACTGTCCACATCCGAGGCTAGGTTGGTTTCTCTGAATCTGCTATACTCCAGACGGGTGATTGGCCCAGTGCTAGAGGCCCCGTATCCTCGGGACAACTGGTGGTTTGGTTATACCCACCTAACCATGGGTCTTCCCAGGGAAGGTGGCCCTGAGGTGTGTACTGTATATGGCCTTGTGTATGAGTAAGTGTAAAGTGTGCTGTTCTGTTATGTGAGAGTGCCGTGTACTGAACTCAGGAGCCCGGGGGAGAAATTTGACGTCATTTTGTTTAAAAATATACTTTAAAAATATTTTTGACGATATTAGTCATTGAGTAATCCGGAAGGCCCTCCAATTTTGGTCCATAAATGAAACGAAATGAAAAATTATCTTTATTCTTCAACTAATTCCCCTAAGAATAAAAACAATAAACATAAATGAGTGCTTATGGTCTAGCTGTCAAGTAATTTTGGGCTAAATAATCAAGTAATTTACACATAAATTTTACATTTGATCGGAGGATCGAGATGTAAGGAGGTGAAGTAATAATTATTGCTTGAATAAAGATAGGGAAGAGGCTTTACGGATAGAAATAGGCAAGGAATTCCAAAAGGAGGAGGAACGAACAAGAAAGGATTTGTCAAAGGAAGAAGTACTATGTGATGGAGTATAAATATTGATTGGTTGGGCTCTGGTATTCAAGGAGTGGAACGGAGGAACGCAAGGTAAGGAGTTGAGTGATGTAGGAAGGTTTATTGCTTCTTAGGGACTGGAATAATCTTCTTAGGAATAATTCTTAGGAACCGTCGTAGATAAGGCTAATGCTAATTTAAATCGATGTAATCGCCAGAGATATAGGTGCATCTGCGGACTCCAAAGATAAATCTTATAAAATAATCCATAAGACAGTTTTGCAAAAAGTTACAGACATTTGATTTGTGTGTGATCGTTGCTAAGAAATAGTTTTCGGTCATGATGATCTTATGATACGTATATCATAAAAAAAATGTATATAATATCTATTAACATAGTATTTGTTAATTTAACATAAATGCATGTATTACAAAATAATGGTGCCTACCTTTATTTTGTAATAAATCAAAGATAAAGAATTCTTAGAAATAGAAGATAACCAAATTCTAAATAAAAGATAATAGAATAGTTGAATCTTTATTATTTAAAATTCTAAACGGACGAAAATTCCAAAATATCCCGTACGACATAAGTGAATGTATTATATGCCATCACTGTTCTCCTAGGTCACAGATTTGTCTCCTTCCTGTTAACTCATTCTGTCTTCAATGAGTTATATCTATACGTTTCTTGCTATGCATAGTAAAAAATTTCATATTATTCAAACTATTTTAAAGATAACGAAAATATTCCTTAATCACCTAAAACATTTTAATGTCAATCATACAAGTAATTTTGCAAAAAGTTACAGAAATTTTATTTGTTTGTGATTATTGTTTCAGTTAAGACATAGTTTTCGGTCATGAGGATCTTATGATATATATAATATGTTAAGAATTGTGTTCAGTAATTAAGGCAAATAAAAATAAACAGTACCTAATTAAAGGATGCAATAATTATTTTTTTTAATAAAGATATAAATAACAATTATATTTATTAGCTCTTTGTTTTACACAGCAAACGATAAAAAAAAGTACATTAAAAAATAATAGAAGAAATGTGAACTGAAATTTTAGCTGAACATCAAAAAATGAATAAAAGCAAATCTATGATTAATTTCAGACTCCATTACTGCAGGACTATCATCTGAGGCCCGTAAGCAGTTGTCGTGGTGGTAGGCGAAGTTGTTGATTTTGAAGTAGTGGTGGTACGAGGTGTTGTATTGGTAGTTGGAGAGGTTGGAGTTGTATGGTGAGTTGTATGTTTGGTAGTGTGTTTAGTCGTATGGTGTTTGGTAGTATGTCTGGTATGAGAGGTGGTGGAATGAGGTGTTGTATGTTTAGTGGTACGATGTTTATTTTCGTTGATTTGAGTAGAATAATCTGAGACGTTTGAATCCCAGATACTGCCACTGGCTGTTGGATTCCACGTGGTTGTTCGTGGTGTTGTATGCCATGTAGTATGTCTAGTAGTAGGATGCCATGTGGGATGCCTGGTTGTTGGGTGCCAAGTAGGATGTCTGGTAGTCGGATGCCAAGTAGGGTGACCAGTAGTTGGGTGCCATGTAGGATGTCTAGTAGTTGGATGCCATGTAGGATGTCTGGTTGTCGGATGCCATGTAGGGTGGCTAGTAGTTGGGTGCCATGTAGGATGTCTAGTTGTTGGATGCCAAGTAGTATGTCTAGTAGTTGGATGCCATGTGGGGTGTCTGGTAGTCGGATGCCAAGTAGGGTGACCAGTAGTTGGGTGCCATGTAGGATGTCTAGTAGTTGGATGCCATGTAGGATGTCTGGTTGTCGGATGCCATGTAGGGTGGCTAGTAGTTGGGTGCCATGTAGGATGTCTAGTTGTTGGATGCCAAGTAGTATGTCTAGTAGTTGGATGCCATGTGGGGTGTCTGGTAGTCGGATGCCAAGTAGGGTGACCAGTAGTTGGGTGCCATGTAGGATGTCTAGTAGTTGGATGCCATGTAGGATGTCTGGTTGTTGGATGCCATGTAGGGTGCCTAGTAGTTGGGTGCCATGTAGGGTGCCTAGTAGTTGGGTGCCATGTAGGATGTCTGGTCGTTGGATGCCATGTGGGATGGCGGGAAGTCGGATGCCATGTAGGGTGGCTAGTAGTTGGGCGCCATGTAGGATGTCTGGTTGTTGAATGCTTTGTTGTAGCTATATTTCGTCCTTCCGAAGAATTTATTTTATCCATAGAGACTAGATTGTTTTTTTCATCAGGATTGGCTCTATTCTCCGGACATTTCACGTATAGTTGCAAGAAGTGAAGAAAAATATCAGATTTGAGTTCATGATATTTTAATTCTGAAGTATCCAATAAATTTGAAATAATTCCGACCAAACATTTCGCTGAAATCGTCCTACGCTGACTTTTTCGAAGGCATAAGGAGTAACATGGTTTTGAATTAGGACAAAATTTCATAGAATATTCAAAACCAGCTGGGCACTTAGCAACACACTGAGGGCCTCTTGGTCCTAGGGCACAAAACTCTTGACATTCTTCGCAACCAACCTTCTTTTCACAAGCACCAAGCTCATCAGAACCATCCCAGCAGTCAAATGTCCCATCACATGTTTTGTTGAAATCAATGCATTCTCCACTGCCGCATTGAAATACTTCGGATCCTACTCTTTCACAATTTATTTTGTTCTGATATGCATATATGTCATTAGTATTTATACCTTTGTCAGGTTTTTCGTTGGGGAAAGAAAATCTGCAATTACCAACAAAAGAATAAGGTAAAACTCTTGTGAGATCTGTGTCAGATAAATTCTCATGCATTTGTAACTGGTTCAAATACACATCTAAAGCTCTTATTTTTATAGATGTTTGATGTATCCAATCTAATAATGGTAGGTTTATTTTTTCTATTTCTAAAGAAAAATTAGAAAATTCATCATTAAGTATCTTTTGATCGATACACGAAGATTCCGTGAAAATTTGCCTTAGTTTTAACATGAATTCATTTGTATTTCTTTTACGATTTTCAGTTTTAGCTAAAGCTATATTATGAAATCTCTCACATCTCTCCTTTAAAGCAGATAACCCAAAGATGGCTTCATTTTCTTTCCCGATTCCAAAACTCTGCAAAAGAATAATTCAAGTATTATTATTCATTCAAAGTGAATTCCAGGTAAACCTGTTGATTCCTGAAATAATTTAATGATAAATTATTTTCAATATTCGACCTTCTATATTATACGATTTTCTAAACAAATTTACCTCAATCTCCATTAAATCTCAGTAGTTTTAACGTATATATATTATATATATTTTTAGACGTTTCGAGGATGCTTTGTCCTCCTCTTCAGCATCTAACATAAACATAACAAATTATCACAAATTGCTTACAATTTCTTATATATATCTGCAATTCATTATATATTTATTCTTTTAAGTTTTGCTGAACTCATCAATTTATAAAATATAAAAATAATTTAATAAAATTCTCTTACCTAAATAATATCCCAAAAATGTTGTGCGAGTCAATTAAATACTACTTTGATGAGAAATGATTTAAAGTTCAAATTTTAAATAGAGAAGGGGGGTGTGTTCAGTATTAAACTATTTTTATATAACATTATTCCAAATTACTGGAATAAACTAAAGTTCTTCTTTTGCATTTAAAGTGCTTTGTAGGTTTTTTTTTTTTATCAGTAAATTGTAAATTTTTCACTATCTAAAATTTTTACCTCTTCAAAACTGATTTCATGGACTTTTGCACTGTATACTATGTGTATGCTTAATACCTGCGTGGCTTCTATTGTATATAATGGAATTCTTTTGTAGATTAATATCTGTTTTTGGATTTTGAAGAGATGCACCAATACATATTTTTCCACATGCACATTGTAGTTGATGGATATTGTTTACCGTATCCATTTTTTGTATAGTATCTTTTAGTTTGCTAAATTGATTAGAAACTAGGTTACTGTATTTCCATATATATTATTCCATATATACTAGGTACTGAGTTTTAATTGACCTTGATGAAAACTCGTGAAGATAATTTTAAAATAGTTAACGATTAATATGAAAATATCCTTCAAATTAATGGATGAACAAAACTACTTATCACGGAAATAAAAATCTGGTGTGGTGCGCGCATCACACAACTCTCCCTTACTATTCTATAATAATAATCCATTTTTAAAAATAATTTTAAAGAAGTCACATAATCATTGCTTACTTGAAATATTTTCAGTAGCATCAACTTCTTTACATATTCACTCACAAAAGTACAATAAATTATTTTCTTTAACAATTTCAATACGACCATTCTGTGGACTATATATTTTTGGTTTGTCAAGTTACAATAAAACGAAACATTATAATCAACGTCTTTTTACTAACTGAAATTCTAGGTATGCGTTTGGTATGTATTCGTAACCTTACAAAATGAATAATTGTTCTGGCTACAGAGTAGCTAACTTCTAATTATAAACCACAGATAATGTTTACTCTTTTCAAAACAGTGATTTCTTTAAACCCCAGTAAAATAACTCCAAAATGGCGAGAAAGCTGGAAAGAAAGGACAAGCTGAATTCTATGTTTTAGAAGTCATTAATGTTATTAGGTATGTTGTGAATAAACATCTTCTCTTATATTAATTTTCCTTTGCTTCTTACAACACATTTTTCTCCACATTTCGGGACATTTTTCAACATCATCTGCACATCTTGATTACAATATCAGTTAATAATCCATTTGTAATTAATTATTTTACAACATTAGCAAGTGACCATAATTTTATGTCATATTTTTACCTCAACGTCAGTTGCATTCTTATTATTCCTTGATATCATTTTTAGCCATATGTATTATTATTTTGTCAGTTTTTATAATTAAAAAAAAATAATTTTAGATCCTAAATAAGATTAACTTAAAGCTTTTGTAAATGAACTAAAAGGATCGAAAAATCCTCCATTTTTGAACATTTCAAAAAGAAAATGAGATTAACATAAAACTACAGACATCTATCGTATAACCTAAGAATGTCTTGTACATTTCCGAATATTGAAATATTATTGATTATCTATACATAAAATATTTATAACGGGGAAGTATTGCGATCGTGAAAACTTTCGACTGAAATACACGTTCCAATAACAAGTCCAAATAACCAAGTCTTGAAAATTTTGAGTGTGTGCGTGACTGCATGTGTGAATAGCCTAGCTTAAAAACGAAATGATATATTTAAGGCAGGTTATGCCTGTAATGTTACAACTACTTTTTCATCAAGATTGACTACTAATGATACTAAAGATTGACTAAATCGATGATACAAAGTGTCATTAGGTCACTTCACCAACAGCTCAATTGATTTTGATGAAACTTGCCTAAAGTATTTTCATTTAAGCCTTTTAATTTTTCATATATGTAGTAAATCACCGAAGAAATTTAGAGAAAAAAGAATATTTAATTTGCATATAACTCAAAAAATGTGCAATTTATGGTAAATTATATATATACAATCATACGAAAGATAATTAAATTATCTAAATAACAAAACAGTAATCATCGAAATTGGAACAGTATTAGCTAATACATCGTATCTTATAAGGATTGCAAAACCCATGATGGAAAGCCGAGCGCATCGAAAAGGAGACGGATGCGACCGAACCTTCTTCCACCAATCTGTTATTAACAATACGCTCTGTAATAATAATAAAGTAGGAATTAACTTAATAACTTCGACTTTTATATTATTTAATGGAACCGAAATGTTTTCATGGAAGCCAAACCAAAACTTTTAAATTACTGAAAGACAGATGTTTTAAAAATATGCTTCCAACTTGACAAACCAAAAATATATAGTTTACAGAATTTTTGTACTTAAATTGCTTAAAAAGCTATTTTATTGGGCTTTTGTGAGAGAAGACGTGTATTCTGCTGAGTTTACATTAAGTAGTGTTTCAGTGAACTCTTTAAAATTATGTTAATAAGATTATATGTATTGGATGGTAAGGGAAAATAATGTGATTTTTTTTTTAAACAATTCCCTTATTTAATGCGTTAGGAAAAAGATCGTTTTCTGTTTTAAAGCGTGTAAACCGTCATTTAAGGAGTGGTATGGAATAAGAAAGATTAAATAATGTGACTGTTCTTTATATAGAGCAGGAAATTTTAAGCCGAATTAGAATTGCCAAATGTAATTGATTAATTTGCAAGAAATAAAGTAAGATAGAATTTCATGTAAAAAATATTTAAAAAGAATATTTTTAAATAAATGTATTTAATGTCTTATAGTGTAGATTTTTTTATTGATTTTCTTTTTTGTTTAGAACTTAACGAGAGATTTCTATTTTTTGGAGAGCTCCGAAATTTTTACCGCCTAGGGCTCAGTCTTGTCTTGATCCGCCCCGGCCTAGGGGTTAGTATAAGTACAGAGTTTTCAAAGTTTCAACATGTCTTCAAGACATGTAAGTTTCTGTTCTTCGAATCTATGAAATAAATACTGATTTAAACTTTAAATTTTTTTAGAATATTATTTATTGTTTTTAAATATAAAGAAACAGTTGGCTCATTCAGCCAAAAAAGTTTAATAAATTGTATGGATCTACGCGGAGTATAAGTAACAAAACTGCATAGGGAATTGAAAGTTTCACAAGTTAAAAAAAATTAAATGTCATGCAAAAAATTAAACTTACGAATAAAATTGACAGAACGATTAACTCCTTCATAGTGCTCTTCTCTGACTGATTGTGAGGTAAACATACCAAGTGATTCAGAACCCAGTGTGATAAATTGTTATCTGAACTATATCAGGTTTAGATAGCTCTTCTGGGGTTAGATAGCTGAATAAATAGTAAAAAAACGATGTCTAAATATTTTATTACAGTCATTTGTATAAATGTTTTTCTGTTTAATAATTTATATTGTTCATACTTTTTTACGGCTTTCACGGAAGTTTATTAGCTTTTAATAAGTAAATATAAGAATTCAATTTATGATTTACAGTTTATTAGATTACATATTTTATTAGGCTGTTCATTTTTAAAATAATAAAATATCATCTACGGAAGGATCATTGTTAAGTGAGATGTGGATTTTTGTTTAATGATGAAAAAATAGAGGAAAAAAGTGATGGATATTCTTAAATTAAGAAATTCGTTATCACCAAATTGACTATTTGGCCATACTAGTCAAATAATATTTGCTTTCGGAAGAAACATTTTTTTTTATAAACACTTCAAATTTTCAACAGGTACTTCCTAGTGTTGTAATAATCAATTTATTTTTTAATTTTAATTTATTTATTAACTTTTAAAATGATCAAAAATCAAAAAAGGCCGAAACGTCACATTGTTTTATAACGTATCTTAATAAAATTTGTTTGGAATTGATATTCTTAGGATCAATAGAGGTCCTTTTTTATCCTGCAATTAATTAATTATTATGAATTAAATTTAATTAATAAGTATGTCGTTTTAAGATTGTAATAAATAAACCAAGACTCTGTTATCCCGTTTAAAGTACTAGTTTTGAAGAATGCATGCGAAGTACAGCATAATGTTATCTCTGTATCAACAGTGATGAGCAGTATTTATTTTAAAGAGTTCTTAATTTTTATATAGATCACAATATCTGATTTCTCCAAAATTCTACAAAGAAAATTGCTTAAAAATTGTGAATGAGAGAACAGTCGAAAATTTTCAAGTGTCTGAGCGGGCCATTCTAGTCTTTTCCCTCGGAGACACCCACCAATCTACGCCCGTGTTTTTGGCGTTAATGTAAGCTGTTCAATTTAATGAGTTAACGTAATCACAGTTTGCTAAGATTTAAACTGTTTAAGGTAAGGTTTAAATCCTTAAACTAAGGATGATGTCAAAAATATAAGGAACGAAGGGCTTCAATCATCAACAATTCTCTTTAAAATAAGTAAATCTAAAAAAAAGGTGCATGGACGGCGAGCTGAGATTGCCATTAAAACTTTTCGTAGACTAACTAATTGAATCGTACATTTCAGAAAGCCGCTAAGTCCAAAGTATCAAGTGTTTTAGAAACAAGAAAAAGACACACTATGTGATGTCATTTGTCGGGTTTCTGCACTAAACGTAATATTCACTGAAAATTATTACTTATAAAGCGGAAGGGTAGATTAAGGGTTTCTGCATAATAATTTGATGCATAATGATACATACAAAGTATGTATGTATGCCTTTACTATAACTGTCTCCATAAATAATACTGACTCCGTAATAAAAGCAAATTCAGTAAAAAGGATTTCTGAAATAAACGATTCAATTAGAACAGCTCTTTATTTGTTTAATAAATGCAACTTAAAAAAAAATGTAAAAATTTAATTTTGAAAACTAATTTAATTTAAATATAATTAACAAAAATAATTTAAAAATAAATAAATGATTTCTAAATATAGAAATGAATCTATTAAAAATTACAAAATAGTGGCCTAATGTTACAGATTATATTTATTTCCGTTTATTTTACTATTATCAATAAAGACTGTCAGGAGTTACAGCAGGACTACGGCGTAATCCAGGCATAATATGAATTATAAATAAAAGAAATATGACATAAATACAATATATATTTATATATAATATAAATATAATTCATATTATATAATAAAAATATAACAGCAAGCCAACTGAACAAACACCAATCTTCTTTCATCATGATAAGAATAGGTTATTGTTAAGCTGCTATAGATGACTCGTCGATTTTTCATTTCTTGTCAAAGTAATTTTTATTCCTATTTGACTCAAGAATTTTGGGTAACAAACATTTTATTTCATCTATGAAAGAAAGGAGTTATGGTATATAGCTACGTATCATTCGGTAAATGCGCAAGTGTTTTTTCTTTGTTTATATTTTGATGTTAGTTTTCATCCTTCTTTTATTTTTCTTCTTGATTTTTTGTTTTCCATTGTCATGATTTCAAGGAATGTATGAAAACTTACATATGACAGCAATACACACATTATGTTATGAATGCAGGATGTGTTGACAGGTATATTAAAATGTACAACGCTTCTGCAGAGTTACTTCTGGTGAGAAAACAATATGTACAGGTATTCTCGTCTCTCCGGGTTTCGTCAAGCAAAAATCTACGATTATTCTTAAAAAAAAAAAAAAAAATCTTACAGTTATGGAAATAATATTGGAACTGACCCCCGCGTGTATACACACCAGTTTGGGATCCTGTAAATCACAGGCGATTTATCAGCTTCTCCGTTATCTTTAGCGGTTTCTTCGAAATCATAACATATCTTTCTTAATTCAACATCGATTTGTAAATATGGTTCATTGAATTGTTTTATGATAATAATATAGCAGATTAAGATTTAACGAGTCATGGATGCGGTTATAACCTTCCTGCTATCCTATTATTCAGAAGACTAATTTTATTTCAAAAATTGTATTCTGCTTTTTATAATAGTCATTAAAAAATTAGCTTTATGCATTCTACAGCTGAATGTATCTAGTCTACAAGGTATATACGTCAATGTTGAATAGTTTATTAAAAATTTGATGATATCAAGATATTCATTAGAGAGAGTAGGCTATACTCAGGTCGAATCTCAATCTCAAACTTGGAGTTTGTGGAATTGATTTATTTAATTTTACATGCATTTGGAATAATCTCTGTCTGCTTGTTACTCCATTTATTACTTATAAGGACTGCTATATCGTTTCCCATACTCTTGAACCTTACGTTCTTCCTAACGCTATGAGCACTCCATGTTACAAGAATAACTTTTTGGAAGGTTAGGCAGAGCAACATGTGGAAACTATACCTTGTCTTAAACATATTTTTACTTCAATGACATCAAGTATTTCTGCTTATACTTTGCATTTAGCGTGTTTTTTTCTTGCAAGCTGCATTTACAAATTACCTCTCTAATATACTACATCTCCATCAATAACAGATGGAGTCATATTCGACCGAATCCTTCGCTCCTCAAGGATCACGTCGTTCAACCTCAATCCTAAGACAGTTATATAACCCCTGTCATCACCTTCCTGAACTCACTCGTCAACTCCTTGTCTCATTTCTTCAACTTCAGTTCTCATTTCCCCTCGTTTAGGCTACGAGTGCGTGGCTAAGAATGGGACCACATGTCAGGGCTGCCTTCAACTGAGCTCGGGCCCAGAGCAAAATAATATTAGGAGCCCGGCAAAATTTCATGTGTTTTACTTTTGTCAACAATGCAAAAGTATGATTAAGGTATTATGAAAATGAAAGTTACTACTACTTTATACATAATAGCAACAATACACATGAAATATACTTTTTTTACAAAATTACTTAATAAAGGTAGAATAATTTAATAATAATTACTTCAGTAAAGTTTTCATATATAATAATACTAGTAGAGCTCAAACTATTATTTATTTACAACAATAATTCGCAACACTATTCGCCTTCTTTTCTGCGAAAATATGAACAATCAAGTCAAAATACTATGTTCTTACTAACCTAGACTCAATAGACAACACAACACTTTTCACTTTACTGTAAACAACATACATATTTATAAATAAGGCTAGACTGTCGAGAGTATGATATAAGTACGTGATATTATTTAGTAAGATTGAAATTATTTTATTTGCATATATTTGTTTAAAAAATTGTTTGACAATCGATTTTTTTAGTCATCTTTTATCGGCCCCTATCCCCCGAAAAACCCGAGGCTTTTGTTCCTCGTGGCTACTCTGATGGCGGGACTGCCTCTGGTGAACTAGAAACCAAACTTAAAAGATTAATGGATTGTTTTCTAATATTTACACTAAGTTAATGTGGCTTGCCCCTGAACTCAGCCGTAAGTGCTTTCTTACTTCCTTGATGGAACTTATTATCAAATCCCACTCCTCTACTTACTTATTCAGTTCAAACCTGACATTCATTCTCGTAATAAACGCTACCACCTTTCTAACCTTTATGTCCACTCTCATCGAACTGGCCAATCATTCATTAAATAAGTTTTATCCTAATGTAGTTCTGTCTCATCTATAATCAAAAATACTTCCTCAATTTCAACATTAAAATCCCATCTCTTTTATCAGTTCAAAAATCTTAATTGCTTTTTGCCCTGAACCGATGTAAATATTTGTAAATTATAATTTTTTTTTTATTATTCTTCAAATATTCATTTGCACATGACATCAGTTAGTTGGCAATCAGCGAATGGTATTACAATAGAGAATAATGACATGCCAGACATGGGAAAGGATTGTACCCAGCAGAATATCTCTCCCTAAATTATAATTTAATTTATCTTTTTATTTTGTTTATTTAGTTATTTGTTATTAATTTGTAGCAATAATTTATAGCAATTATTATACATCATATCAGGATATACATGCTTAATTAGAAACGTTCAACTTTTACTTTTTTCGTTAAATGATTAAATATGGCTGAACTGTTATTTTTAAAATTGCATTTGTGAATGTTTTTCTCAGCCCTCTGTTATAGATACCTCTCTCTCAGAAACACTTCTCCTTTTATTAAGCTTTAATTACGTATAAATGAAGTTGAGGTTGGTCTAGAATTGGCAGGGGCATAAGCAGAATTTTTTTTGGAGGAGGAGGATTTAATAAGAAGAAGTCAAGTAATCACCTAAATTATTGTAAAAAAATACCAAAAATATTACTTAAATATAAATTATTCTTAAAAATCTGCCTTGTAAGGCCTACGCAGTACCATGATGTCAGACTTTTCATCATCGTTTTTTCAGACATTTTTACATAAGAACCTATTGACAGAAATTATATTGCAATTATTTCTGGCTACTACTTTAGAAATATTGTAATTTATGAGAATGAAGTATAGATTAAGATTCCTTACTACCTACCGTTAGATCAAGTGCCAAAGAGCGTGTGACTCGATTCACAGAGTCGATTCTGCGGTTTTCCTTAATATTCCTTGTAGCGTCTTATTTTCAACTGATGCGATCATTTACTCTTCTAATCATGGATTATTCCATTTCGCCACAGAAATTCTTCTATTAACTTAATGCCCATCGCCATCATGAACCGTTACCATGGAAGCCGCATCGAAATAATCCTCGGCCAAGAGATGATACGTACAGTTACCAGGATGGGATTCTCACAACTAACTGTCACAGCTGTCCCCGTGGCCTATGTCATCCTTTCGTTCCCCACAGCTGCCACCGAAGGGTCCATGACGACCGTGCAAATCGTCCTTTCTGTGATGTCTTCGATGATAATTTCATCTTTTGTGCTATTATCGAGTCCAACGGCCAGTGATTGGGGCTAAGTGTTACAACTTACTGCCTGTTCAGACGAAACATAGATTGGACTAATTTACAATACTGAACGTTCGATTTGTAAACATACACCTATGTAATTGAATTTGGTATTGACGAATAATCTCCATTTTTCGAGGGATGTCAACTTCGCTAAAATTTAAGTTGGTACGCAAGAACTTTTTTTATCAACTGTTTTTTTTTTTTTTTTATTTATTTTTTTTTATTTTTTTTTTTTTTAACGATTATACTTAATGTATCCATATTTGGAAGGTTCTCATCTTTCCTCATATTTTGTTATGCAAAAGAAACCAGAAATAAAATAAACTGAATCTTCCTATTTTCTTAAAAAGTTCAACTCGAATCCTTCTATGCACTCTTTGATTCTGTAATATAATATCGCGAAATATTAACAGATCTTGTAAACAAGATTTTATACAATAGGTTGTTCTCTTTGATTTTCGTAACAGATTTTCGGCAACAAAGAAAAAGTATAATCTCTTCGTCACCTATGGACTTAACTGTCAACAGAAAAATTATTATTTTTTTTTTTTCCTTCGAGGATAGAGCTTTTTAGATTCGGTCTGAAACATCAGTTCTCATGTAACTCCACTCATCGATTTTTTAAAAATCAATTTATTTATTACTACTTAGGCATTAAACGAAAAATTACACCTGTATTTTGAGACATTTAGAATTTTAATAGTTGAAGATAGAAATAATTTTTTCAAGTGTTCATTGTTATTTATTAATCATACAAATAATAGAAATGCCAGATAAACTATTATTACTATTATAAACTATTATATTATTACTTATTTTTTTAATGATATCCCAACTTTATTTTTTAAGGCATTTATTTTTAAGTTGCCCAATGAAGGGTTTCCATTTTACTATAATTGGTGTTAAATTGAAATATGACCATTTTCGAATACCCTTTCATTTTACCATTTTCATTTCACCACAAGAGGTTAACTAAATTATTCATTAGATTATTAAAATGAAATGAAAAGGATAACTTTCTTCATATTCAGAAGAGAAACTTGTTTTAAAGATCTTCTTTCTCATGGACTTTCATTTACCCGATGGGTCACTATGTTGGTCAACATCAGGTTCAGTCTCAAGAGCGGCCCACTTAAGAACGCCTATCTCTTCCGTCTCCTCACCACAACTCCAGATAATGACGAGTTTGCCGAGATAAAAACATTCATAAAATATAGCGAATATCTCTGTTATAATTATTTATAATTAAAAATACTATGAAAATCCTACCAAATAATTTTCTTAACCTATATAAAATAGAGGAAAAATATTAATCGATCACAACTAACACAAATATTTTATTTTTTGCGAAAATCGCGTAGCAACTTCTTATCCTTAAAACAGGCCGAATTATTCCTCAGGGGTATGTTCTTCGATTAAAATTTTAATACATAATGAAATAGGATTGTGTAGGATGTGTTCCATGTTATGTATGAGTTTGCTAAGTAATTGTTAACACCACTGAGGATTCATTTAAATTTTGAAAATTCAGTGTAATAGTTTAAAAACTATATATATATGTATATATACGTGATTTTGAGACGATTTCAGAGACAAAACCTTGGATATTGTAAAAATACATGTATCCACTAATTTTCAACACGTGTTCTTATTAAATTATAAAAGAGGTAGGTATATAAATATCGCAAACAAGTTATAAAAACAACAATTATTATAAGTAAAATATTAAAATTCAAAATTTAAATTATTTACTTAAAATTTTCGATTGATACTTACGGATTTTTTTTTCACCAGAACTAGTATGAATTTTAAGAAAATAGAGAATGAATTTTTAAAAATAATTTAAACTGAAATTCAGCACGATGCACGACCCAATGTTTTTTTAATACATTTATTCTCATCTTAATTAAATTATAACTTAAAACTGTCCTTTCTTTCCTTTTTAACTCATTTTTAGGAATATTTTTCTGGTTTAATGCACATTCCATGGAAAAGTTTCGATTAGGAAAAAAGTAGGACAGACGTAAACTATACCTTTCTTAATAGAATGGTCTGTTTTTAATCGATATTACAAGATTATTTTTCATCAATGGGATATTAACTGTTTGAAAGAAGAAGACCTCGGGCATGGGGTCATTGGAAGAATGCCATCGGATGGGCCTATTCAAAGTGGTCAAGCGGGACGAAGAACATAGAAAGGGGAAACCGCCAAGAAGGTCAGCTGATGATGGGGGATGTTGATGGAAAGTAGAACCGAATATCAATGGCCAAGTGATCCTCACCACATACCAGTCATCTCTACCGTATACATCCGTCATCGAGGACACAAACGATACTCTCTATGAAGAGGATATCCATACTTTCTCTGTTTAATTAATTTAATTTTTAACTATCATCCAGAAATTATAATTACTATAACGAATAGCGACATTACTTATTTGAAAGTGGTAGTGAAGATCACACTGAAACTCAATAGCCATAGAGTACACGACCTCTATAATCAATCCAGGATGATCCATTCGAAATCCATTGAACAAGCGTTAGACCGTCTTTTCTATCGTCTTATCAAATACAGATAATCGTTCGTCAGAATACATAAACATTTCTTGGTACTTTCCCTCTTGTCATTTTCGTCCCGTAATAAATTTACAAAAGATTATAAGTATTAAAAATTACAACAAAAAAAAAGTGCAATTTCAAAAAACAATAAAAATCAAAGTAATTCCAAGCTTTAGAAATTTTATTTCACACTAAATTAAGGCATAAAACATCACTTAAATAACATGGAAATTTTAAAAATTCAAATATAATAACGAACTTTTAGGCATGCAGGAGACACTATGGTCATGCTCTCCCTAATTCATGCCACCATTCAAGTCTTCTCAAATCTTATCAACTTCTTTTTTTCTACAGGTTAAATATTAGTATTTTCAAGAAAAATATATCTCCTAAAATATATGTATATATATCTATGATATTATTGTTTTGTTTTTAATAAACAATTAAATTCGGTGGACTAACATAAGTTAAATACTAGTGATTAATAAAAATTTATAATTTTATGTTTTTTCATACGTTAGTTTTCTATAAACCTTTATTTTTGTATAGGTTTCTATTATAATAAAAAATTCCTTCACGAATTTCGATCGAATACAGTTGAGATATTTTAGAAAATTTTGGACGTTTTTAGAAAAACGCTTATGTATTTCAAAACATTTTATCCAAAAAAAAAAAAAAAATATGAAATTGTTTAGAAAAATAAATTTGTTGCAAGATTTATAAAAATACCATAAGCATTAACAATGTCAAGTTACATTTATATTTAAAAAATTTTTCAATTTGAAATATATCGCAAAAGATGATTGGAGATGAAAGTTCCGGGAAAGAAATTATGATACAAATCAACCAAAGAAAAGTTTTCAATGATTTTTTTTCTTAAAACTAAATTTACTAATTCATTTACTAAATTGCTAAAAATTTAGTAAATAAATTATAAAAAAGTAGATTCAAGGAATTCAAAAGAAAATAAAGATAAAATGTAAAATTACTAAAGGAAAATGGTCTGGCAGTATCTTCCGATACTAGAATATTTAACTTTTTTTGTTAAAATATTACAGTAAGCTACTTGTGAGCTAACTGAGTTACATCCATGTCACAAATAAAAGATAGAAGGAAAAAAATTAAAATAAATGAAGGAAAACAAAAAATAGATAAGTCTGACGATATCAAAGCGGAAATGTTGAGTAATGCAACATGTAGTATGGAAGATTTCATTACGTCACAATACAACTATAGATGCAAAAATGGATACAAGAATCAGTGGCGTAGTTAGGGCAGGGCGAAGAGCGCGGCTGCCCCGGGCACCACATAAAAGGGACGCCAAAACGCCAAGAAATAATTTTTAATATTTTTTTCCATTTTTTTTAGACTCCAAAAAGAAGATTTATAATACTGGGTTTAAGTCGAACATACGTTTAAATTAGTAATCATACTAATATATAATACTCTCCTTTCAATAGTTTTGGTTTCGATATCACTGATTCAATTTTTCTTTCAATATCTTAATGTTTTCGAATATTTGATTTAAGTGCTTGAATGAGTGCCGGTATCGATATGCTTTGCCTAGAAGCAGATAACCTGGAATTGTGGCAGAGGTTGGCAGAATCGAAAATAGGATTTTTGCTAGGAGACAAGAACAGTTTCGCCGCCCCTTCTTTCATATCCCTCCAATAAAAGTCAACACTTTTAGAATAATATTGTAGTTAATATTATTTCTAAATAAATATCATCATCTCATAACAGTAACTCGTTTTATTGACCGAATTAAGGCTAAAATTATCAAAAAGAAGAAACAAATATTTTAAACTTATTTTACTCGAAATTTGCCACCCTCTAGTTTCTGCCACTTGGGGCTAGTGCACTCTTTGCCCCCCCTCCCTGGGTTCCGGTCCTGAGGGACGACAATCTTGAAGTTTGCCCCCCGTGCTAGTTGATTTAGCTACGCCACTGCCAAGAATAACTGCAAATCAATAGCATATATATATATATATATATATATATATATATATATATATATATATATATATATATAAGAAAATAAGAATACTTTTTTTTTTTTTTTTTTTTTTTTTTTACCAAATCTTTATAGTTAAAATATAACCTTATGCGTTGATGACCTAAGAATTTTATACTCTTTAAGCAAAAACAAACAATAACCTAGTATAGACGCAAAACAGGCAAGGTGCTTAAGGCCACAATGAACTATCAATTTTGACAAACATCATTTTATAACTTTTGTTTAATTATAGCCAACTGAATTTACTGATTAAGCGAACGTATGGTTGACTTAAAGCTGGTTGAATATTTCTTTATTGTCATAAGATTATTATTAGGTCAGAAGAAAGCAGACTGAGAAAACATGTCCTCAAGGAGGGAGATTAAAGAATCCAGAGGAAGCTGCAGTGATTAACTGTCATTCCTGGGGGAAGGAAACAGTTACCTGGTTCGCTTAGATTGCCAGTTCTGTTAGGAACTAACCACCTTCGAACCATGTCTGTAAGAATCCTATTGTTATTATGTTGCTTTATTTTAAAAATGAACTACATTTTGGCAAACTGGAAAATAAGATTTTTTAACGATTGGTCGACTTAAAGTTGCCACAACAACAAGACTTCAGTTAAATACACCGGTGTGTGTGAGTGTGTGTGTGTGTGTGTGTGTGTGTGTGTGTGTGTGTGTGTGTGTGTGTGTATGAACTGCCAAAGTTAGGCCTTGAAACTAATTGACACTGGGATGCATGAAAACAATGTAATTTTTGCAAATTGTTTGCATTTAAAATGTCAGATTTTATAATAGCTCCTTGCTTGAAGTGAGATATTTAAAGGTATATTAGTTGTCTTTGCCACTGATTTTTCACATGAACGGTGAATCGTTTCTATATCTTATGAGAATCTCATATGAGAATCTAATGAGATATCTACCGATAGATTAACAAACCGTAAAACACGTTGTATAATGAAAATCATACGGCTATTACTAATATACGGTCAAATTATATATTTCACTGTTCTGAAAGATCTGATATAAAACACTTCAGAACATTAGAGTTTGCTTGTAGAAGACAGTTGAGTTTTGTAGCGGGTCAAACCGATATTTATGCTGACTGACCACGTAACGGTTCTCACAACGAGGGAGCTGGAAATGAAATAAAACAAAGGCATTCAGTTGATACTTGTTTGTGATTAAGGAATTTATTTATTTAAATTATTCATAAACTGAATATTTTCTCATTTATAATCCTCGAAGCTCTGGTCCGGTTGAATGCTCTCTCTGTCTTCACGGGTAATTAATTATTTTAATTAAGATGGTTACTATGTCCTGCATTCTACTACGTCTTTGAAGCTTACTATTTCTTAATTCGGCTTTGTACTAACCACATCACATAAGGATCTATACGTGTATAATAAGTCCGTAATATAACATTAAAGATATGATTTAAAAGTATTATAAAAACAAATATTACCAACAAGAATAAGAAGAAAATATTTCCACTGTTTCCTATACAGAAAACAATACCCTATTATTCCTATTACCCTAATATTCCTAAATACAGCTCTATTTAGTTATGTAACTAAATTAGTTTATATTACGTGTTACTATGCAGTGGTTTTATTTTATGCCGAATTTTGTGACTTGATTTATATTTTTATTGATTGGTTTTTTGTTCCTTGATTGGTGACTTCATTATATTTGATAACCTAATCTATAGTTTCTTATGAAACTGTTAATAAAATGTTTATTTTTTTGTTAATTTAGCAATGAAGGCGTTATTAATCCTCTATCACCATATAAAATGTCAATCGATCAACCTAATTATAGTTGCATATTCAGTGCAATCCATAACTCGTATTAAGTTATACTATGGTAGTATAACCTGTTTTTACATGTAAGGTTGTTTGGGTTTCTATGTTATGAATCTTTTGGGGTCCCATATCTAAAGGAACTATTTTTTCTCTCAAATTTTCTGTAAGATAAAAAAGTTTGGCTAACAACTTTGGGAAAACCCTGTTCATATAATGGTAATATATGAAGGGCGTCTCAGTTCATTAGGACTAAGCTATGGGTATGAACTGCATGACTCATAAAGCAATATAAAAAATTTCACAATTTAGTTTTTCCAAGTTGAATGTTTGGACTGATATTGGTCCACTTTTTAAGTGACACTGGAGACTGGAGCCGAGATTATATGACAAGAAATCTAGCGCTCTTTCGGATCTGTAAAATCGATTTTAGTCTCAGCTGAAATTATAAGTGCTTTTATAACCATAAGGCTATAAAAAGTAGTTCGAACCCCAATTGTAAAATATCCTCCTAATAATGGATATTCCGAAAACCTTTCTAGATATACATATTCTTTTTTTAGCCCTTGAGCTTTACAATTGATTTTCAGAGTTTTGTCATTGATAACTGAGACACCCTGTACAATGGTTTTTTTAAGTGACTATACTTTCGGAGAAAAGGTCTCCTAAAGCTGTAAACTGCTCGTGGACTTCTAGCGGAGTGACACCGTGACGAAAAGTAGCTGACAATACATCTGAAAAGCTGCTATATTTCATGGCGTTCCAGGTGTCTTTATATCAGTAATTTCTTGGACCGCTCTTCGGAATAACAGCTTAGCTGGTATACTGATATTATACCATCTAAGTAGGTCAATTATACAGATATAGAAATGTAATATAACAAACTTCAAAGTGGTACGTTGATATTGGCATGTATAATAAGTACGGGTAAGTTGTTACCAACAAAAAAATTATTTTCTTTTCAGTAATGATAATTCATTACTTCAAGATGTAGCAAGAGCATGTACATTGGTGTCTACTGCTACAAGCAATGAAGACAGGGACGTGGCATCCATTATCCAAAATCAATTTGTCTAGAATATAGAATATAACGATTTTTTTTTCAATTGTGAATATTGAATGAATCATGCTTTTAAAAATATCCTTGGTTTCATTATAAAACAATATTATCTATCTCCTAGCAGTGACGGTTATTCCATTTGTGCGCATGAACACGTGATCACCTTAGCTTTATAAAAAAAAAAATACAATTTCTTTATATTATAATTCTAAAAATAAACAGAAAATATTTATTTGAGATTGAGTGACATAACAGAAATAGAACGCCTTCGTTCTAACAGGCACTATACGTACAGCTTGGACAGTGAAATCCCTAGAATGAGTCGGGAGGTGGAGAGGAGGCTGATTGCGCGTTGGAGAGGGTAGTGTCTGCTATAATCGCACAATGTGCACAATTTTCTTGTGTTCTAGCTCGCCACTCGGGTGCAAGAATTTTTTACATCTAATTTAGCGAAAAAAAGTTAACTTCCAATTCATGTATAAGTTATTTATGATTACTGTGTTATATTATACTGTGATATATTACTTTAAAAAAAAATTGCTCTGCATTTCCCATATAAAAATAATGCGGTATACAATTAGCCCTTTTAACGCCTTCTGGTAGTTGGGAAACTGCCTGCTTTACACTGATAAATCGGAATAGTATAACCACAAAACTGAAGGCGTCTCTACTTGTGATGGGTATTTTGCGTCGTATTTTTTGAATTTGTTTCAATGAAGAATTAAAGAAGTAAGCATTCGTAAAATCTTTCACCATCACAATTTTATATGTGTGAATCCCGATTGCCGTGGATCGACACCGTGGGGTCAGAAGACTCTCCTGGGGATCACCCAGCCTCTATAAATTGGGTACCCTTTATTGTGAGAAAAACCAGCGGTTGAGCGTGATCTCGGCCAAATCATCTCTTTGCACAACCATTGGCTTATAAGAATGGAGAATATTATTAAAGTGATCAATATCTTCAAAATGGTATCACTGATATGATATTAGTTTCGAGATTAAAGGAAATACACCCTACAGATACTAGTCACTCCATATTGAGTTAAACTATGAGAACATAATGTTATATTTTTCATTAGATTTTAATATTTATTTTATTTATGTATCAATAAATAAATTAATCATCACAAATCAATATAATTATGATTAATATTTTGCAGTTGAGGCAAAAAAAGGTACCATAAATGCAGGTGTACTACAGCAACAAAAAAAACGCAAACCATCTAAAAAAGATAATGGGATGTCATCTTTAGTATACATCCCTCTTATGATTCAAGCTCAGATGATACCGATGATGATAATGCAACTGAAGTTTTTTGCTTTAAAAGCACTAGCTTTAGGTAAGTTTATTGAATAATAACATTCAATTAAGAATTTTTAACTTATCATATAGAATATTTACTTCAAATTTGATTAAAATTGTAAGCATATCAAAATAAATTAATAACTGAAGAAATAAGCTAAAATGGGTAGATAAATCAAAAATGATAAAGTTTCTGAGAATATTACCTAAATAAATTATAAAGCTTTTATTATGAATTATTATTTTAGAATTTCACAATTTCTTGACTATTGCCAGAAATATTCATCTATCCAGACCAAAGTCAAGCATAAATCTTGGTATTTTCTCAGATACTGTTTTATCAATATTTCCAACAGTTGGAACAGCAATATCGATGGCATAGCCCGTTTTTGCATTCTGATCTATTAAGACTATGTCTGATTTGTTATTTACTGCTGTGTGATCTGTAATTATAGAGCGATTCCAATAAATTGTTCTGATTTCAACAGATAGTGTCTGTTTTGGCATGTTCCGATAAGAAGTAACTTAGTCAGCTATCATACTAAATAATAAAACCAGTACTTGGTGGATAATCTTGGCTATGTTATTGTGTCTCATAAGGTATTCTTAACTTAGCGATTCATTTATTCAATTTTCAATTAGACTTTCTTGGTAGGAGCCTCTGTATGCCTCTTTAAAATTAAGTTTAAATGAGTATATATTGTCCAATGCTCTTATTGTTGACAGGAGGGTTGTTTTGAAGAAAGCTGTACCTCAAGCTATTTTCTTGTTCGCTGCAGCTCCTTAACAGGCAAATAAGTCCCCTTCTTCCTTCCTGCTTCCATGGAAAGTACATCTTCTCAGTTGATGATTTTTGCTGTCATTTATTGTGAATTATTATTATTGTGAATAACTAAAATAATTTTATTATTTTTATATTCCAAGCAAAATATTTTGAGAGGTACAGATACAATTTATGTAGAGTTGATGCAACCAGACAAGTCATGATATGGCTAAAATGAAGAAGGCACAGATTAAAATTAAATTGGTCCTTATAATTTATGGTTATATTAATACTTGGTTTCACAGTTATTATTTTGACCTTCCTAAGCCTGGGTGAATCTCAAAACGCCAAGCTCCAAAATGCGCTCACACCCCAAACTAAATTATCAAATTTTGGAACAAGTAATGTGTTCAACTGATTTTAATGCATAACATAATTTAAATTAAGGGCATTAAATTGCAAAAAATAATTATAGTGCATTTATTTATAATACTATATAATTTTCTCCCTATTTATTCGCATAATGTACAAAACTGGTTCATTTTTTATGTGCTCTGGGGATTGTCGACAATGTGAAAAATTTGTTTTTACTTTTCTGTCTTTTTCTGGGGCAAAAGTAACATCTTCCTTGCTTCTTCTGGATCTTGGTAGGAGGTTGATTCTCCGTTGTTGCCGTGTAAGTGGTAGGTTATTATCTCGCCTCTTTGTCTGAATCATCTCCCAAGCATGCTTTCATCATTAGGACTGCGCTCTTCCATAATTTCTTTATCAGTTCTTTATTGTTGACTCTCTGTTTGATCAAAGGTTTAGCAAGTTCTCTTCCTGGCTGAAGATTAAAATTTCGTCTTCTATCAAGATTTGATTTTTTCCATTCTGGATGTAATTTGGTCCATAAAACAAATGCATTTACATTTGCAATATCCAGGCAGTTGCTAAAAAGTGCTATTGGCCATCTTTCGGTCAGTCTTTTGCAAGTATATTCATTGACCTCTTTACCGCATTTGTCAACTGCTTTTTTAGTGGCATTGTAGTCTAGAATAATATGTGGTTTAGCTGTTTCATTGTTTGAAACATCAGCATGATGTTCACTTGAAAGTAAAATCACACATTTATTACCTTTTGGGACATATGAAACTAGAGTAACTTCATTTTGAAAACCAAACAGTGATAAAAATACCGGACCTGCTTTTTGCTTTTTGAAGGCAAAAATTCACTGAATTATGTTGTGAAGGGAGAATGGAAAAATCAAATCAAGTCAAAGGGGAGGAGAATACTTGAAATATGTGGTTATTGATTCCAAGACAAATTATATGAGAACTGAGACTATAATATCATAAGTAGAAGACTAATTGAATTAATATTCTCTTGGAACCCAAAAGAGAAAAGTTCTTGTCTGGGTTCTGAGGATATCTAATTCAATTTGTTTTTCACTTATATCAACTGAAAACTAATTAGTCAATCTTATAAAGAAGAGATATTCGTCTAAATAAGTTACAAGTTTGTTAATATAATAAGTTTAATATCAGTCCACACTAAGGACAAAGTGGGGTATGTGCACACACCAGCCATGATCTTAAGTGCATTTATTGTAATATCTAAGAGCGATTTTTTTTTTTTTATCAACACCATTCTCCTAACTTGTGTCAAACAGTCACAGGGCAAATGTCCTGAGAGGCCATAAAAATAAATGAAAATGAAAATATAACAGAAAAAAATAAGACAGAGGGTGCGCAAACACCCCACTCAGGCCTAGGAAGGTTAATTCTGAAACTAACATTATATTACCCAAGAAACCAAACAAAAAATTATATAATTAAAGTGTTTTATATTTAAAAAATTGGAGCAAGCTATTGCAAGACTGATTTATCCTCATTTTGTGGCAATATGAAAAACAAACCTTTATATTTATATTTATAAACAAGCTATATAAATACATCTTGTCTAGATCTGTTTTATATGCACCTAACAGTTTTTAAGAGCATGACTTTGCTCTAGGTCTATCTATGTACTTTTTGCCATACTGTAGACTAGGCTCTTCTCTAGCAGACAGGTCTGTGGTAACATGAATGCTATTAAAAATATAAAATATAAATAAAAAATCCCTATTAAATATAATTCAAATTATTGACTCACTGTGCTATCAGAGCTTTTAATAGGATGTCCATATCTTCATATGTAACTAGGGAAAAAAAGGACAGTCATTATTATATGATAATGTATTAGCAGTATTTTTCATATAATAA